>JALMQS010000058.1:1585735-1989521 GCA_024734495.1 Forficula auricularia
TTTTGTTTTTGGGTGTGCTGAATCCGAATCTGAGATTTTCCAACAAAATTTCTTGATGGAACATTGTCAAAAATGTAAAAAATCTCATTTTTTAGGGGTTTTTGCTTATAATTCGAAAACTATCAACTTTTCGTAAATAGCCTTTCTATTTAAAATTAAAGTTCATAAAATTTCGTATAAATTTCATTATTTAGGTTTTTTACTCTGACCAACCGTTCGGGCTATTTCATACTGAAAGGTCATAACATTTCCTACAAATTTCATTATTTAGGTTTTTCTCCGACCAACTGTTCGGGTTCAAGCGCTAGTTGAAAATTGGCCTATTTTTTCTGTTCCCGCAAATGTCAAAAACTAGCACTTTTTTCGATTTTTTCCTATTTTGACCATGAAAGAGCACGTTTTCGACAAAGACAAAATTTCAATGCTAGGCGTAACTCTAAGGTCTGACCTTTCATGGAATAACCATATCTCAACCACTGCTAAATCTGCAGCGCGTTGCAACCTTGGTCTCTTATTTAGGTCTAGACGCTGTTATACTCCCAGTCAACTTCTTATACTGTATAAGGCTCAAATTCGTCCCTGTCTCGAATATGGCTCTCATCTGTGGAGGTGTGCCTCCAATCATTCTCTTGCTACACTGGATGCGATTCAGAAGCGAGCAATTAAACTAATAGGAGACCCGGCTCTAACCAACTCACTCGACTCCCTGGCTCACCGAAGAACCTTTTCTACCCTTTCCCTGTACTACAGATACTATCACGGTGTCTGTTCAGTCGAGCTGAAATCAATTATCCCCCTTAAAGCCCTCTTTACGAAAAACACTCGGTTTTCGAACGATCAGCACCTCGCTGTCAAATTGGATAAAAGGCGAACAAGCGCTTTCGCCAACTCTTTTATCCCTATGACCTCCAGAGACTGGAACTCGCTCCCTGCCACCATCTTTCCCGCGACTTATAACATTCGCCGAACTGAGCCCGAACAGTTGGTCGGTGAAAAACCTAAATAATGAAATTTGTAAAAAACTTTATGACCTTTCATTTTGAAAAGGAAGGTTATTTAGCCAAAAAATGAGATTTTTTACCTTTTTTTTGCATTTTTGACAATGTTCCATCAGGAAATATTGTTAACAAACTTCAGATTCGGATTCAGCATACCAAAAAACATATAGGATCAAGAAATCAAAACTACCCCAAAACTTTCCCATGAGGGGCCCTTTAGAGAACAATTTCGCTGGACTAAAAAGGTGTACTTCAAGAAATTAAAAAAAACAACATAATTCTTGATTAAACATATGAAATATATTTAATTACGGTTAGTTTTCCATAAGAAACAGTTTGTCGTTTCCGTTACTGCCCCCCCCCCCCTCCGTGGCTACGCCTCTGCTAAGCACATGGCTTTAGCATAAACTGGCCACACTCTTGTATATTTTCGATTAAAAGAAAAATCACTGGAAGTGTTCTCTACTTAATTTGAGATGTTATAGATAATTTTCTTATTTGCCGGTAGAGTTGTACCCCCCCCCCCCGGAAATTAAATTCAAGTGCCAAACTGCCTATAGGAAGATACAAACAAAGTGGTATTCTGACTGGTAATCAGTAGGACAGCTATACAAGCTGAGCCTCTTCCCTCGAACTAATGCTGGAAGGCGGTTCCGCGGGAAGATTTAGGCAGTAGGGAAATAGACTGGTTGGTTTTAGTGAGTAAGAATCTTACACTACCAGCGGTACGGTCTACTGGTGTCTTTCTGAAGATGTCCATCTACGTTAAAAAAACTGGTATTAAAAAATAAAGAAAAGTTTATTTAAATTTATTATTAGGTAGTTCTATCTCATAGCAGCCTGTGCAGCTCTACCTCCCCCCCTCCATCTGAAAAAAAAATTGGGGAGAGTATGCCCTGTCTTTGAATTTTTCATAATTTTTCCTCTATTTATTCTAAAAGTACCCATTTCGGTACCTTTGGCCAATTGGCCTAGAGGACGGAGTATTAATTAAAAAAATGAAAAATGGTAATTTTTAGAATTTTAACAATAATTATCAACTATTTCTATTTATTGTGCAATGAAAATAATGTGAAAATGAATAAGAAAGAAATTTATATTTTTTAAATTAATATATCATTAACGCACTAAAAAAAGCGACACACCTTTTGTAGAGAGAGGAACCTTAGAGCACTTATATTTATTTCTGAGGAACCCCCTAGCATTAAAATATGTGATATTTAATTTTTCGTCAAAATATCAACATCATGCTACTTTTATAGTTTCCAAATATACAATACCGCCGCAGATGACGGTGTTGCCACATTTTAAAAATTTGCTAGAATTTGGGAAAATTGGGTACAAAAAACATGCATTTTAACCTAACATTTTTATTTTCATGAATAATATTATTATTAAATTTTTTGGTAATGTCATTGGGATACCCATATGCCCCTTTCGGATCGGACAATTTTTTTTTTACATATTCAATGTATTACTCATAAATAATATTCTCATCTATTTGAAAAGAAATATTATTTCAAACGTCATTAATAACAAAATAATAATAAAACAATTTAAATTATGTTTTCATTTTGTTACTAATGTAACATAATCGTTGTATTATAAGAAAGTTAAGGAACTTTAGAGCAACCAAAATGGTATCACTGACAATAATAGGATGTTCACCGCATTCTTAAGTATCAATGGTTTTATTTGACTGGAAGGTAATACTTCGACTCTAAATTTATTATAGTATATTTTTTCTTTACATGACAAATTTTTTAAAGGGGTGATACTACTAACTACTATTTTTTTTTTATTGATCTCTAGGCGCGTGTAACCCCAAACCTCCCTTTTCGGAACCCCGGGGTTCCGCGGAACCCAGGTGGAGAAACACTGCTTTAGTGTATAAGCGGAAGGGGTATTTTTAGTTCCTAGCTTTGATTGAATAATTTTTTTTAGTAAAGTCAGGTGAATTCGATTCTTGTGTCTAATTCCTAGTCTTTCTTGCGAATCATTAGTCCTTTTTGAATTTGAAAGTTTTCTCTAACTAGAAGGTTATCATGTAGTAAAAGATGAGAGCAGGGTATTTAATTGATAATTTTAATAATAATAATAATAATTCAAGTTGAAAAAATCCCATATTTGTGTACCAAAAAGCTCAACATCAAAAATATGACTATGTGTCCACCAAGTGACCGTCTTATATACCTACCTACTAAGCCTTGCTCTCCAAAGATTATTTATATTTTCATTACTAAACAATAAAAAAAAAACAAAAAAAAAAAAACGACGACAAGATTAAGAACCAAAACCAAGAACTGAATAGATTATGAGCTTTTTAGCTTGAGAATTTGCGGTTGGAAAATGTAGATAAAAACAAATTGTTGACCACCCCATTAGACCAGTAGTATCTTATATCAATGCCCCCGCATACAAATTATGTAAATATCTTAATAATATCTTGCAAGATATATTTACTTCTAAATTCTCTATTAAAAATTCCCTAGAACTTACACAGGCTTTAGAACATATAAATATTCAAAATTCCTACAAACTCATTTCGTTCGACGTTAAAAATCTTTTTCCCCTCGATCCCGCTTTCGGACTTAAAAATAATATTAGATGAACTCATTAACTCAAATATTACAGACCCATCTCGAAATAATCATATTCGCCAATTACTAGACCTATGCCTAAACCAAAATTATTTTCTCTTTAACAATAACTACTATAAACCACAAAAAGGATTAGCCATGGGTAGTCCCCTTAGCCCCTTGCTTTCAGAAATTTATATGTCCCATTTAGAACAAACCATTCTTAGCCCAACCAACCACTATTTCAAAGATATTGTGTTCTGGCGTAGATATGTAGACGATATTTTTGTCATATGGTCTGGCACTAAAAGACAAATTAATCTATTCCAACAATATCTTAATACTCTCCATGAAAATATACAATTTACTTCTGAAATAGGTACAAATAATACTCTCGCTTTCTTGGACCTTCAAATAACTATTTCACATCAAAAATTACACTATGAAATATATAGAAAACCCACTTTCACGGACACAGTCATTCCCTTCTCATCTAATCACCCCATTAATACAAAATTTGCAGCATTCTATTCAATGATTCATAGACTCCTCAGTATACCCATGAATACTATAAATTTCAATAAAGAGCTTAACATCATTCAGAATATAGCCCTGAATAATGGATATAACATTTCGACTATCAACAAAATTTATAATAAAATCAAACGTAAATTCACTATTTCACACTTACACTCATTAGAATCGGGAACTGAAAAAATATATAGAAGAATACCCTTCATTTCTAATCATCTGACATCTCCATTAGCTTATACCCTTAGATCATATGGAATCACTCCTGCTTTATACAACAACAACAATTTAGGCTCCCAATTAATTAACAATAAAATAGACAAAATTGATAAATTAGACAAATCAGGAGTGTATAAATTAACTTGTCAAGATTGTGATGCTTTTTATATTGGGCAGACAGGTCGCGCTTTCAAAATACGTTACTCCGAGCATGTAAGAGCCCTTAATCATCTCAACAAATCCGATAACATTAATTTAGATTCGACCTCAGCCTTCGCAATTCACTTACATGAATCTAACCATTCACCCTCTAATAATAACCCTATCCCCATTCATTTTGAAAGAAAAGGCCTTAAATTGGACCTCTTGGAATCCACCGAGATAAAAATAGCCCTCTCTAATAATTCAAATATTTTAAATAATCAATTGGAAGTGTATAAAAATACAATTATTGATTATATGTTATAATAAATTAAATAAACATTCCTTCCATTGTTTGCACATTGAATATACTAGGGTAATTGCACTCTCTCATATACCTTTCAAGTTGTACCTTCTCAGGTACTTGTCCATTCGTTATTATAATAGCAGGTATAGATCCCTTTCAGCCAGCTCAAATCTCAATAGAAAATATTAATTCTTAGAACAACTTCTCCTCTTCCCCTACATTCCCCCCACCACATACATTAAAAATTTTTTTTTTTTAAATTCTTACTTGTAAAACTATTTTTCCAATATGTAATCAGTTTTCTTAGACTCCTGATGATGGGCTAACCCCCGAAATATATCGAATTCAAAACTCAATTTTGTTTTATTTCTTTTTTTGTGAAACCTACCTCGTATCTTACTCAAGTTTTATTATTATATTAAAATGTTTCACCTAGAACCAACACCGAACTCCTTAAAAGTTACAAATTGTTATATGAGGAGAGATATAATGGTTGTGGGTCAATCCATTTCAAATCACCCAGGTGATGTTGCTCATGATTTTATATTTTCCTGATTTTTTTATCATGAGTTCCCTATAGGTAGACAGTCACAAAACCGTACTTGAAAAAAATTTATATGCCATAGTTTTTTTTTGGCCGGGAAATCAGTTCTTCTTACATCTATACAAAATATCTAGAGCAGAAGACAATTTCTTTGATTAGATAAATTCAAATCTCCTGCTCATCTCGGCGGCAATAGCAATTTTAAAGTTATTTCCGGTTGTGCAATTCTTTTTTATAACCGAAATCGCGCTTGCTTATTTTCCTAATCTTAAAACATTGTTAACACTTGAACGATTTACTGAGAGCTAAATTTTTTTGAAGAATGTATTTATTTTAATAATTGCTTCAATTAATCTCGTTTTAATTTCATTTTAAATCAACTTTTAATGTGTTTTTTCTTAAAGTTAAATTTTTCTATGAGTATTTATTAACCCGGAAAATAATTACATTGTCCAGGCGCTTTTAATGAAACACATCGAAATTTTGCGGCCAACGAGCGGGACGGCGTCTAAGAGTCGGTCTCCCCGAGCAACGCTCCGGGCGCCCATCAGTCGCGACAACCCCACCCTCACTATATGTTTATCTTGAAAACAAGAAAAACATAGCGATCTGACCATAACGATCCATTTTGGCCATTTTCAATTTCTTAACTAGACTCAGTATAAGGAAGTTTGGTTATTGTACACGAAAAAAATTGATGTATTAGCTTCGTTTTTCAAAATCTCATTTGATTTAACCCTAGAACGCATAAACCCGGGCCTGTCAGGCCTGATCACACCTTTTCTTTTCAATAATTTTCAGAAAAGGGATCTATACTAGTAGGTATTGATTTATTAAATAAATAAAAAAAAATGAATATAATTATTGAATGAAATGTATTATAAATCAATTAAACATATTTTTTTTTAATGATATTGATGTAAGAAGGAGATACACCAAAAAGGCTCATCCCCTAAAGACCTGGGTTGGCCCCTCCATCTTGAAAAGAAGAAGAGGGGATTTTATGGGCTAGGTAGGAGTTGAAGGTATCTGTGGATGCGGGTCTTAAACAGCTGAAGGTTATAAGTTGCCGGGAAGACGGTGGCTGGAAGTGAGTTCCAGTCTCTGAAGGTCATAGGGATAAAAGAGTTGGCGAAAGCGTTGGTTTTGTTTTTATCCAATTTGACAGCAAACAGGTGCTGAGCTTTTGGAAACCGCGTTTTTCTAGCTCTAGGGGAGATAATTGATTTCAATTCTACTGAACAGACACCATGCTAGTGTCTTTAATACCGGGAAAGGGGAGAAATGGTTCGTCGGTGAGCCAGGGAGTTGAAAGGGTTTGTTAGGGCCGGGTCTCGTATTAGTTTAATTGCTCGCATCCAGTGTAGAAAGAGAATGCTTGGAGTCCCTCCTCCACAAATGAGAGCCATATTCGAGACATGGACGAATTTGAGCTTTATACAGTGTAAGAAGATGACTGGGAGTATAATAGCGTCTAGTCCTAAATAGGAGACCAAGCTTGCGCGCTGCAGCTTTAGCTGTGATTGAGATATGGTCATTCCAAGAAAGGTCAAACCCTAGAGTGACGCCTAGCATTAAAATTTTATCACTGAATTTCAGTGAGTTAGAATCGAATGATATGTTTGGGGGACTTCTATCGACGCGCCTAGAAATAAGGCAACACTGAGTTTTCACTGAATTGAAGTTAACTAAGTTTTGGGATCCCCAGTTTTTAAGTCTAAATAAGTCTAAGTTAATTGAGGGGGCAATGTCTGCACGGTTTTTATGCGATGCAGGGGCGTTATGTAGAGTACTGTCATTTGCGTAACAATGTACCGGGTTGGAGGGCAAGTTTAGAAGGTCGTTGATATCTATAGATAAAAAAGAGCCTAGGGTAGATAACTGATCCCTGAGGAACTCCAGCGTTGGTATGGAAGGAGGAAGATGATATTCCATCGATGACAACCTTAATACTAAGATATATATTTTATATATATAGTAGGCCTGACAGGACCACCTCGTGACTTTGTGAATAATTTTTCATTTTTTTTTTAGAGAGAAGTACTTATAGTAAAAAATACATCAAAACAGTAAAAAAAATATTGATTTATTATTGATTTTTAAAAATCTTTACATATTATAATCAGCTTGCGCGACGACACCGACGTGATTTTTTTTAATTTTAATACCCACTAATAGTTCATGACAAATAAAATTTATTAAAATTAGAAAATTTAAATTATTATTTTAAAACCCACTACATCACTATGGAGTCCAGAGGGCTAGGCTCCTCACCAGAAATTTTTTGCTTTATAGTTAAAATCAATATAGGTATTAATATTATTTTTAATTTTAAATTCAGGTTAAACATGTTTATTTTTATTTGAATTGAAATAAAATTAATTTATTTTTGCCAACGGTTTGACCCGCTCTGGCATAGCTGTGCACAAAGTTTTGAACTTAATTGCAATTAATAATTAATAATCTGCAACGGATCGTTGCTAGACTAGGACCCTTTGAAGTCGCGCTTGACGCGAGACCGATTCTAATACCTTATATCTGCTTCGCATTAGATAAAGTAATGTTTATAATAACATAAATAAGTCAATTCATTACTAAGGTGACCAGCCTGCGAGTAATGCAGATTTTGAAAACGAAAAATGCTTATTGGCTGACCCTGCATCAGACAACCAACCAATCGCTAAGCTTTATGAAAGTCACAAGGCAAGCCAAGGGAGTTTCCTAGAAACGAAAGAGCACTTCCAAGGATCGGTTCTTCTTCACCACCACCAATGATAGAGTTCACTTTCAGTCACGTGACTTTGATTACGAGAACGTCATGGGGCGGGCTCAGCATTAAGCTCACATAGCCAATGGATAAAATTAAACGACCATGAGGCAACATCTAACAAAATGGTGGTCCGTCTGAACTTATCATAACCCTGAGAGACAGAGCGTAGTTAGGTAATATCCATTTTTATTAAAGTTATTCAGTTCTACTTTGGGGTTGCATTTTAATAAAAATTTGAAACATTTCAATTATTTTCTCTGCCCTCCTCCCCCTACGAGAGTTCACCTCCTCGCGGTGACACACGGAAACGCACCCTTCAGGGCTGCTAAGTAACTCTCACCGCGTTCGCAAATCAAACCGATTATGGATCATAAATCCATTATCAAAGTCACTTGTCTTAAACAAGTTTGCCAAAGTAATATGGTTGGTAATGAGTTTTTCAGTTGCTCGCAACTCTGCTCCTAGACCTCCATTAAAGTAGTATGTAGTATAGTGTGTGTGTGTGTGCCCCCCCTCCGCCAACGAAAAAAAATTTATATATATATATATATTTAATTAGTTTGAGGGAGAATAATTTCGAAAGTTTGATTTTCATCATTAGTCTTTTTATATTAAATTGAAAGTTTTTGCTAAGAGTAGCAGAATTTTTATATATTGAAGGAGACAATAAAAGAGTGTGTCTTCTGCTGGAATTATTATAAATTTTATTTATTTATAACGAGACTATAGTTTCGAGGGCTTTGCCCTCTTCATCAGTCTATTACAATGGATTCACAGGAATTAATTTATGAATGAAAGGTTAAAATCTTTCATGTGATTAGGTAAAGAAATTATACAGGGTGGGCAAGTTAAGAATTGAAATTTATATTTGTTTTATTATTTTGGCTGTAGGTGGCGTTCGTGAAGTTTATATTTTAGCGGCTATTTTTAAAATAAAGCTTTCGGGAATTTCTATTTTTCCCATTTAAGAATTTTTTTGGTGAATTATTGTATGATTTTAAAATTTCTAACGATTCGAAAATACTAATTTTTAAGGGATCTAATTCTGATCTAATTAATTTAATATTTGGTTCATCTGAAGATGAATCTTTAGGAGATTAAATGGTCTGCAAATCCACTATGCCCCGAACCCCCTTTAAAAACTCGTTTGTGTTCCGAAATGCGTGTGTTTAAATTTCATTCTGTTTTTCCTATATAGGTCGAATCAGATTCTCCACATGTTATGCAATAGACACCTTTTTTTGTCCATTTTTTGAATTTTGTCTTTCTTATTATTGCTAATATCAGATCCCAATGTTCTAGAGTATTTGAAAATAGTTTGATATCCTAAAGTTTTGAATTTTCATTTTAAAGTTTCCGAAATTTTTCCATAGTATGGGATTATTAATTTTGTTTTTGATTCTGGCTCGGACATTAATATAATTACACAATTCTTTAATAAAGAACAATAATCAGCATTATATATATATACATTAAAGAAGTGTTAATCAAATCAAAGAAATATAAAATTATAAATAAACAGTTGCAAATCGGTGACAAAAATGTTGGCGACAACCTTTTTGTAACGGTTGCTTTATAATCTTTGCGACTATAATTTAACGATAATACAACACAGTTGCAAAACGGAAAAATACGAGACATACCTAACTACCGTTTTGAAACCGTAATTCAACCTAATTAAAACTATATAATGACTATAATTCAACCAATCAAAAAAGTTGCATTTGGGTTTTATTTTGTTCTCTGTGCTATCCGGGAATCCACCAAATTTTAGCTATATACCTATCTGACAATCTTTCCCGATAATATGAATTGTCAATTAGAATGGTTTTATTTAATAAGCTGAAACTTGGTACGCAACTATGTATTTTTGGAATTTAATGCGCCAAATTTTAGCTTTATATCTGAAAACGTTTCCTGTGAGTATAAATTGCCAATCTTAAATAATTTTTAACCGACTTCAAAAAAGGAGGAGGTTCTCAATTCGACTGATTTTTTTTTGTGTCTATGTTACCTGATATTTTCGCCAATTGTGAACCGATTTTGATGTTTTTTTTGCATTGGGTTCAGTATAGTTTCCGATTGGTCCCGTTTTTTTTTCATTGGTATTGGACCTTTTTTGATATGTTTGTTTTTCGGCTCTTCTAGCCATAAGCCCATTTACGATTCTATATATTTTTTAAATTTTGTCTCTACCCCGGGGGCCAGATTTTAGCCTAATGCCTCGAGTCGGATTCGAACCCGGGTCCACTTGGTTAGCAGGATGATATGCTACCGCCTAGCCTATCTGACCCCCCCTAAAAAAATCAAATAAAATCGATTTCAAAAAAATTAAATCCAACAAATAAAATAATAATAACTCAAAAATCAAATCAAATGCACTAAAAGGCATAAAATAATTATCTAATTTAGTTACAACTAAACGACGAAATATTAACATGAAAACACTTTTTGAAGTCGGTGCTAAACAAACTATATAAGAGAGCGTACACGCAAAACGTACTAAGTAAAATCCGTCGAGTTCGATTCATAAAATGTATATGTTTGGCACCGACTTCAAAAAGTGATTTGATGTTATATTTCGTCGTTTAGTTGTAACTAAATTAGATAATTATTTTATACCTTTTAGTGCATTTTATTTAATTTTTGAGTTATTATTATTTTATTTGTTCAATTTAATTTTTTTGAAGTCGGTTTTATTCATTTTTTTTTATAAAAATTATTTTTATCTAATAAAACTCGATTCGAATCTATTTTCACATTGCACTGTACTAAATTTTAGCTTTATACCTGAAAACATTACGCGAAAATATATAGGTGCATTTTTTTGCATGATGTTATAAATAATTCCGGGAATTTACTTTTTTTCTCGGGAAATCGGGAAAAGATATTTTTCCGGATTTCCCGTGAAATCGGGATTGAGGAATCTCAGAAGAGAAGCCCTAGTTCCGATGTATAGTGAATTAAATTCATCATTTTTATTTTTTTATTTTTCTGGCTGGGTGCGAGAACAAGAGCTTGTTTTACGTTTTACTTTTTCAATTTTATTTCAGAAAATATCAAGTTAATTTCAGAAAATCCCAAATGAATTTGAGAATTATCAATTAAACTGTAGAAAATCACAATTTTATTTAAAAAATCTCAATTCAATTTAACAAAATTTCAATTGTATTTCAGAATTATCAATCGAATAATAGAAAATGTCACTTGTATTTCAGAAAATGGAGAAATAGTAAACATATTTAAACAATTTTAAACAAATTGTTTAGTTAAACAATTGAAAATTTTCTGAAATACATTTGAGGTTTTCTGAAATTGAATCGAGATTTTTGAAATACAATTGTGATTTTCTAATATTTAATTACATTTTGAAATACAATTGGGGTTTTCTGAAATATACACATGGAAAAGTTGCAGAAAGCTATTTCCCAAGAAGAGTTCCATATTTAAAAGAAGATATGATCAATTGCTAATGAACCTAAAATTAGGAAGTGAGATGGGGGTTATTTCGTAATTGATTATAATTATTTTATTAAATATATAAAGGGGGCCAGGTGAATGATCACGTCATGTGATTGGCCACATTAGCTTATTTTAATTCAATTAAAAATCTAAAAAAAAAAAATACTTTACTAAATCGAAAGGTGTGATTTTTCTTTTATAGTAATAATAATAATAAAAAAAAAGAAACAGATTTTTGTTTCCAAAAAACAAAAGAAACTCAATTTTCTGCAACTTTTATTATATGAACATTTTAAAAGTCTGACAGAGGAGAAAAAAAAGAGAAAACAAAATAAGAGGTGACATTGATGGATTCCTCTATTATCTTTATTAGTCGTTCAAACAATTGTCTAAGTTGTACTGACATAAAAAGTACATTGCATTCCCTAGCCACGAGGAGTTAAAAAACCAACAACTCTACAAGATTTTAAAAGAAATCGATATGTGTTACGTTTCAAATTAATAATATATATTAACAGAGGGAATATAATTAATTAAAATGATATAATAAAAATGAAAACTATTTGTCTTGAATAGCGAATAAGAAGAAAAATCTACAACAAAAACATATATAGAAGAAAAGAAAGCTCAAAATAAAATTAGACACAAAATAAAGTAATAAATAAGATTATAGATCAAATAATATTAATAGGAGAGACATTTTTAACTTCATTTAATATTTAGAAGAAGAAATAGTCTTCATGTCTAAATAAAAAAAGGAAACTATTTAAAAAAAAAAATAAAGAAATCAATATTATATGCTTCATTTGCTAATCCTATTGCGGACACCTATTTGCGGTAAAATTAGAAATATGTACATTAAACCAGGTGGCCATGTACTCTTGAGAAGCTCACCTCACTTTAAAAATTAAATTATATTATAAAGAGAAAAAAGAGGTTGTCCTCTGATTGATGCAAATAAACTCTCGTTGTTTATTAATAAAAACATTTCCAAAATTTCAAGTCAACCGCATGAGAGATTCCTTTTTTTAAGCTATAAATCCCAAAATCTAATCACTTTTTACAAGCTTTTATTTAACTTCACTTGTTAGATGAGTGACTCAAATTTTTCAACTGAATTTTAAACCAGTTCCACCCAACCGATTGAGCTGAAATTATTATACTGAATTAAAAAAGCGATAAAATTGAATTTTGAATGATCAATTTTATAAATACTTATTAAAACTCATAATGTTAGGTAACAAAATACATTAGAGTGAGCCTTATTTTGGGTATTTTCGAATTTTTATGCTGACAGAGGCTCATATGGTTCTAAATAAATAAATCAACTGATGTGTTCACCACACGACTTTCACATTTTCTTCTATTTGAAATCATCGCGACACTACTAATTTACACCCCCTTCCTTTATTTCATTTTTTTTTTGAAATTTTCAAAAACGGCTCTATCGATTTTTTAAAAAATTAGTGTATTTATCAAGTGTCATGAGTTATTAGTTCTATCAAATTTTTAATCCGATTAAAATAAAGCGAAGGGGGTCGCGCCGTGACACTCCTACTTTACACCCCCTTAATTTATTCCAATCGGATTAAAAATTACACAATTAATAACTCATGACACTTAATAAATACACTAATTTTTAAAAAAATCGTTAGAAGAGTTTTTGAGAAAATAAAAAACAAAAACAAAAAAAAAAAAAACTAAAAATCTTTCATGCAAATGTTCACTTCAGGTTTTCCCATTTCAACCAAAAGCTTGCTGTACTCCTTCTAGCCTAGTATATCGAGCTTAAGTTTCGAATTTCGAAAATGTGAAAGTCGTGTGGTTAATTTTTTTATTTATTTCGAACCATATGAACCTCTGTTACCGTAAAAATTCGAAAATACTCGAAATAAGGACCATCCTAATGTACATATATTAATAACCTTCCTCATCAACGTAACACTTAATTTAACCCATCCCCCTGGTATTAATATTTAAGAAACTTTAACGTTCCCTTTTTGCATTAGGAAAATATATGAATGACCGAGGAGAATTTAAGAGTAATAATATTATTCAAGAACAATAGGTATATAATATTGAAATTATTATTCTGATGTGAAAGGTTATCAATTAAACGGAATGTCAGTTTTTTTTTTTTTTTTTTTTGTGTGTGTGTGTGTTTGAATATTTGTCTCTCTTTACCATGTGAACCGAATTCGACAAATTTTTTTTCATTGCGTTCAGTCTAGTACCCGATTGGTCCCGTTTTTTTCATTGGTATTGGACTTTTTTGTTATGTATGTACACGCATAGCTTCTTTGTTTATCGACCGATTTCGATGATTTTTTTTATTGGAAAGGGAATTCCTTAGGGGTCGTACCATATTAATTTAGTCAAGTTCTGATAATATGATCAATGACAAAATAACAGAAATCTCCAATTCATATGAGCAAATAATCGAAATTATAATAAATAAATACTTTTATATAAAAAAAAAAATACAATCTTAAAACGTTCATCTAAAGCCCGCTAACGTTTCGAGATAATTTATCTATGTATGAATTGAATTTTATTATCAATTTCTGGAGGATGAATTGGAGGAAAAGAGGTTTTTTATTTAATTAGTTTTTTCCTCTTATTAAAAACAAGGACTAAAAGATGACCAAGGACATTCGATGATGGAGAAATAATCTCCGGAGTCGAAGCTCAAAAACAATGTATGCATAAATTCATGTAAAATAAATGGTTTATCAATTTCTGATTCTTCGCTCGAATCTTTCGCTTAAGAAATGCATGCAATGTATTATCATAAGTCACTATTCTCAACATCACTAAAAAGAGAAAAATAAAAAAAAATTTAGGAAAAAACCGACTTCACAAAAATTAAATGCAACAAATAAAATAATAGTAACTCAAAAATAAAATAAAATACACTAAAAGGTATAAAAAATCAGTCGAATTGAGAATCTCCTCCTTTTTTGAAGTCACTTAATAATTATCTTATTTAGTTACAACTAAAGGATTAAATTGTTACATATCATCTTTTTTAAGTCGGTGCCAAACAAACTATATAAGCGAGCTTACGCGATTTTGTCTTCATTCTCCGCCAAACGTACTAAGTAAGATCCATCGAGTTCAATTCATAAAATGTATATGTTTGGCACCGACTTCAAAAAGTGATTTCATGTAACAATTGCATCATTTAGTTGTAACTAAATAAGATAATTATTTTATACCTTTTAGTGTATTTTATTTTATTTTTGAGTTCTTATTATTTTATTTGTTGCATTTAATTTTTTTGAAGTCGGTTTTTTTTCTACATATTATTAGAAATGAGTTCCGGGAATGAAAAGTCAACTCTGAAGGACGAGAATCATGAACAAAAATTTGATATCAACATTTGCTCAATTTTGGGTAGTTCCGAAACATAACTATTTGAATGTACAGTATTCTGAATATTTATTATTCTATGGTAGGCGAAAATATATTACATTTCTTTAAAATGTTATAATAAAATGACTAGAGGACTTTATTTTGATTAGACTTTGCACTTTCAAGAATAGTGAATTTTTCCTAATTCATAAACCAAAAAATAATCCAAAGGAGGTTACTATTTAAAGTCAATAGGTAAAAATTGAAATTTACTAACATAAACTTGAATTGAAAAACCGCTTTGCTGATGGAAACTAAGCACATTAGATACCTCAGCTTCTCTCATATAATCTTTTCTTGAGGCTTTAGTGATCATGTTGATGAAATGGAGAATTCTATTTTGTAGAACCATCTATGGGAAAATTAGAAAATCTGTTAAATTTTTTCACATTTCAGTTTTTAATTCTTTAACCGCTTATTTGAGATAATATAGTTAGTTGCAGTCAGCTCACTTTATCGATTTTATTTTCTGACTGAGAAGACTCGAACTATATCTATTATCCCTTGGTTACAGGTTCAGAACTAGAAACCGAAACGTCGTGAGCAAACTTTAAAAATTTTCTATTTTCATAATGGGCGCCCCAACCCAAAAAAATTATTACATTTGTATATAGAAATATAACAAAACACAGGGGACTAGACACAGGCGTCGCACAGGGCGAAGCTACGATTAGACAATTATGGGAAAATATTACAATTTAAGTATGATATTACTTGATTTTGTTATTTTATAAATAAATTTATCTATCATCTGAAAACTGAGGAGTTCATTTACTTCTGCTTCCTATTAATCGCGGATTGAGTATAAATAAATACCATGAGCGAAGGTCCTGTGGCTGAAAATAGCAAGCCTATCCCATCGACCTACTCTCCTCAATTTTAATCGCCTAAACAAAGCAGAGCAAAATCATTCAAAAATTAGAACCTCCGAAAAATTCTGATTCCCATTAAAAAAAAAAATGTTAAACACTTTCAGGAACTTATATAGTAAATGATGAAAGAAATGCTTTGGTTTAAAACTGAATCTTAATTTAGATTTCCATAACACAATTTAACAATTATTATTCTTACTCTTGACTGCATTTTCTCTTGAAAAATTTTAGCTTTATTATTTTAAAATCGATAATTCTATTTAAGTCTTATTCCCGGATAATAAAATATTTTGAAAAAGTAACTTTTCCATCATGTCAAATGAATAATAAATTCAGCCAATTATTTACTAAATTCAATTGAATAGAGAGTGGAATCTTTTCTCTATCCTTTACTATGAGCTTCAATAATTCAAAACACAATTCATAATTATTTACGAATCTGATCAAATCATTTTTCTAGGATGCATGAGTTTACCGAGACTTAAGAGATTGCCCCACCCTGCTTCTATATCATTCAGATCTTCATATATTTAAAAGTAGACCTTCAGGTGCTCTAGCTTAACTATTGTTATTCATTATATAGCGATAGCGACGACTAGAAAAAGTGTATGTGTTTTAAAATCTCGATAATTCTGAGGGAGCATCAGCAGGTATTTTGTTGATCCTCGCATAGCAAATGTCGACTCTACCGCTACCGTACTCCGCGTAGTCCTAGGTCAAAATCTCTATTAGGTTTTGAGGGATGAAAGAAGAATTAATAGAAGGAACTAAATTTAATGGTAGTTTTCCACAAATAAATAATCAAGAGAAGATGAAAAAGTTGAAAATTCAGTAATTTCAGGCTATTGAAGATTCAAACATTTTTTCAATAATAACTAAAGCGACTCTCGAAAATGACTAGCAAATGAATGATAGTCATGCATCTTGTTATTTATTTTTATAAGAAAAATGATAAAATTAGCGTTATATAGGGGTGAATGCAAAAATATTTCCACAAATAAATTTTCATTCTGATAAAAATTCAAACTAAAATTGCAGAAAAAAAAGTAAATTTTTTTTGTCAAAATTTGAAAAATGTATTTGTTAAGCCTACTACAGACCGGGATACAAAATATTGGCAACATGGTGGTGTTGGCAACAAGTTGACGGGATACTCAGCAACATCAAAAGAAATTTATTAAATCTTGCTTGTATTCCTGTTTTCCATTTCATTGGATTGAGATCGGTCAGTCTCGTCAACAAATGATACCTACCTAATAAAATATTATTAGGTAGATTATAGTAGATATTATTATATATTTCTATTATTAGGGCCCGGATTTGGGTGGCGCCCAAAATCCCGACATGTGAAAATTCAGACGTTATTTTAATATTTTATTAACCTTTTTAATATTTAAAAAATATATATAGTATATATCTATTTGACAAAATTAACCTAATTAACACAAAAAGTATATTATTGAAATATCAAAATAATATTATAAATAAATAAAATAAATTTTATCAATATTTTTAATATTAAAAAAAATATACATAGTATCAGGCGCGGATCCAGACCTCTGATTTGTGGGGGCAGTTATTAGAAAAAATTAAATAACATGAAAAATGTTGATCTCCAATGCTTTGGGGGGGGCATCGCCCCCATCGCCCTCTGGATCCGCGCATGCATAGTATTGGTATATATTTAACATGATTAACCTAATTAATACAAAAAAGTACATAATTGAAATATCAAAATAATAAATAAATAAAATAAATTTTATTAAATTTGTAAAAATACAAATTTAGTTGAAATTATAAAAATTATTTGAAAAGTAACTAAGATCACATGTCGGGGTTTACTTGACGGAATTTTGGCTGTCAGGATTTTGACAATCGGGATTTTGGGGTGAATCCCCAAGATTTATATGTATTTACATATTTTTTTCTAAGCCTTGTACAGTGTACTGTACACCCTTCTTCAAAAATTTTATTTTACGTTTCATACAATTTAAAAGGAAATAAAGCATTTTTTTATTTTGCATATTTTACATTTTTTTTTTACATATTTAAGTCCATCTTTAGTCAATAAATGAAAATTATATTGTAATTTAAAAAAAATTGAGAAACAGCGAAGGAAAGTTTTTTGATATTAAAAGCATTTTAACAAGTAAACAAGAAATTCGAAGAAATTTGGGGTAGGTAATTGATTGCTTCTATAATTTAAACAAATACATATCAGACTAGTAAACGAATCGCCAGTAGGTAAATATCACTGAGAATCGGCCAATCTTATTGATGGTGGAATAACAGCACGGGTCTTTGAATTATTTTTTGAGATTTTAGGGGTTATTAAACACAGAATTTCTTCGAAGTCAGATTATGTTAATCTGACAAAATTGCGGAACGATCTGCTATTGTTCAAAAGTATGGTAACTCAGACATCAAGTTGTCGCCATGGATTGTTCCGTGTTTTCTATGCCACCACCTTCTTTTTCGTCTTTCGGCATTTGCAGCAATAATGATGAAAGCAGCACAATAACCAGCAGCAAGTTTCTTGGTTTGGACGCGCGACATCATGTATCCAGATAAAACGATAAAACTATCTGTATCCAACAAATATGTTGCCAACATCCATCAACTGTAACCAACATTTTGTATCCCGGTATGTACCTAGTAGGCTTTAGAAAATAGTATGAGCTAGAAAGTTGAAACTTGACAGATGCGTTATCGTTGATTAATACAATCTCATGGGCCGAATTTCCGCAAATTAGCTATACCTTATCAAATGACAATTCGATTCTTTTCTGATTTTCTGAATTTTTAAAAAAGTAGTTTTGAAGTTTAAAAGTTTTAAATATAATATGTTTTTCGTTTTTGAAATACAAACATTTTATTATATTACTTTCAGTTCATGAGATATATTAAGTGTACTGACAAACACAGATAAAATTAAGCTTGAAAATGATTTTTTTATCACGTTGCTACACGAATAAGAAAAAACAATTGAAAGAATTTTACACTACGGATAAAATAAAATAAAATAAAAAAAATAAAAGGACATTCGATGGTGAGATCTTTGGGCCTCAAGGTTTAAAATTGTTAAAAAAATTTTGTAATTTTTATTGGTTAATAAATTTTAATTCAATTTAATTAATTTAATGAAAATTTAACATAAAAATGATTTCATATTTTAAAGAATAACCAAATAGATCAATTTATTCTGACTGTATTAGCAATGAGACGTTGTAATTCTATCCGAGGTAGACTTTTGCAACTCTTAGTTTTTCTAAATAAAACAAATAATAAAAATCCGTACATAGGAAAAATATATTTAAATAAAAAAATTTGCTAACGCACAGACTAACAGACAGACTAACTAACAGACATTTTGACAAAACAATTATTATCTCGAAAAATATAATTTTTCGATGTTCACTTATTAGGGCTTTTTTGTAGACCGAAATGCCATGGTGTCGCTCAATTTTTTTAATCAAAATAGTTTCAGCCGTTTTTGAGATGTTTCGGAAGGAAAAAAAATAATTTTTTCATGCACGATTACAATACTTGACCCTACTGTATGGTCTATGAAAAAGAGACAAGGGAAAGAAGAAAAGGTCGGATTTAACGCCGAGTGAGTTACTGAAATTATCCCTAATGGTCGGGTTGAGACGTTACAAATTACTTTAGTTATGGATGACACAAAAAGTGTGATCAATGATACATATATTTATTTCAAATTAGAAAGTAATTGTTAGGGGATATATAAACGGGGCGTTTTCAAAATAGAAAAGTTTAAATTAATTAAAATGAAACTAATTAAAGTTTTAACCCCACCATAATAGTTGAAGATATATACGATACAACCAAGGCTTCTTTGTATCGAATATAGGTATAATCATTGCGCTACTTCGTTTCACTCCAGTAGATGTAGGTAAATTTAATTGTGGTCGAAATTATATCGGACCATTTACTATATGAAATAACAATTTTCAGATTGAAGATCAAATATAAATGTAAAATTTAGGACCGAATGAAAAATTTATTTAAAGCTGAAAACAATTTTTAGAGTACGGTATTGTTTTTTGTATATGATTTTAGTATTTGCGATTTCATATGTATAGGTAAAGAAAAAAATAGGTATCTTCTCAAACAAAAATCTGCAAATTAAATAATTAGTTGAGTGATATTTCCTTGAATATGTTTTTGAATATTCTATTAAACATGTTATTTTGATGTTCGGGTCATGCGCTTAGTTTAGACTCTGAAAGTCAGTGTTTAGTCCCCTACCCCTAATTTTGCAATCCTTTGATTTAAAAATCTGTAAAAATTTCTCAATGTTATAAAAAAAAACTACGGAACTCTCTTTATGTGAGTCTCACTCGCACTTGACCGTATAAATAATTTATTCCTTAGAAAAGCTTTGTTTAATCTTTTTAAAATGAATTAAACAAAAAGAGAGGATTTTAGAGAATATTGCACTCACGTGTCCAGCAGCAAATGAGGCCCACTTTTGCCCCCATCACTAAAGAGATGCTCTACTCAAAGAGAAGCCGCGCACACGACTGGGACGCCAAAACAACACAAGAGATAGCGACAGAGCTGCGCACGCGCTCGGGCTACGCAATCCAACATTATCATCAAAATATATTTATGACAGAAAATGATGACATGAATATTTCATAAAATTTTTACAAAGAAAAAGGTGAAAACTTTTCCGAAACTTGCTTTGCTAAATTTGGTGATTTGGCAATATTTTTTTGTCAACAAACAGTTATAGCTATAAATCTGAAACTTGTCTCAGAGGTGAAGCTTATAAATATAAACGTTTTTGCCAAATTTCAGCTCTTAGCTACAAGCCCCTATACAGTAAAACCTCGTTTATCTGGACTAACTAGGACCAAAGGCAAACCAGATAATCGGTAATCTGGATATATGGGTAATAATAAACAAATCCTCAAATAAGCGAATTTGAATTTATTACGATAAAAAAACAGGTTTATATAAAAATTACATATAATTGTTTAAAAAAATACATAGGTACGTTAAAAAAATTAAATAACTTTTGACATCATTTCATTTCAAAGAATTGATCCACTGTCTTTTGTTTTAAGCACATGTGCCGTTTGAATGAAGTATTTTTGGTGAAATTATAATTACATTCTTGCTATCAGAGTTAAAAATTATTATCTATGTGAACATTTATTAAAATAAAAATCTCTTCAAATCCGGTCCGGATAATCCGGAGGCCTGGATAAATGAGGGCCGGATAAAAGAGGTTTTACTGTATTCAATTTTTTATTTTTTCTGAATTTCTATATTTTCAAACCAAGCTAGACAACAAAGTTCTTTGTTTGGAAATTTAAATATTTTGCCACCAGAACTAGGTTTAACATATACGATCTACCGCTCTTGAATATGGTTTTTCTATACAAATATAAATTTAATAATTCTGCTGGACGGAGAGAAATAAAGAAGGAGTTGAGTAATATCGAATGTGTGTCAAACACCAGCTAATTATCTACAATCATAATTCAACTTTGTTCTGATTTTCATTATTTTTTATCTGGAATTGTTGAAGTTAGTGAGCCCAAAATCTCATCAGTTTTTCTAATTATAAATTTTTTTGACACCCAAATGATCTAAATGTGAGATTTCGCTTTGGAGTTATATTATACGATAAAATAAATTTTCACCACCTTTAAAGTCATTTTAGGCATAAATATGAAGAAAAAAAATTGAATAAACTCATTTACTAGGTACCTATTCCGAGTTAATTATGCACCAATGAAACAAATATGTATTCGGGCAGAAATTTTCAAAATTATTATTATTTATATTCCTAATTATGTACTGAATTACTGAAATCAACGATGAATTTTCTTTTGATTAATCTGTTTTTCAGTGGTTTTTGGAAAAAACTATATAGAAACACTAATAGGAGCTGAAACTCACTTTGAAAACATCGGAGGTAATTAAACGAATAGATACAAAATACTTTTTTATGTTGATATCAAAATGAGGATTCATAAATATTTGAAGAGTCAGATGCGATCAATGGCAATGCTCTTTTGAAATGAGTCATGAAGGGTGAAAGAGAGATCGGAACCCCTCTGGAATCAAAAAGCCGATTAGGGGTGGAATCTAACACTTAGTGACCGAATAGATCGGAAGAATAAAATATTACTTGGAATGTAGAGAGATAGATTTAAAAGAATACCTAATAGAATTATAACTCCGATGCGGAGAATAAACTTGGAAAACAAATAAAAGGTTGAAACTACCAAGGCCCAATGCACACAGGCAGGTGTTTTGCGTTTGCGTCAAAGCGGCCTTACCCATGGCAGATATCCAAACGTAAAAAGCGTTTGGAGACTTACAGCCCGCAAAACGCCTCATTTGATCGATATAAAATTTTTGTAACTCAATTCACAAGTGTGTTAACGTAAACGCAAACACTCATGCATAGACTAAGATATATAATTAGGTTCTTTTTCAAGATTCATAGTATCCTTCACAAAATGTGAAGTTTCAATGAAGAATTTCAGAGTCGAAAAGTTAAATGATTATCTAAAATAAATAAAACAAATAAAAAATTTCTTATTTAGTGGAATCACATTTCCGGAAAAAAGGTTTTTGAAATCTTTTAATTCTTAATACTATTATGGTACTAACGATATTCTTCATAGTGAGCGTGATTTTCAGGGGCAAAGGGTATTTTTTGATCTCCAACCATTAATTTCTCTTAAAATCAACAACTCTGTTATATTTGGCAAGAAAATCTTTTCAATTAATCTCTCTGACCGTTAACACGATCATCTCAAATAAACCAAACTTAGAACTTAAATAAAGTTTAGGGAAAGCGGTGTTGGTTTATAGTGAAACATATTAAACACAGGAATTATTTAACGGGTTATAGTGGTGTTTCACAAAGAGAAATAAAATTAAAAATTAAAAAATCTTTTTAAATTATTTTGGAGATTTTTTTTATTATTTATTTCTATACATATTTCGGGCTATGAATTTTCATCAGGAGGTTTAACAGTTTTCTGTTAAACCTCCTGATGAAGGGTTCATAGCCCGAAATATGTATAGAGATAAATAATAAAAAAATCTCCAAAATAATTTAAAAGATTTTTTAATTTTTTAATTTTATTTCCTCTTTGTGAAACACCACTATAACCGGTTAAATAATTCCTGTGTTAGAACTTAAAGGTTTTGGTTGAAATCGACTAACTACTTAAAGTACCTCTTTATTTCCGTTTTTTATTCTTTTTTTCATTAATTATCAAATTATCAAGAATTCCCTGTTGTCCGTGGATTCTAATTTTTATTTAACTCCTAAATCGATTACTCCCGGCTTTATTAGATCATTTTCAGTGCTTTATAAGACGTTGTCGAATCAGATTATAATCCTGAAAATGATCCAATAAAAAATTTAAGGATTGGAAGTAAACTATTAAGATATTTAGATGTATAGAAATGTGTAGAAATTTCCTGAGGGAAAATTTGTGAGGTTAATTTATGAGTCCACAAGGCTTGTTGAGGGAGCTGAAAATGTTTTTCATTTGATTGAAATAAATTAAAACAGAAACATTTTTTATTATATTATTTCGAGTTCGACCAATCTATGAGTAAATTAGAAATTTTGTTAACATTTTACTAGTTCATTCAGAGTTTCAGCTTCAAGTCTGAATGTGTTTTCAGCTTATAAGAGATATACATTATATCATACTTATAGTTCGACACAATTTTATCGGTCGTTTTTAAGAGTGCGATGTAGAAGAGTTAACTCGAGCTAAAAATATCTACTTTCAATTGAAAACGGCTTCACAAATAAAAACCAAAATATTGTCAGTAATTAAATTTTTTTAACCATTTTTCTAATTTAACCATGTGAGGTCCAATCCAAGTGAATATTTCACTTATACTCAACCTGACCAACAAAGCATCTACAAGAAAATAACTTATTCATTTGAAAGATCTATGTAAGCGATTTCAGATGAAATTCTCGAGATTTAGCTATTCCCAAAAATTTCTTCTGACCTGAAAATATTTTATTTTAATTTATTTTATTTTTATTTCTTAATTTAATTTTACAAATTTTGTGCATATAATTCGAACTTTTAGAGGTCATAGAACCATTAGAGTAAAACAATTTTAGTAACCTAAATTATTAAAAAATAATCATAATTTTAATAAATTTAGTAATTCTTACAATTACTTTCAGCCATTTCTAAAGTCTAATAGAATCTAAATTAATTAAAATTATTTATTATTTATTTTTTCCAGCGTTGGTTTGCTATTTTTTTGATAAATGACCGAATTAATCAACCCAGATGATTTCAGCCGAGTGAACAGATTCAGTTAAAAAAATAAATAAAAAAAAAATATTTCATTTGAGAAAATTTATGAATTTCTTTCGTTTTTATTGGAAGAACATAAATCATCTACACACAACAAAACTTGAGATTAAGAGTTTAATTCCTCTAAAGTTAGGCCTGTGTAGCAGTGGCATCATTTTCTCTTATTCATTCTTTACTATTTCTAGAGAAAAAGGAGAAGAAAAATCACAATGAATATGAACAATAATAGTCGGAGAGCCCATGACCCATTTTTCGTGAAGTGTTTGATTCAAGTAGATATTTCACCTAGAGGTATTGATAGCATAGATGAGTAGGGAATCGGCTGTTTTCCTGATCTACCTGAGTACTGCTGCTACTGCGCATAGGAGAAAGTTGTAAAAAAATGTTCGCCAAAAAAAAATTGTTTGATTCAAAATCCAACAAATACTATTCGACAGTTAAGTTGATTTTAAATTAAAAATTAACTAAGCCAGACACTGAGGAAAAAAGGGATGAATGGAAATAATAATGGAATTGGAATAATTATCGGAAAAGAGGTTTTTTATTTAATTAGTTTTTTCCCTCTTATTAAAAACAAGGACTAAAAGGATGATCAAGGACACTCGATGCTGGAGAAGTAATCTCCGGAGTCGAAGCTCAAATACAATGTATACATTAATGTAAAATAATTGGTTTAATAAAATTAAAAAAATAAGCCAGACACTTTTAGGGGAACACTGAGCCAAACAACTCTAAAGTTGCATTTTTTTTATTTGAAAAAAAGCAACTTTAAGGTTGTCTGGCTCAGTGTTGCCCCCCCCCCCTAAAAGTGTTAATTTTTAATTTAAAATCAACTTAACTGTCGAATAGTATTTGTGGGATTTTGAATCAAACACTCTTTTTTAGCGAACATTTTTTTACAACTTTCTCTTATGGGTCATGGACTCTTGGACTATAAAGTTAATTATTGAAAATAAGATAAATATTACTTTAGGGGTTTTTAAAGCTCCTCCTTTAACTTAAAAAAGTAGTCTTGAAACTTTTTATTTGTCAATGTGGCATGTTGAATTTGATAAATAAACACTTGAATGATTTTACGGCCACAGGAAGGAAAGAGGTTATTCCGTACTGGCTTAAGATATTAATTTTAGGATAAATAAATATTCATTTATATTAAATTTTATTTTCTAATTTACATCTTTTGTTAGAAATAAATGTGTGAGATTTTCTTGTCATATCTAAATAAATTCTTTTATTCCATGAGATACAAGCTGGAAGTCCTTTAAATTCTTTAGTTTAATTAAAGGATATTTGT
Source organism: Forficula auricularia (assembly GCA_024734495.1). Classification (NCBI taxonomy): domain Eukaryota; kingdom Metazoa; phylum Arthropoda; class Insecta; order Dermaptera; family Forficulidae; genus Forficula; species Forficula auricularia. The sequence continues at coordinate 1,611,212 of JALMQS010000058.1, forward strand.
AAATAATTCTTTTTTTTTTTTATATATTTTATATTGAAAAAAAATTCTCACCTGTTTCTTTTAGTTGATGGTGTTGCGGTTGCTGTTGAGGTTGTTGTGTGCTTGGTTCTGAAAGAGGTGCGGTTGACATAAAATCCCATTGTCTTAATTTCTCTCTGTCAAATTTAAAAGATGGGGGCAAGTGAACAGTAGCTGATGTAACAGTGGTTGCAGTAGTAGAATCGGGAGAGCGTTGTTCATTCAAGGGTGTGTTGTCGTTACTTTTTCGGAAAACTTCACGATCCTCATCCCAGACATATCCTTCAAGATAACTTTCTCCACGCCTTGTTCTTTCGAGCGATTCTGAATAACGCGATAATCGTTCATAATGAACTCCATCATCAGGATCTAATGGATTACTAGTCCTCCGACGCCCTTCCCTGTAATCATCTTCATATTCAGAAGGCCTTCTATTTGGCCTAATATTTACATAAGTGACATCACGAGTCACACGACGTTTTGGCGTAGATTCATCTAAATTATCCAAAGAACGACTAACCCGGCGTAAAGACTCCCTCCAAAGGGTGTCTTGCTCCCAATGATCCTCTGCAACAGCATTTGATGACGAAGAAGTTTGTTGTAAGAGTATAGCAGTGTCACTTTGTTGATGTTGATGTTGAGGTACAAGTTGTTGATGATGTTGTGGTTGATGTAATCGAGAAGATTGTTGAGGGTTATCAAGAAGGCCTTCAAGAGATCGGGCACGTCTATGATTATTTCCCGAAATGTTATTAATGTTGTTGTTGCTGTTGGTAATCGTTTTATCTCGAAGACCGTGAGGATAGAGATTTACGGCGGCGGTGGTGCATACGTCTGGGGATCTTGCCCGGCGACGAAGAGTGTCGGCCTCGAAGAGATTGCGTTGGTCCAACTACATTAAGTACCAGAAAATAATCAATATTGAACTTTTGTTTAGAACTAATAATAAATAAAAAAAATCTTATAAAAATTTTTGTCGTCCAAAATGAGAGAAAAACTATATATTTATACTTCTAAAATTAATATGAAACTGATATCTAACACCATTGTGAAACTTTTAACTCTATTAATATCTTAAGTAAATTTAAAAGAAGTCAACAGTAAGGTGAGTGAATGAGAAAGTCATAAAAAATGTATGTATGAATCGATCTTTTCTTTCTTTCTCAAATAGATTTTTTGTTTCTAGGTCTCTTTTTTATAATTCTAATTTAAAAGTATATTAAACTTCATATGCTTTGATAATATATACTAAAAGATAAATATTCCAACTCACTGTTGACCCTTTATACAAATTCTAACTATATTATGAAATTAAATTAGAATGATTCTACCTCTGGTTTTTCATGTAGAAACGCCGATGTATGTGATCGTAGTTCAGCCGCTAAACGGCGTCTTTCATCAGCTGTTATGGTATTAACTTTTAGGCTTATTTCAGGGTTTTTAGCCTCAGCTGCTTCTCGCAAGTTATTTAATTGACTAAGTGATCGAACTGGTATAGAACCAAGAGGTTCTTCAGCTAATGCAGTTTGTAATAGGTCTGAATAGTAGTATGGTGCTCCTAAACTGAGTTGATCTTCGTCATTTGGCATCATATGCTCAGGAGGAGGTGGTAATATTACATTGAGATTCTCATAATGTGCTTCATCTTCTCTTTCACTCATACTAAGGCTTAAATCAGCAAGACATAAATCTAAAAGATGGGGCGAATTTGATACTGGTCTTCTTTTGATACTTGATTGCGTAGTTGATGTTTCAAGAGAAGTTTCTAATTCATCTGAAGGGGGTGGTGGTGACGTCGGAATTGGAGGCGGAGAAACTAAATCAGAATCTGAAGAATCTAAATGAGGATCAGCGACGGTTTCCGTATTTGTATTGGATACATTAGAAGAAGCATCTGCAGTAACGCCAAGATAGTAAGAGGCTGGACGAAAAGTATCCGAGAGGCTAAAACGGGGGTGGCGAGGAGCATCTAAAGAATCTAATTCTTTGCTTGCTTCATCATCTGCATCGGAACTATCAGGAACTGAGGCCGCTTCAATAATATCTGGTAATGGTGGTGGAGGAGGGAGGGGTAGTAGCTGCTTAGAAATTTCATTGGTCTCATCACTAGGTTTAGTAGGAGGTGGAGTCACTTCCATGTACACAGGTTCGCAATGGCTTGAAGCACGACTTAATAATTCATAATGGGTATTTGATAACTGAGTGTTCTCTTCATCAGGAGCAAGAAGAGATCGGCTTAAACCTTCTTCCGTCATTTCAACATATGAACTTTCTTCAGCCATCAAAGAATTCATTATACTATTACACTCAGGCATAAATGCTTCAGGTGGAGCTAATACTGCTTTTCTTGAAGGGGTCATTGGCATATAATGATCTTCAGCTGGTGCTACTAATGATTCAGCTAAGGATAACCGCAGGTAGCCAGGCGTTACAATAACTTCAAGTTCTTCTTCTGTTCGCGAACTTCCCATGTCTCGACAGGAACTGATTAATTCTTCGGATTCTCCTAAGGCAGCAGCTACTTCCTCGTCTTGATCATCTTGTTTATCAGAACGTAAACTGCTTACATGAGCTTCATTAGGAGTATATTGTGGAGGTTGAACTTGTAAAGGCTCTTTCATTTCTGGCTCGGAGGTGATTGGCAATTTTACTTGAAGTGTGTCATATCCGCTATCGCCCCCGGGAATGGGCGCCACAGATGTCATCGATGGGGTTTCCGGTAGAGGAGAGGTTGTTAATTCTGGTGATACTGATGTTAATGTAGTCGAGATAACACCACTTCGTTGTCGTCGAGATATCTTGTCACCAGCACCAGAACGCCGCACACGTTTTCGAGCACGACGTTGTTCTGTAGTGGCGGCTGCAGAGCCGTTAATTCTTGTTAATTCTTATTAGTCAGAGAATTTATATCTAACATGCGTCCATACGCAAGCCATCTACCCATTCAAAGGATGCTTCAAAATTCATATTAATTATTGTTATAGTGATTATTATTAGGTATTATTATTGTTATTATCGTTGTTAGTTAGATATTAGATAAGTTTTTAATAAAACCGCAGGCGATTTTAATCTATATTAATAAATATACCAAGCATTATTCTTGATCCACTCAACTTTTACTTAAAGGAATGAATTATAATATTTTTATGTATTTTACTAATTAAATTATAAAATAAACGACTAATATCACTTTTTTATAGTGATGAATTAACAAATAATGACAAAAATTAAATAAATTACCTTTAAAGGTAGTAATAGAGAAAGTAAGTAGACAAAATATGAAGATTATACAGAGTGTTTACGAAGTATTACGAAATTTCGTGGAGAACTTTGAAATATTGTAATATGATATAAGTAATTATTATCAAATGAACAGAAAGGAATGTACCTAAAGCTATGAGGGATATATATATAGGTATATATTTAACATCAAAGAGTCCAGCCGAAGACTGGTTTGACGCAGCAATCTCCATCTGATTGTATACCAAGATAATTCATACAGTCAGTCCCCATTTCTAATTTTTACGAAACACAATCTTTCTAAAAATCGAATCTTTATTGAAAAATCCTCGAGTTTATTGGTAGCTTTATTTTAAAAGAGAGAAATAACAGATGAAATATTGTCGTTTTGATTTTGAAATTTACGTTGATTTAGTGATTTAAAATGTGATGGTCTTCGTCATCTAAGGTGGGAGTCTGGAATTTAAATAATGATTCTAGTCCATTTATTAGTCCACATTTTTGTCTTTTTTTGGTTGGCTAAAGTGTTCATTTTTACATTATGAATCTTTTGATTATAATTATAACCTGGATGCATAAACACCTACGCCTCCACCCCTTCACTTGATCAACTTTCCTTCTCTTTGGTAATGCAAGGGTCTTTCGAGATCCATAGGGGCTGCATTGAATTAAAAAAGATAAATAAATAAAATACTAGATTAAAATAAATATTAATGTTTTCCTAATAAGGGTAACATGGTACTAATAATTAAATAATTAAAAAAATAAATAAATAATTTTGCAAAGGTAGTCTTCAATAATAGTTTCGTTAATAGTTTGTAACAAATTTTAACTATATATTTGAAATGTTTTTCAGTGCTTTAAATATAATTACAAGCTAAACACAGATTCTGCTTTAAATTTAATACATTTTTAAGATAAGTTTGATTAAATTTCCAACAGATCAGAGGATTATGGATTATTTTAGCTATAATGAAAATAGCTATGAAGGGTACAATCCGCTAGAAAGACTAATAAAAGAAATATCAGTGATTTCCAAACAGAAAGAGTTTTGGAAACCTTTTGGGATCCTTATGAAATAGCAATGTTTAAAAGTATAGATTTATGAGACCAATGTATTCAAGCACAGAGAGTGCGCAGGCCAAGTTAGAGCATTGTCCGTACAGGGTGTAATCTATTTACCCGAACAATTTCGAGCCAGTGGAACGAGTTAAGTGGATGGAAGGCGTTTTTTAATTTTATATTTCTTCCAAGAAAAAGAGACGTTATTGTGACTCCCAATAATGACTATTAAAGATATAATTCAAAGAAAATGTTTGTGTTTTTCTATTAACACTGCGTCTTTTTTTTCAATTTTATTCATTCTGTTTATGAATGTAGGATTCTTTAAGCTATATTTATTGCCTCCCATTTTGTCTTTTTCTGTGGTTTTCTAAAACTTTTTTTTTTCAAAATTCTCGGCCTCGAATTTATCAATAATCTATTTTTCTATTTTTTGTTACACTTTATCTAGAGAAATTTATTGTTTTATTTTTTTTCCTATATTAAATTTAATCAGTGCTTTTTTGTAAATTTTCCGAAGAAACTAAATAAATATTACTTTTTCAAGTACTATTCTAAGAGAATAAAAAAAAAATATATTCACTTTACTCAATAACACTCTGCATAATATGGTAAATTGGGTTATTTTAAAAAACTAGATTTGACGAATGGAAAACCAATATTTAGTTTAGGATATAGGTTTGGTTATTCTTTTAGGCATATAAAGGTAGTTGTTTTTTGCAAGAACACATTTTTATGAGACTAGATCTCATCATATTATTTAAATACTAGTAAATAATCCATTGTTAAATAATGCACTGGCGCATATTGATAATATGATTTAAGAAGCAAAATCTAATGGAGTATTGGAAATTCGGTCATTTTAATAATAAAGTATCCAAGAGAATATTGTAATCGAAGTAATTAATGTACGACAGACATGCACCGTTCACAAGCGACGAGAAGAATACTTTAGAAGAAGAAGATGAAAAACAAGAAGAAAAAGTAGATGAAGAGAATCAGAAATTAAATCTATTCACTCTTCTATCCATTGTCTGACTTTTAATAAAATCCATTTAAGATAATATTATATGATTTCATATTTCTTTACTACATAGTTTCATCGTAAAGTTGAAACTGAGACCTCGAGACAATCAGACAGCTGAACTAAGAATTCAAGCAACTAAAGTCATAGAAAGTCGTAGAAAGATAAGTAAGGTCTTATATAATAATAAGTTTCATTAGTGTTTTCTGACCGGGAAATTCCATATTTTTACAAGAAATCACAAGTTGGTGTCATCTATGAAATTCGATGGAATGGAATATTTTTAATTATAGTGTCAGAGGGATGTTTTTCACTTCCCGGAATCGAACCCGAGTGCCAGATGGCCCGGATTGCTATTACTGGCACTCGGGTTCGATTCCCGAGGGGTGAAAAACAACCCCTCTTGACATATAATTAAAAATATTCCATTCCATCGAATTTAATAGATGACACCAACTTATGATTTCTTGTAAATTTGAATCTATTACCATCGGCAAATTAATATCTTGCATATTTTTACTTTCACATTTATAGTATATTGAAATAATATGATGTGTAAGTATTGTATGATTTCAAAAATAAGCGAGAAACTAATGTGAAAGTCGTGTGACGCCCACACCAGTTGATTTTCTCATAGTATCTATTTACCTACTTGATACTTTTCAGCATGTGTTCTAAACTTGAGACTAAGAATCGGCATTTCCATATTCGAAGATAATTGAATCTATGCTCTAATATTTAAAATTGTCATTTGATAATGAGATTAGTACGAGTTTTTAATTCCAATCGTTGCAGAATTTCTTCTTTAGTTAACTTAGTATACTGTTTCTTAAACGGTGGTTTGCACACCACTAGGGGACCACGACATTTAACACTTGATAAAAGAATATGTGTACGAGGCATATTTAAAATGACGCTCATACACAGAATGAGATTTTTATTAATACTGTGAAAAGTTAGGTTTGCCAAGTAGAAGTTATAGATTTATATTAATGAATACTAAATTTTATTCCATTTATTTAAAACATTTTATTACATATACCGGGTGAGTTTTTTTATCTTGAGACAGTCTTATAACTCAAAAACAGTGCATTATATAAAAAAAAGTTTCAAATAAAAGTTTATTATATCAAGGGGAAAACTAAACTACGCTATTGTTTGTCGACCTAGAACAAGCTTTCAAGGGTATTTTAAGTTCAAGTTCTGTTTTTTAAATGGAAATCTATATTTTTCTTTAAACAGCCTAAATCAAGATAAGAGTAAATAAATATTATGTGTAATATTCATTTACTATGAGTTAGTAATTTTGGTCACTTGTTTCACTTAATGTGAAACAAGTGACCAAGAATCTAAGAATTTCACATTAAAGTGAAACAAGTGACCAAGAATCCTTAACTCATAGTAAATGAATATTACACATAATATTTATTTACTCTTATCTTTATTAAAGATTTTCACCTTGCACCAACACCACAATCTCTACTAATTACAGCCTAAATCTACACAAAAAACTGAATAACTTTCATAAGAACTATTTTTTATACGACATCAAATAAAAAAATATTAAGTCAATTAGATCTTATAAAAATCAAATATTTAATTATTAAATAAATAATTATTAAATTGAAAAGTCACAACAATGAAAATAAGTGTTTATAATGATCTTAAAACGTCTTTATACACAGATTTAAGAGATTAGTCTCTACTTCATAGATCTATTTAAAATTCTTGAGCTTAAAAAAAGTTTATTTCTTCTGTCAATTCAGTAGATAGTTATATTGTATTACCATAATAAAAATGGAGCAATTTTTGTTGAAGATAGATGTTTCATTCATAAGACTTGCGATACACTCTGGAATGTCACAGAATATAGTCGGAAAATTATTAAATATTAATTATTATTAAATTATTTATTTAATAATTAAATATTTGATAATTAAGTTGAAAAATTGTTAAGGATAATTTTTATTTGGATTTTTTTTTGATATCTAATTGATTTAATAGCGTAGTTTAGTTTCTCCCACTGATATAAATAAACTTTTATTTGAAACTTTTTTCATCAATCCACTGTTTTTGAGTTATAAGACTGTCTCAAGATAAAAAACTCACCCGGTATATTTTACCGAACTATACAAATTTACAAATAAACAAAAAAGTATACAAATATGCAAGTGGTTCTTCGGGTATTTCGACATAAATCAAATACACCTAAATTGAATAATTAATGAATAAATAATGACTTAGAAGTTGAATTTATTGATGTTTCGAGTAAGACACAACTTCAACTTCAAATTCATTATAATTTAACAAAATGGTTCACTATCAACCAGCACCGCGTTTCCTAAGTTTTATTAATTAATTAATAGGACAAATTTAATTTAACCTAGACTAAATTGATTACCTAATTAAAGCTTTGGTGCTTAAATAATATATTAGAAGTTTTTGATAAAAATATTTTACACTGTTAAATATATTTAATAAAACACAATTTTACTTAAATATATTTAACAATGTATAATGTGGTTTATATCAAGAAGTTTAATAATCTTAGAAAAAATCTTATCAGAATCTAAACTCTTATTGATTTTAAATTCAAGTGAATAAATATTTTAAAAATTTTCGTTTCTTAGATGTTAATTGTTATTACTACCAAAAAATTTCATATAAGCAAAAATCAACAGACTTTGCAGTTCAAAATAATTTTTAATGAGTATAAAGGGGCTCTCGGGCAAAAGGGATTATGAAAGGCTGGTGTAAGGTACTTGATGAGTGCTGTTGGTGCCAGCCTTTGATTGGAAAGAATCAGCGCCGCCTGCTTAGTGATTAAGTATGCATTCATATTAACGCACTGAACTGTCGGTTGCATCGCCAGAGGACGATTATTAGAATCTAAATTCTAAAATATGATTTTTAAAAGCTCAATTTTAAATGGGATATTTTATAATTAAACCATGATTTTTAAATTAATAGTTGGGTAGTAGAAAATAATATTTTATATATCCAATATTGCATACGTTAATCCTATTTTTTTTTTTATTAATAAATACCTTATTACTTTTTAAAATTTTGATTTTTTTGAATAAGAAAAAAAAAATAGGTCCCCTGCTAAAGCAAATTCTGGGTTTGTGCCTTCTATATATATATATATATATATATATCCTAATATATTTAAAAAGAGATGGTGATGTTTCATCATTCATCTATCAATGCACAGCCTAAACCGCTTGACCTAGAAAGATGAAATTTGGAGTGTATATTCTTTCAACGATTTATGGATGTGCTACGAAGGGATTTTTTGAAATTCGTACCCTAAACGGAGGAAAGGGCCCAAAATATGTTTTCAGAGTTTTTCAAGATCTCTTAAACCTGAAAAGATATGGGTTTAATTTAGAAAGATGAAATACAAAAAAACATATTTGAGTATTTTTCTCTATTTGTCCCCGAAAGGGAGATATAGTCATTGTGGGGTAAATTTTTGAAATTTTTAAAGTGCTCTATCTCCTCTAGTTACTAAGTTTTAGAATTCAAATTTGGTACATACGTTTATTATTGCTAAATCTCGGGAAGGTTTTTGTTATTTTTTTGAAATTTGACCCCTGAAATGAAAAATGGGGGATTTTTGATTTTGTGGTCTAAAACACAAAAGGCTCTTTTCTTGCCCTTGGGCCAGCACTTTTTCGTGCCTGCACGGTATTTGGTAAACATATCTTCAGGTAATATTCCTATAAATATAGTGCTGGTGAAAGAAAAAGAAAGTGTTGCAGGTGCTTCTAAAATTGCTAAAATTAAGTTTATAGTGCTTAATAAATACATATAATGAAAAATGAAAAAGGATAAATTTTTTGTCAGAAAAAATATGTATCCTATTATTGTACCACCTGTGAATAATTATTTCAATTGACAAAAAACCCATCAAAAACAACTTAGCCGAAGATGAGACCGTGACAGATCGAATCGCCAACACAAAACCCTCCTAACCCGTAAATTTCATCCAAATCGTTAGAACCATTTTTGAGAACACGATCGGATATATCTACTCTTATTAAACGAACAAAAATTGTTTATATATTTGTTTATATATATATTTATTTATATATATATATATATATATATATATATATTTGTTTGTATATTTGTATCTTAGTTCTATTTTAAAAACGGCTCTAGCGATTTTGATGAAACAAATTCTATTAACAAGTTTTGAGGAAGAGAAAGCGATCTGGTTAGGTCTGGGCCTCGACAAATTTAAACTTAATTGATCTTTTCTTAATTATAGTAATTATTGATAGATGAAAATCTCAATAAAAAAGTTTGTTTACATTTTTTTCAATTATCTTTTAGTCAGGGGTTACCGTGTATCGCTCGGTGGCTCCAGGTACTATATATACCGGGTGAGTTTTTTATCTTGAGACAGTCCTATAACTCAAAAACAGTGCATTATATGGAAAAAAGTTTCAAATAAAAGTTTATTTATATCGAGGTGGAAACTAGACTACGCTATTGTTTGTCGACCTAGAACAAGCTTTCAAGGGTATTTCATGGTCAACTTCTGTTTTTTAAATAGAACCCTATATTTTTCTTTACATTCCCTAAATTTACAAAAAAAGCTGAACAACTTTCATTAGAGCTATTTTTTTATACGACATCAAATAAAAAAAATATTATATCAATTAGATCCAAAAAAAAATTCAAATAATAATTATTTTTAACAATTATTCAACTTAATTATCAAATAATAATGATCAAATATTTAATTATTAAATAAATAATTTAATAATAATTAATAATTTAATCATTTTCCGACACTGTTCTGTGACATTCCAGAGTGTTCGCGAGTCTTCTGGATGAATTCCAGTTCCAATTTCTTTATTCTTTTTAACAGATTTACAACACGATAAAATGAAGCTCTTGAGGGTGTATTCCTAACAGGAAAACGCTCGGCATCCATTTCAATGGTACCTCCATAACACTTCTTCCACATTCATCATAAATTAAGACCATTTCAATTCTGTCTTCAAAAAAAAAAAATACTCAATTTTTATTATAGTATTATAATATAATTATCTACTGGATTGACACGAGAAATAAACTTTTTTAAACTCAAGAATTTTAACTAGTTTTATTAAGTAGAAAATAATCTCTTAAATCTGAGTATAACGAAGTTTTAATATGATTATAAACCTTTATTTACATTGTTGTGACTTTTCAATTTAATAAATATTTATTTAATGATTAATTATTTAATCATTATTATTTGATAATTAAGTTAAATAATTGTTAGGGATAAAATTTTTTTGAGATCTAATTGATTCATGTATTTTGTTTATTTGATGTCGTATAAAAAATACTTCTTATGAAAGTTGTTCAGTTTTTATTGTAGAATATGGTGACGTAAAGAAAATTATAGGGTTCTATTTAAAAAACAGAACTTGACCTTAAAATACCCTTGAAAGCCTGTTCCAGGTCGACAAAGAATAGCGCAGTTTAGTTTCCCCTCGATATAAATAAACTTTTATTTGAAACTTTTTTCCATATAATGCACTGTTTTCGAGTTATAAGACTGTTTCAAGATAAAAAACTCACCCGGTATACAAGATTTGCTCGTTTAATATAATAAAATAAGATAAGATAATTAATTTTTTTTTTAATTATGCAAGATTGAAGAAGAGAATGATTAATTGGGATGTTATAATAATTTAGATATTTAAATCATAGGTTCCTAAACGCCCACTTTTCAGACAAAAACTACTCAACGCCTCCATCCTCCCTTCCACCTGAAAATTTACCTTTTTCAAGTGAGCAAACAGAAAGACACAACAACACTTTAGCGTTATTCTCTATCTATCTATCTATCTATCTATATATATATATATATGAAATTAAGGTTTTGTCTGTACAGTGCTCCAAATCACGCCAAATTTTGGTTGCACACGTTTCAAGCAAAGTTATGAACGAAAACACCCTCAACAAAATTCCTGTCTGTCTGTCTGTATGTATGTCTGTTTCAGTGGTTTCCGAAAAGTTGCTGACGATCACGTAAAAACGGCTGAAGGGATTATTATGAAATTTCATATTTACAACTCACGTTTTTAGCTATATAATGTTTTGATATTTTGACCCCAGAAGTGGGTTTGGGGGGGCGCACGAATGAAAATTATCAAATAACTACTAAGCTATTAACGCTACGGCAAATTTTATGATAAACAAAGTTGTAGGGGATGTGATTACTGACAACTTTTGTTTAAAAAAATTTCCTCAAAAAACCACCCAAAAAGGGGGAGGGGAGGGTGAAAAAATGTAAATTCTTCCCCTTGGAGCAAACTCAAGCAAATTTTGTATACATAATCTCTGGGCCTCTAGAGAGCTAGAAATGCAAAAACTAACCACCCAAAATGGGGGGGAGGGTCAAAAAAATGAAAAAAATTTCTCTTGGGCCAAACTCAACAAAATTTTGTATACATAATCTGTGTGTCACTAGAAGGCTAGAAATGCAAAAACCGGGTGCGGAGGTGGAATGGTGGTGTGGTGAGGAGTGAAGCGGAGTAGGGTGGGGGTGCGGGGTGGAGTCCAGGGGCATAGCGGGGTGGGGGTCCAGGGGGCTAGGCGGGGGTGTGGTGCGCAGGGTTGGATGGCACGGGGTGGGATCCGGGGTGGATGGGGTGCGGGGTCCGAGGTGGGTGGGCTTCGGGTTGTGGTGTGGGGCGGGGGTTTGGAACGGGTGCATTGTGCGGGGGCGGGGGTGCTGGAGGGGTTGGGGGGTTAGGGTGCGGAATGGAGGGGGTGGGGGCGGGGGTTGGGCATGGTGCGGGAGGTGTGGGTGCTGGGAGGGTTTCGGGGGGTGTGGTGGGTTGGAATGGGGGAGGGTGGGGTTCGAGGGCTGGGGTTCCAGAGGGCCGCCAAAGGCGGGCCTTGCAGCTAGTATATATATATAAAATTAAGGTTTTGTCTGTACATTGGTCCAAATGACGCCACATTTTGTTTGCACACGTTTCAAGCAAAGTTATGAACGAAAACACCCTCAACAAAATTCCTGTCTGTATGTCTGTCTGTTTCCGTGGTTTGCGCGAAAATTTGCTCAAGAATTCACATAAAAACAGCTGAAGAGATTATTATGAAATTTATATTTGCATCAGATGTCTTCTAACTTATCTTTATAACGTTTTGATATTTTGACCCCAAAAGGGGGTTTGGGGGGGGGGGGGAGGGCGCACGAATGGAAATTATCAAATAGCTCCTAAACTATTAACTCTACAGCAAATTTTCTAATGAGCAAAGTAGTAGGGATGTGGTTTCTGACAACTTTTCTTTAAAAAAATTCCCCACAAAAAACATCCAAAGGGGGGGTGAAAAAATGTAAATTCTTGCCCTTGGAGCAAACTCAACCAAATTTTGAAATACATAATCTGTGGGCCTCTAGAGAGCTATAAATGCAATAAACTAACGATAAAAATGGGGAGGAGGGGTAAGGGTCAAAAAATGTAATTTCTTGCTATTGGAGCAAACTCAATTAAATTTTGTACACATAATCTCTAGGCCACTAGAAGGCTAGGTGGAGGTGCTGAATGGGGTGAGGGTCCAAGGGGGCCTTGGCGCTAGTCTGTTTATATATTTCTACGTACGTTTTACAGCAGTGACTCTTAACCTTTTCGAAGTTACAGAAAACTTTAGATTTTATAAAATATAATGTATCCTTGATCCTCTCTCTCTATCTCTTCATATGCCATTTTAGTATTTTAACCTCTTTTTGAAACATTTTTCAAAAGAGTACAATTATTTATTTTGAAAAAATGCCAATAATTCACTGAATTTCGGCCCAAAATTTTACCCTTGGGTAGCAATCTTCTTAAGAACAGGTCTTTTTGACTGCAGGGGAAAGCTGGGCGGCCTATATCTAGAGATTTATTTGAAGTATATATAATTCTGTAGATTTTCTTTTAGATAAGACAAAGTGAATAAAATTAAAAAAAAATTTATTTCATTAAATTTTTCAAATTTAAATTTCTTTCTATGATTCTTCAACATTCCCAATTACAATTGAGATCACTACTAGCCACGTGAATTGTTCCACAACAGTTTTTGGGAAACACTGATTTAAATAACTAGAAAATCTTCATTTTCTTATATATTTATATTAATATAGTAACTCCCGAGTTCAATTTGATTTCATTAAGAATAAGAGCAGTAAGCTATCAGTACTACATAACATCCTCTAATGAAACAAAAAATTTAGAGAAATTTTTTTCTTGTGGAATACTTCAATGAATTAATTTAAATATCTTGTTTTCAATGGCTTGATTATTCTCCTCAGTAATCTTAGTTCAGGGGAAAAACAAAAAAGTCAGACAGTGGACCTATGCACCGTATTAAAATTATAATTGTAGGATCGTAAGGCACCATACCATGCCTTGGAATTAATATGCAAAAGAGAAGAAACCAATTCCAATTAGATTTAGAAGAATAAAATTGATAGATAGAGAGATTATCAACTACAAACAAAAGTCCATTTAATGATGTAATCAAGCATAGAAGAAAGTTTAAGTATTTCAATAAATTCATTGTTTATTTTATTTCAAATTATTCGTCGATTATTGTTTTGTTTTTATTTCTCGACGGATGTATTATTTTTGGCGGATTAACTGATAGGTATATTTTTCAAATATGTTTAGTATGATTTGAGTAGATTCTCATTCTTTACTAATGTTCTAAAAACAAGAATACAAAACACTAAAAGGATTATTTTTAGTATTAATTTTCTATTTTTAATAATAATTATTTTGATCTCACATCCCAGATTAAATAATAAAACACAAGATTTGATGTGATTAGATTTTAGGGGTTGATTTCACAAGGCCTTCATGATTGAATAAAAGATAGAGAATTACGATTTCTTTTACAAATAAATAAATAACCTATACATTTATTAGATTTTCTGATTTTATTTGAATATAATCAAAATATAAAGGGTTTAAAAATAAATAATAATCATTACGAAGGATAGTTCTACCGATGCAGATTTCACAAAAAAGAACAAGGAGTTTTGTTTCTAGCGTTTTTCAAGAGCTGAATCTCCCAATTAATTTTTAAGGACTCTCCTAAAACGAGGGAGTATATTTTTCGCAACAAGGAAAGAAAAGAGGGTGAATTTGTTAAGTGTGAAAAAATGCATTGACCTGAAAATATGTCGAAACTTTTTCTAAGAGATTTGATGACAGATTATAATAACAATAGATGAACCCATAAAACTCAAAATTATACCAACAAAACCTCACAATAAGAAATTATAGGCATGATGTGAATATTACATATTATAAATCATAGGATTATCTTCATTTGTATTCCATAGGAAATTTTTCGAATTTAATATAAAAATTTCATGTTAATTTTTTCTTCAGAAATAATGAATTATATTTGGACGACGTAATAAATTTTTATAAGTTTTTTTCATTTTTATTAATATTATGTTATTATAAAGTTTGAAATAAAATCGAACATTTTCTACATGTAATAATAGTATCAAATCATTTATAACTACCGAAACACAATATGAATGAATAAAGAATAAAAATGAATCATTAAAACTAACAAATAGACAATAATAAGAATTAAAAAAAATAAATTGAATTCAAAAAATGGGGCTAATTTTTATAAGACGTCGATTTTTTTTTAATTTAAAAAAAGAGATTCATGCAATTTTTCAACCATTTTTAGGATGAGATACTAACGTTTTGACTTTTTCAAAAAAACAATACTTCAGAGACTATCTGCACTTGATAAAGTATGTATTATCTCTCATTACAAAATAAATACAATTTACTCTACGAGAAAATAAAAAATAATAATTTCCTTATTGAATTCAAGATGAGCTACCTCGGTGATAAAGAACTGATGATCAATTTTTTTGATTTTTTGAAATCTTCATGATAAAACAAAAATTCTATAATTTTATAAGTAGTTTGTGGATAAAAATTACAGAGTTAGGATTAGGTTAAGTGGAAAAAATATTTTCTATTCCCATTTTCAATGAAGTCAAATTGTAAAGTCATTTGCAACAGAGTATTCTTACATTCAGTACCACACTAGTAGTAGCTGGTAAAGTATCAAAGCAGGGGTAATGAAATTAGTTGAAACATTTAAAACGTCATTTTTCAATTTTCGTTGTTAGATTGGCCATAGAGTTAATTTTAAATTGGAAATTAATTTCTAACAAACTTCAATAATGACTAAAAATTATTAATGATTTATCCAAAATATCAATTTGAATATTATTTCTCATTAAAATTAAATGTTTGATTGATTGTAAAACCGCTCAAAGCCAAAACGTTAATTCTTTCCGACTCAATAAAATCAAATATATCAGTTGATCCGCCTTTTTTTAATTTTATATATATATATATATATATTTTTATATATATATTTCAGGGTGTCCGTTAAATTTTTTTTTGCAATCAACGTCAGATCTTTTGGAAATGACGTAAAACTAATGGGATTTTTTTTGCGATTTGGACCATGCCTTAAAATGCCTAAAATGATTCAGTCGAAAAAATGTCCATTTATTTTTTTATTTATTTGTATATGTATAATGTATCTATCTATATATATAAAATTAAGGTTTTGTCTGTACATTGGTCTAAATCACTCCAAATTTTGGTTGCACACGTTTCAACCAAAGTTATGAACGAAAACACCCTCAACAAAATTCCTGTCTGTCAGTCTGCATGTCTGTATGTCTGTCTATATGTCTGTATGTCTCTGTCTTTCTTTCTGTCTGTATGTTTCCGTCGTTTCCGAAAAGTTGCTCACGATTACTATGAAATTTCATATTTACATCAGATGTCTTCTAACTTACGTTTTTAGCTATATAATATTTTGATGTTTTGACCCCAGAAGGGGGTTTGGGGTGGCGCACAAATGAAAATTATCAAATAACTCCTAAACTATTAAGTCTACGACAAATTTTATTATGAGAAAAGTTGTAGGGGATGTGATTTCTGACAACTTTTGTTTAAAAAAATTCCCCCAAAAACCACCCAAAATGGGGAGGAGGGTCAAAATATGAAAATTCTTGCTCTTTGACCAAACTCAACCAAATTTTGTATACATAATCTGTGGGTCACTAGAAAGCTAGAAATGCAAAAACTAACCACCCAAAATGAGGCTGGGGGGATCAAAAAAATGAAAATTCTTACCCTTAGAGCCAACTTAACCAAATTTTGTATGCATAATCTGTGGGGTATGAGGGTGGGTTCCGTGGGTTGGGGGTCCAGGGGCCGTGACCTCTGGCTAGCAAGAGGGCCGCCGAAGGCGGGCCTTGCAGCTAGTATACTATATAGGTATTGATACTCCTTTTTCGCGAAACAAGGCCATGAAACAAGTGGAAAACTAGGAAATTGTCTACAAATCATGTGTCTTGTGTGTATTTTACAAAATTTATAGTTATTGAGCTACAGCGTGGTAATTCGCCTGATTCATCGATTTTAATCTTTATGTTAAGTAAATGGCATTTTTTTGAAAAAATGTCCTATCAGTTTTACGTCATTTCCAAAAGATATGAAGGAGACTGCAAAAAAAAAATAACGGACCGCCTAATGATAAATATATATAAGACAAGCAAAAACAACAAATAAGATTTAATATGATACGAATTGCAAATTTAATAACAATAATCGAAATTATTTTTTAACTGGATGTAGAATAGTAGAACTGATTTTAATTTTTTCGAAGTCAAAAAAAAATCCAAGAATTTCAAAGAATCAACTTAATTACTATAATTATTAGTATTCTTGTCGATTCATTAATGAAAAATATTTGCATTATATTTTTCAGTGCAAGACACGAATATTGAATTAAATTGTGTTACCTTTATAGGTTGTTTCACTAACAAAGATTGATTTACGGATAGAAAAAAAATATAATTTAGCTTCATGAATAATAGCGAGGAGGTGGTTCCTTTAATTTCATTTTTTTGAAATCTGTAACAATTTGTTGAGTTTTTATCTAAAAATAAAAATTTCTGGTTATATGGACACTACTTAATTGTGTAATTGTAAGTTATTATAATAAACAAAGTAGTTATAATAAAAAATGTGTTTTAAATATACCATGTGACTTAACCATACCACATGATATGAAGACGAGCAAAATTTTATTGTAGACTAAAATTAAAAATATATATATATATACTTCTACTAATAAATAATTAAATGTTTCGCTGATTTTTAAGTCATTTTTCCAATAAGGTTCTATGCTTACTCTCCTCCCTAATTTATCTAATTTTTTTTGCTACATTTATTACACAAATGCTACAGAGTAATTGTGAAAAATATTGTACAAATCAGCTAAAGATTATACAGGGTATCGCACAGAACTCGTTCATTAAAAGTTTTCATGGAAGGAGTTGAGAGAAAATTTTGAACTTTGACATATTTATGTTTTGGAATATGCTCTTTTAAAATAAATTATTAACAGCTTTTGGACACCTTCTGCTTTGCCGCAATCGCTATCAACTTTCTTATTTTCAATGAAACCTCCTGAATATTTTTGCATCATTAGACTACGTGTTAAAAACTAAGATGATTTTGTATAATGCACTTACTGTCTAAAATTTATAATTTCTGAATTATTTTAGATAATTTGTAAAATCTACTAATTTAGTGTTCATCTTTAAAAATTAATAATAATTAAACCATTGTTTGTAGAATCAATTTGATCAATCAGAACTCTTAATTAGACATTAAAGAATCTTTCTTAATAATAAAAATTGAAATTTTATATCCAGGATGGCCATAATAATCGTTTATTTCTGAAAATCAAAAAGTTATTAATACTCAATTTTTTCAAATGGACATGGCATAAATTTTAGTATTTTTGAATTCTACATAAATCCCAATAGAAGTTTAGTAAATATTCCCTATATCTAAATTAAATAGTTTTTTAAATAAAAAATATTTTAAATTTCACTCGTTTAGTTCTTAAATTATAATTATTAAATATGTTCTTATGTATAATTTAGGTATTTTTGAATCCTACATAAAAATACTATAGAAGTTTAATAAAGATCCCCTATACCTAAAATGAATAGTTTTTAAATAAAAAAATATTTTAAATTTCACTCGTCTCTAATGTATAAATAATTAAGATCTCGACGAGTGAAATTTGAAATATTTTTTATGTAAAAAACTATTCAATTTAGGTATAGGGAATATTTAATAAACTTCTATTGGATTTTTATGTATAATTCAACAATACCATAATTTATGCCATGTCCATTTGAAAAAATTGAGAAATAACAACTTTTTGATTTTCAGAAATAAAGGATTATTATGGTCATCCTGGATATAAAATTTCTGATTGATCAAATTAATTCTACAAACAATAGTTTAATTATTATTAATTTTTAAAGATGAACACTAAATTAGTAGATTTTACAAACTATCTAAAATAATTCAGAAATTATAAATTTTAGACATCAAGTGCGTTATACAAAATCATCTTAGTTTTCAACACGCAATCTAATGATGCAAAAATATTTGGGGGATCCATAGAAAATAAGAAAGTTGATAGCGATTGCGGCAAAGCAGAAAGGGTCCAAAAGCTGTTAATAATTTATTTAAAAGGAGCATAAATATGTCAAAGTTCAAAATTTTTCTAACTCCTTCCATGAAAACTTTTAATGAACGAGTTCTGTGGAAAATCCTGTATAAAATAATTATTTTAATTTTTATCTCCCTTCCCATTTATATCATCTAATTTGTATTTCATTCATTGCATAAGTCCTAAAGAATAAATCTACAGAACGTGGTTTATTTGGGCCAAAATTTTAATTATTTTAATAAGAGTAAAAATGTTAGATTATAGGTGATCCGATTTCAATCAAAATCAACTGGACGCGAAGAGAATATATTCTCTATAGGAATCGCAAATTCTCGAACGGGAGTTTATCTGCTTAGGAAAGGTTAAACAATGAAATTATGGATAAAATACTACAATATAATTCGTGTTCTTAACTGAAAAATATAAATAATATCATTTTTCAATTTTTTGGTTCTACATTTTCAATTAATTATCATTGATTCGTTATTTTTTGAAAGTAAAGTAAATAAAGAAAGATTCTTGACAAAACTTATTCTACATTCCGGATATAAGAAGGAAATAAAATAAAATGAAAAAAGGAAATAAAAGCGATAGAGAGATAGAGAGAGACTTAAGAGCGGGCCCTCTTGAAGCGGGGTGCTGGCTTTAAAGAGCATGCTTTGAACTCACCCTCGTCGTCGCTAGAGCAACTGTTGTAACGACCCCTTCTGCCGTCATGGCTCCTACTCCTGGAGGCAGCACGGCCTAAGCTCGAGGAAGCAACCGACGCTGCGTCATCAGAAGGAGTGGCACCACCTCCTGATCGTCTTCGTCGGGATGCAGCAGCCCCCGTTTCGTGGGAGGCCAATTCACGGAGAACTTGATTAAAAAAAATGACATTTAGAAGGTTTCTTCAGACCTAATCCAGTTGAGGCTAGAAAAATAAACTGCAACGGATCTTTGCTAAAGTCCAAAGTCATTTGAAATATCAATATGTATATTCCTTTATTATTAATCAGATATCATTGGCTATTTGCGGTCCATGTTTAAAATAAAATAATAAAGAATTAAAAAAAGTACTATATTACTCTAGAGTAAAGTACTTTAAAATATAATTTTACTAAAAACTTTATTTAACCTTTTTTGTGGTCCCTAAGGTCCTTAATTAGCATATTAAATTTCATCAAAATTGATTATGTCATTTTCAAGATATTTAGAAAAAAGTATAAAAGTGCTGAAATAAAGTACCAATGTTTGTGAACCGATATGTACTAAAAACTATTCAGCGCTTAATTTTTTTAAAATAATGGTAGGTTTTGAATTTCATTTCAATCGGTGCAACGGTGTGGAAAAAATCGTGGACGAAAAAAACGATAACATCCATCCATCCATCTGCACGCACTTCCTGAAAAAATCGCACTTTTTGGCCTCTCGACGAGACCCCATGTAATTTTTGGCAAAACCGTCATGTGCTAAAATTCAACCTAATTGAATACTACAATTTGTGACTATAATTGAGTTCATGGGTTCCGTAGTCTTAACCTGAGGACCCTTTGAAGTCGCGCTTGCCGTGAGACCGATTACAATACTTTCCCCATGCTTCGCATTGGATAAAGTAAAAAAGTAATTAGAAATCATTCTTTCTATTTAAAACAACAAGTTATTGTCAAATTTCGATATAATAGCATCAGCGGAGTAACGTTTAAGGCCAGTGGCAAATTCATTGGATGGGGGCCTCGCTTAATTTAAAGAAGCTAAACTAATTTTGTAGTTTCTTTTTAACCGACTTTGAAAAAAAGGAGGAGGTTATCAATTCAAAAGAAAGTCTTTTTTTTGTGTTTGTTCATTTATTTCTTTTTATCATGTGGGCCGATTTGGATGAATTTTTTGCATTGGGTTCAGTCTCGTATCCGATTGGTCCCGTTTTTTTCATTGGTATTGGACCTTTTTTGTTATGTATGTTCACGAATAACTTCTTTGTTTATGGACCGATTACGATGATTCGTTTTTTATTGGAAAGGGAATACCTTAGGGATGGTCATATATTAATTTGGTCAAGCTCTGATGATGTTTGTTTGTCGATTTCTTTTTACCATGCGGACTGGTTTCGATGATTTTATTGCCTTGAGATCATTATAGTCGCCGATTGGTCCCGTTTTTTTATTGGTATTGGACCTTTTTTGTTATGTATGTTCACGCATAACTTCTTTGTTTATGGACCGATTACGATGATTCTTTTTTTATTGGAAAGGGGGTACCTTAGGGGTGGTCCCATATTAATTTGGTTAAGTTCTGATGATATGATCAGTGACAAAATAACGGGAATCTCCAATTCTTATGAACAAATAATCGAAATTATAATAAATAAAATCTTTTATAAAAAAAAAACAATCTTAAAACGTTCATATAAAACCCACTAACGTTTTGAAATAATTTCTCTATATATGAATTAAATTTTATTATCAATTTCTGGGAGGATGGATTCGACGAAATGGAAGAGACCAATCGACTCGATTGGAATCAATGGAATTGAAATAATTATCGGAAAAAGAGGTTTTTATCTAATTAGATTTTTCCTCTTATTAAAAACAAGGACTAAAGATGAATAAGGACACTCGATGGTGGAGAGCAATCTCGGAATCGAAGCAAAAATACAATGTATACATTAATTAATGTAAAATAATTGGTTTAATAAAATTTATAAAAAAATTTATTATATCAATTTCTGGGAGATGAATTGGGTGGAATGGGAAGAGATGATTGAAACTAAATCGACTTGATTGGGGAATAATGGAATTAAAATAAGTATCGGAAAAGAGGTTTTTATCTAATTAGATTTTTCCTCTTATTAAAAACAAGGACTAAAGATGAATAAGGACACTCGATGGTGGAGAAGTAATCTCCGGAATCGAAGCAAAAATACAATGATACATTAATTAATGTAAAATAATTGGTTTAATATCAATTTCTGGGGATGAATTGGAGGAAGCATAATTATCGGAAATAGAGGTTTTTTTATTGAATTAGTTTTTCCTCTTATTATAATATATAAAATCTTTTATAAAAAAAAACAATCTTAAAACGTTCATATAAAACCCACTAACGTTTCGAGATAAATTCTCTATCAATGAATTGAATTTTATTCTAATTCAATCACTCGAATCTTTCTCTTAGAAATGTGATGCAATGTATTATCATAAGTCACTATTCTTGACATACTAAAAGAGAAAATAAAAATAATTTTTAGAAAAAAAACCGACTTCAAAAAAAATTAAATGCAACAAATAAAATAATAAAAACTCAAAAATCAAATAAAATGCACTAAAAGGTATAAAAATAATTATCTTGTTTAGTTACAACTAAACGATGAAATTGTTACATGAAATTACTTTTGAAGTCGGTGCCAAACAAACTATATAATCGAACTTACGCGATGTTGTCTTCATTACCCGCCAACCATACTAAGATCCGTCGAGTGCGATTCATAAAATGTATATGTTTGGCACCGACTTCAAAAATTTCATACAGTTTACTTAGTTATAACTAAATAAGATAATTATTTTATACCTTTTAGTGCATTTTATTTTATTTTTGAGTTCTTATTATTTTATTTGTTGCATTTAATTTTTTTGAAGTCGGTTTTTTTTTCTAAAAATTATTTTTATTTTTCTCTTTTAGTGATGTAAAGAATAGTGACTTATGATAATACCTTGCATGCATCTTGTAAGAGAAAGATTCGAGTTTTTTTCCAAAAATTATTTTGATTAATAAATCACTACGCAAAGTACGTACAAACGCTATTATAATTATTGTTGCATTTTTCTAGTAACTTTTGATTTAAAGAACGTGCAGTGTACCCAAAGGGTACAGCCCTATAAATTAATTAAATTTCAAAGGTAGAGATCAGTTAAGGAGGGTAGTGTGATAATATTTTCTTTTTCAATTTTTTAAATAAGTTTCATATTTTTTATAATGTTAGAATCTGTACCTTTGATAATTCGACATTGAAGTTTATTTAATATAAATAATTGTTTTATTAATAATTATTTTTTTCATATTAAAAACATATTTAAAATATAATTTTCAAGTAATAATCTGATTTCAATGTAGAAATTCCACTAAAGAAGTAGACAGGAGTAACAAATTATTCATTTTTACCTAGTTTTTCTATTTTAATAAATTTAATATTGAATTTTCACATGAAGGAGGGATCAAGTATGGGATGTATAGTGAATCTGCCAGAATTGTTTAATAATTATTTTATTTTCACTTTAAAAATAATAAATTATAATTTTTTTCCAAATGAATCCTAACTTTGAAGTTAATATAGTGATGGGAGGAGAGGAGATGTTTTTGAGGAATTGTTACAGTCGTAATGGAGAAATTGAATAAGTCGATTTGATTGGTTCCGACACCAGAAGAAAGGGATCTCATACAAGGGCTATTAATACTCTGGACAAGGAGAAACAACAACATATTCTTTCTTTTACAATTTTTTACTCTTTCCTTCTCATCTGAGATTTTTACTTTTCCTTTAAACCACACTTTTACATTTCTACTCTTTCTTGATATCCGAAAAAATCCCTATTGAAAAAGGCGCCCGACAAGGAGACACGATATCTCCCAAGCTATTTATCTTAGCACTAGAGGAGGTTTTCAAAAATTTGTCCTGGGAAGAAAAGAGTATCAACATCGAGGGCACCTATCTTTGTTTTTTTATTTTAATGCAATCGAATGCAAGAAGGGGTGCACCAGTAAAAATGCAGCTCCTATGGATCTCGAAAGACCCTTGCATTACCGAAGAGATGGGAAAGTTGATTAAGTGAGAGGGTGTAGACGTAGGTGTCTATGCACTCAGGTTTTGAAGGTTTGAAGATTATAAGTGCTGGGAAAGATGGAGGCTGGGAGAGAGTTCCACCTAAACCATCTAAGGTTTGCCGACCCGGAAGAGCTAAAATTATGCTTGGTCAACTTCATGAAAAATCGGTGAAGGTTTCTATAAAAATAAATCTCCAAAAGACAAAAATTCTAAGTCCAGAAAATGTTCGGATATCTGTTGGTAACCAGGACCTAGAGTTGGTGGACCAATGTTTCCACAATATCAAAATAGGAAAAGTGAACCAGGCTGCAGAGGTTACTAGGAGAGTAGGACTTACTTGGGTGGCTTTCAGGAAGCTTGGATTTATTCTGAGGGACTCAACACTGCCTATCAATCTCAAGCGGAAGGTATATGTATCCTGCGTGCTGCCAGTAACAACTTATGGCACAGCAAAAGCAAACCAGTTTAGAACATGCTAAAGATCCATGGAGAGAGCAATGTTGGGGATTAGCCTCCGAGACAGAGTGCGCAACGACGTCATTCGAAAGTGCACTGGGGTCACCGATGTTATGGAACGGATAGCCCGTCTGAAATGGCGCTGGGCGGGTCACGTGGCACGACAAGAGAACTCAAGATGGTCAAAGAGAATAGTCCAGTGGAGGCCAAGAACTACAAAAAGAAGTGTGAGCAGACCACAACTGAGATGACAAGACGACATCCGAAAGATTGCGGGGGTAAATTGGATGCTAACAGCCAGAAACAGGCATGTATGGAAACAGATGGAAGAGGCCTACATCCAGGAGTGGATGGCGACAGGCTGAGAAAGAAGAAGAAGACTCTTTCCTTAATATTCTAGATTTTTTCCTTGAGGAAAATTGAATCGTGGTCCAAAAAATTGCATTGATCACCATCTGTTCTCGTCTACATGCCAAGATTCCTTTTGGGCGATAATCAATATTATATAATTAGCGTCCAAAACCTAAATCGGCGACTGGAGCGGCAAACCCTACTAAGTGATACGGAAGGGATTAAGGATCATTCCTTGAAGGAAGCATTCACAAAAAGGAAGGCACCGTAAAATATACCATCGAGTCGGCGACATCACATGAATGTGCCCAAAATGCCACCCTATTGTTACGCCACTGAATAGGATACAACCAAGTTACTAACATTTTTTATTAAAGAGATTAAAAGGAAGTTGCAAAACAGCAACAAAACGTATGGAATATTTAATCAAAACTTGTATTTAATTTAATTTAAAGTCTTGTCCAACTCCCTACAATTCCTTTAATTAAAAGATTAAAAAGGTTTATCCTAAAACGCTTCTACCCCTGGGGAGGGAAGGAAAGTTAGTTAAGGAGTAAGCCAAGACAGAATCTATTATACTATTGATTTACAATTGTGAATTCAGGGAAACAAGATGAGGGAGAAGAGGGTTCTTGAAAGACTCACACTAGCTTTATTAATGACCTAAACTCTACGAATATACCAAATTTTATCATCAAGTGCCATTGCATATTAAATAGATGCAAATTTACCCTACAACTTCATCCCTTCATTTTAATGGTTGAAAAAAAGAAAGTCCAAGTTTTTCGAATTTTTACTTCATTTGTGTTCCAAACTTTACCAAGATAGCAAATTTTAGAATTCCAAGATCATTGCAAATATAATAGATTCAAAGGCTATAGGGGTCTGAATCTGCCCCCGAAAGATAATTTAATGATACTTAGAGGATATGTAGGTACTAATAACTTTTTTTTTTTTTTTTTTTTTTTTTTTTTAATGATAATGATGAGAGAAGGAGTTACACCAAAAAGGTGCAACCCCTAAAGGCCTCGGTTGGCCCCTCCATCGTGAAAAGAAGAAGAAAGAATTTTATGGGTTGGGCGGAGGTCGAAGGTATCTGTGGATACGGGTCTTAAATAGCTTAAGGTTATAAGTCGCGGGAAAGATGGTGGCAGGGAGCGAGTTCCAGTCTCTGGAGGTCATAGGAATAAAAGAGTTGGCGAAAGCGCTTGTTCGATTTTTATCCAATTTGACAGCGAAGGAGTGCTGAGCGTTAGAAAACCGCGTGTTTCTCGTAAAGAGGGCATTAGGGGGATAAGAGATTTCAGCTCGACTGAACAGACACCGTGATAGTATCTGTAGTACAGGGAAAGGGCAGAAACGGTTCTTCTGTGAGCCAGGGAGTCGAGTGAGTTGGTTAGAGCCGGGTCTCCTATTAGTTTAATTGCTCGCTTCTGAATTGCATCCAGTGTAGCAAGAGAATGCTTGGATGCACCCCTCCACAGATGAGAGCCATATTCGAGACAGGGACGAATTTGAGCCTTATACAGTATAAGAAGTTGACTGGGAGTATAACAGCGTCTAGACCTAAATAGGAGACCAAGCTTGCGCGCTGCAGCTTTTGCATGGTCATTCCATGAAAGGTCAGACCCTAGAGTTACGCCTAGCATTGAAATTTTATCCCTGAATTCTAGTGAGTTTGAGTCGAATGATGTGTTTGGGAGGTTTCTGTCGACGCGCCTAGAAATAAGGCAACACTGAGTTTTCCCTGCATTGAAGTTAACTAAGTTTTGGGATCCCCAGTTTTTAAGTTTGCACAAGTCTAAATTAATTGAAGAGGCAATGTCTGCACGGTTTTTATGCGATGCAGGGGCGTTATGTAGGGTGCTGTCATCTGCGTAACAATGTACCGGATTGGAGGGCAAGTTTAGAAGGTCGTTGATATAGATAAGAAAAAGCGTAGGGGAGATAACCGATCCCTGAGGAACTCCAGCGTTGGTGTGGAAGGGGAAGATGATATTCCATCGATGACAACCTTAATACTACGGTCTGAAAGAAAACTTTCGAGCAACTTACAGAGTTTCGGTGCAAGGCCGACGGAGGTCAATTTGGCAAGAAGATTTTTGTGCCAGACCATATCGAAGGCTTTTGAAATGTCTAAAGCTACCGCGAGGGTTTCATTCCCGGCCTCCAGGGTTTTGTTCCAGATATGAGTTACATATGCTAGGATGTCACCAGTCGACCGGAATTTCCTGAAGCCGTATTGCCTATCGTGGATAAATTTATTTGACTCTAAGTGTCGTAGAACTTGCTCGTTGATGGCCTTTTCCATGATTTTGGATAAGACAGAAGTGATTGCTATGGGTCGATAGTTTTTTATGTTGGAAGAATCGCCTTTTTTCTTAATTGGTTGGATTCTGGCTAGTTTCCAGGCTTCAGGAAATATTCCAGAGTTATAGGAGAGATTGTATAATTTGGATAGTATAGGAGCAAGTTCAGGGGCGCACTTTTTAATGAGAATGGCAGGGATATCGTCGGGGCCAGCAGAAGAGTTTTTCTTTAGATTCCGGATGATCTTTAGAATTGCTGGTATCCGGAAAACAGTATCTGACATTATATTAGTACTGGGGGTATGTGGGTGGTTCAAGCCCTTTGTCGTCCAGGTTTGAGTTGGACGCGAAATATGAGGCAAATAATAAGATCCTGAAAGCTTCAGATCCCTAACTCAATTGGTTTTTGAGAAAATGCAAAATATGTAAAAAACAGAAAAAAAATTATTTCTCAGGATTGACTCAATTGATTGATCTAAATTTTTAATATGTTTTGAGGACTGATAATAGCTTCTAGAAAAAAATTATGAGCTATATTGGTTCATAAGATCCTTGACAAAAAATTGTTTTTCTTTTAATTTCAATTTTTAACCATGAAACAATTTTGGTACAATTTTGAAACTATTTTTTTCTTCAAACCTTATCTTTTTCACTATAATACTATGAGTTTTTCAAATTTTTAAAAAAGGTACGACACCCATAGCAGAAAAAAATAAAAACCACTTTTTGGCCCAAATAATGAATTTATTTACTGACATATGTTTTAAACTTATTTTAACGCATATTCATGGGATTTGTATTTATTGAAAACAATATCTCAGTTTCAAAACAACAACAATTATTACAGTTTTTATTTTTTTATTTTTTTTTTTTGGCTTTTCGGCCTTTCTAGCCATAAGCCATTTACGATACTATTTATTATTTTTTAAATTTGTCCCTACCCCGGGGGTATCTCAGTTATATCTCAGTTTCAAAACAAAAACAAATTTTACAGTTAAATATCAATAAGCAATTTCATAGTTGTATTAACAAATATTTTTAGGAACAACTTTCTATTATAAAACTCGATTATTTATATATTTTTATTAACCTGAGACATAGATATAACCAAAAATGATCGAATTAATAATATTTGTGTTTCAAACTCTACCAACATACCAAATTTCATAATGCTGGAATGATTAGAAGTATGAGGTTTTGATGACCTGTTAGTCAGTTAGTCAGCCAGTGCTATTGGCTATTTTCTCATGTCCATATCTCAGAATCTATTTATGCTAAAATATTGAAATTATGTACTCTCTAGAAGATAGATTACATACATTACATGTGTATAATTTCAGCTCTGTATCTTCTGAGCTGCAGGGGGGGGGGGGGTCAAAAGTGTCTCGAAATGGTTCTTGTAAATTGTGTACAGTGTGTAAGCTCGAACTTGGCCTACACCCGTTGTGGGATATATTCTCAAATATAAATTAAATAAGCTGGCATCGCTTGTAGACAGATACCACCTGAAGGTGTATTATCTGACGAGAATTATTTCTTAATTTTATCTAAATAAATTTGTACATCTTATCTAATCTATATTGGTATATTATTGGCATTGCATGAGTTAAGAAAAGTTGGACAACTATATCATTTTGATAAAAATATGATTTATTATAGTAGTTTTATCTTAATTGGATAATAGTAACCAATAGTACCAATAAAAACCGAAATGTCAAAAATCCAATGTAGTATTGTTATTCCTCAAGTATTAGATCAGAATTAATAGGTATTTTTGGTTTTAAATCGATTCCTCTATGTCTTCAGCAAAGGTAACGGATAAGAAAACAACGCAGTTGATATGTCTTCAGCACTGGTTACCAATAAGGAATAACCTTATTGTATTCCATTTGTGATGTTTTGACTATTAATGGCAACTCTACTGAAAACGTGGAGGAATCGACTTAAAATCAAAAAGACTGAATTCTCACTCAAGCTTGAGTTGTTTATCATAAAACAATTTAGTTTTTTGATTTTAAGTCGATTCCTCCACGTTTTCAGTAGATGTTGCCATTAATAGTGAAAACATCAAACATGGAATGCAATAAGGTTATTCCTCTAGAAGTAGATAAGAATCGATCGTTATTTTTGATTTTAAGTCGATTCCTCTATGTCTTCAGCAGTGACTACTAATAATAATCGAAGCGTCAAAAATCTAATGTAGAATTGTTATTCCTCAAGTAATAGATGAGAATCGTTAGCTATTTTTGATTTTAAGTCAACATGAACTGCAAATTGCAAGTGATATCTGATTAATAATAAAGGAATAAACATATTAATATTTCATATGAATTTGGATAAAGTTTAGCAACCATCCGTAGCAGTTTATTTTCCTTCGTTCCCCCTTTCTAAGATAATTTAATTCAAAAGGTGCTAAAACAACAATTTTATAAATTATATAATCTACAGAATAGAATAGTGGCTCTGATAAGAGCCATTGGTCTATAGTGAATCAAGTAATACTCATAATAAACATAAATTTTATTCCAGGACATGAAGCTTTCCGCGATACTAAACAAGATAGTGTATTTATTCAAGAATTTTGTCAACAATTAAAGACCTTAAGCCAAATCCAAGATTTGGTCTCGATCATGACGACTGTCGCTCGAGAAGTCTCTAGGAACCGCGCCATTAAAGGAAATGAGGATTACAGACAAATACCAGTGATACAATCAACTTTAAACAAGAAAATTTATTTTAAAGTTTCCTCCAGCTGAATTGCATTCAATAGCTAGTATTTGCGAAAAACTAAATTACCACAGCGACCACACATCAGGCTTGACTTTTTCTGACACGCTACCGTCCTTCGGATACAGGACGGTCGCGAGCACATGAATTATTTCAACTTGAGTCGGGCAGCCCGTCAAGCCAACTTGCCTTTGACAGTAGTTTTCGTTTCCGATTCAAAATGAATTAAAAATTATTAAAACTATTGGAGTATTTGACGAATAGGCAAAAGTAAAAAATTCCGAATAAAATAAAGTATTTTTAAGTATCCTTCTGTGCTTAGTTAAGCCACCATTTAAATGAGTTTTTCGTAAATAATATTGCAGTACTTACAAATTAATTATTTTATTCGGAATTATATACTTAAGAATAATAATTAAAAAAACTAAAGTTCAAAATAGTAAATTTACAAGTATATTAACTGTAAAATGTATAGCTGTATTAGATATGTTTATAAAAATTACATGATATAGAATATAAATGTGAAAGTAAAAATATAATCTTTGCAACCAAGAGATATGAGGAGAGGAGGTGAAATTAGTTACTTCATGGAGAATTAAACCACACTACTTGTTTTTCTGACTGGCAAGCATTTCGCCCACTCTGATATGTTGAGGTTTTAAATAATTAATTCTTTTTATATTTTTTAATGCACATTTTGAGAATTATTTATTGTTAACAGGGATCTGGTGATAAACTGATTTTTTATTCTTTCCTCTTATAATCTAAATTCCAGTGCCGATTTTTCTTCTTAGCCCATTATTTAACTTAATGTCCCAAGCGGTTGTCTTTAGATATTTAGAAAATTATTTTAGATGTGATTTTTAATTCTATATGTCTCAGAGGGATGTCAGGCCTATCGTGATTTTCGCCATCATTATATTATTATCAATTCGTTTCCATGTTAATTATAACTATATATTATAATTATATTATTATTATGTTCTTGGATGTATTATTTGAATAAATATTGTTTTTTTGTTTTGTTTTTTGAATTTTTGAAGTTTGAATTTTTGATATTGCATCTTTTTCATCCTTTTCATTAAAAATCCCAATTATTCCAAGAAATATGAAAGTTTTACTGAGATTCTTTAATAGCAAACTGATTAAATAAGACAAGCCAACTATTACATATAATCAATTTTGGCCTATACGTCTACATTTATGTTTAAATCATTCTTCTACATTTATTAGATTATTATTATTATTATTTTTAAATTAAAATTTTTAATGAAATTAAAAATAAAGGAATGAAATAATAAATAAACAAATAAAATATAACTTACTTGATGTTTATAGTAGGTTGCTAAATCATGAGAAGCCCCTCTTCCAGAAGATGGTTTCCTTGCTAGAGGGGATTGAAGCATTCGTTGTTTCCATTCTAGAAGTCTTTTCATCGATTCTTCTCTCTGGAAAAAAATCAAAGTAATATATTTTTTCGGTTTAGTATTTATTTGTTTTCTTTAATTCTAAATTAATTTTAAATCAAGTTTTATATTAGAATATAAATAAATTTGAAAATTTTTAAGTGAATCCATTATTACGGCCAAAACGTACGGAGTAATTTTTATTTTTATTCCAGATTGAACAAAACAAAGTAAATACCTGCTGAAATTTTTTCTCTCCTTCGCGGGCTTCTGAAACTGGACTTCTGCCTTCAGGGGTGGCGGGAGATGCTCCTACTTGCCTGGACAAACGTGCGCTAGCCGATCTTACAAATTGTTGTTGAGCAGTAGGAGAGGGATTCTCAACCGCACCTCCGAATTCACTCCATCGACGATTTTGAAGGTTCACTTGATATGGTGATGGCGTACTAGTGGCAATTAGACCCCGTGACGGTGAACAAGGATACCCTACCATTTCCACTCCTAGAAAGAATAAAAAATTATACATTAAGTTAAACAGAATGGGGGAAATCTGTGTTCATATAAAATTTCAAATGGTTTAGTGTAATTATTCTATTAGTATATGGTATAAATTACATATTAATGTTCTTGATTCTATTAGAGTACCAAAGTAAATTTTCATAATGAAATGTAAACTTACATAGGCGTCCTTTTTTGTTTGTTCTATTATATTATATTACAGTGACATAAAAAGTGAAATAGAGGGGTTTGATAAAATTTCAAGAAATTCTTGAAGGATTCGACTGTCAAAGAAGTTTAACGACGACTGCTTTAAAGTAGCCTAATATTAAATTTCAAGCATTATTAGCTCCGGTAATTGCGGGGAAAGTGTGAAATGAAACCAGGTTCGTGCAAACATTTTTTTAGAGGTTTTAGCGGTCTTCTATTTTTTCAATATTTTTTTTTTTTTTTAATGCAATCGAATGCAAGAAGGGGTGCACCAGTAAAGATGCAGCCCCTATGGATCTCGAAACACCCTTGCATTACCGAAGAGAATGGAAAGTTGATTAAGTGAGATGGTGTAGACGTAGGTGTTTATGCACTCAGATTTTGAAGGTTTGAAGATTATAAGTGCTGGGAAAGATGGAGGCTGGAAGAGAGTTTCAGTTCCTTGAAGTCATGGGGATATACGTATTGGCGAATGAACTGGTCCGGCACTTTTCTAATTTGACCGCGAAAGAGTGTTGGGAGTCGGCAAAACGCGTGCTACGTGCAAACCATACTTGGAGGGAATTATGTATAAATAATTTACCTTGTGGTGCGGCTACTCGAGGTGGTGATGTATGCTGAAGATAAGATGCTTGACGCATCTGCCTAGCGTAACTTTCCTCAGACCAATAAAGACTATCGGGTGGTACAACCTCCATAGAGGACTTAGGCCTCGGTAGCCTCGCCGCACTACTGAAAGAAAAAAATATTAAAAATATGAAATCATAGTTAAAATTTTTAATACATCCAAAGTAAAGGCATAATCAATTTATAGTGTGAAATTGCCAACTCTTCAGAGAATTTTTAAAAATTAGCTGATGTGGCCATCCACATGACTTTATCATCCACCTGGCCCCTCTCTTATATTTAATAAAATAATTTATAATCATTTAAGAAAGAATCCCCCCCACTTAATTTTGGGTCCATTAGCAATTGAACATATCTTCTTTTATATATGGAACTCTTCTAATAGGGGAAATAGCTTCAAGTAATTTAGTGTGAAAATTTTATCATTTTAATCATTTTTAACCCTCCCTCCCCCTTTTTAGGTCACTCTCACTTTAACATACTATAGAGTAACGCACTAAGGTACTAACAGACTTTTGACAAAATAATATCTGGTAAAATATCATTTTTCCGATGTTCACTCATTATTGATAAGTGGTTCTTGGCACTATGGAGTCTCGTGGCCAAAAATATAACTAAACTACTAAAATAATATTATTTAGCTCAATTAATCATTGAAAAAAATTACATAAAATCAATAATCTTTACAATCACAAATAGTGTTATATAGTTATGTTATTATTAGTTTATAATGATTCAAAACGACCCTCGTTGTAATTGATGCTCATTTTCTAAGTTTTAATTGATCTCACCGGTAATTAAATACATATCAAATCAGTTCATCGCTTTGGAAATCCAAACTAACTATATACGACCTTCCATTCTTGAGTTATTGTGGTTATCGAAACCCACATGGACAAGTACAAAATCATGTTTGAAAATTATTTTACTTCAACTTAATAGTCTGATGAATTGGCGTTGAAATCGATACTTAATTTAATTGTGATCAAAAAAAGAAAGAATTTCTTTTCTGAAAAGGCCACTTATAGAAGAATTCTTCCGAGCTATCTGACATGGAACAAGCTACTAGGACGACAGATACAAGTCCAGACAAGTTAGAGTCGAAATTAGCATAGGGAATTTCTTTTCTGAAAAGGCCAAGGATAGAATAATTCTTTCAAGCTATCTATTGACTTTGAACAAGCTACTAGAATGATAAATACAAGTCCAGACTCGTTAGAGTCGTATAGAAATATTAGTTAATTTCTGTTATTCTAGAAAGACCCACACCTAGAAAGAGACTCTTTAGTTATAAATACTGTAAAGAATTAATAATCACTTGCAATTGATTGAAATGCAATTTAAATATGCAAATAGAGAAATAATTTTATTCGAGCTATCTTTCAATTTATAAATAATAATAGCAAATGAACATTATTCAATGCTACCAAAAAGAGCAAATTCATAGGAAATTTTTCATTTTTTATTGAAAATTCGTCCCTTGCCAAAGACCTTTTTTTATTAATTAACTAATTTTTGGCTGTTTAGTCAGTGGCGTACATACAGTTATCTAGGTCCGGGGCGGAAATCTCCCTAAAGCTATCTATTTATCCCCTGGACTCTTCAGTGTCTTAGATTTTTCTAGTTAAATGAATCAAAAAAATTTTCAGAGTACCGGAATATAATTTTTTTTATTTGCAACGAAATTTTCTCTGGAGAGAGACTGACTGGTAGAACTTTTAATTGAATGTAATGGAAGGCAGCCCAGGGGTAGTGAGGAAAGAAAAATTAACACATATCAAATAAGGTGTAATTTATTAATTTTGTTAATAACTAATCCCAGTACGCACTCTTTCTGCGCATCTGTCTTGGAAGGAAATGGTCTATATATGTTAGATTCCAAAGCCATTTATCTATATAATTAAGAAAAGGAGGAAAAAAATGTTTTTCTATGCCTCTGCTAAGGAAGAAAAAGGTTTTAAACACTGCTGAGGATAGAGCAAGGAAGCATTTTATTTGTTTCCGTCATTGACCCCTTGAAGTAAGTGAATTATATTTTTTGTATTGATACTCTGGCTGTTTACATGTATTTATAATTGTATTATTATTAAATTGAAAGTTTTTGCCGAGAGTAGCAGAATTTTTATATATTGAAGGAGACAATAAAAGAGTGTGTCTTCTGCTGGAATTATAAATTTTATTTATTTATAACGAGACTATAGTTTCGAGGGCTTTGCCCTTCATCAGTCTATTACAATGTATTCACAGTGAATTAATTTATGGATATTCATAAATTAATTCCTGTGAATACATTGTAATAGACTGATGAAGAGGGCAAAGCCCTCGAAACTATAGTCTCGTTATAAATAAATAAAATTTATAATTCCAGCAGAAGACACACTCCTTTATTGTCTCCTTCAATGTATTATTATTGATGAAATGAATGATGAACAACCCCGATTTTTTATAATTTTGTAATATTGGTTTGTAGACCCTGAAGAAGGAGGGAAGAATCCTCTGAAACGTCGGTTTGAAGAGAAAGGAGGAAGGATTATAATAAATAACACCTTATTTGATATGTGTCAATTTTTTCTTTCCTCACTACCCCTAGGCTGCCTTCCATTACATTCAATTACATTTTTTTTTTAATTTTTCCCCCTCAAATATTTAAATCTATAAATACATCTTTTGTAAATAGTCGAGAATGGGTATTTAGATTTCGACTACTAAAAAATCTAATCCGAGCAAAAACACAATGTAAAAAAAAGCCAAGTTCGATTAATAAAAATTGTTTGCCCAAAAAATAGCGAGATCTAATGTGCTGCCCAGTTCAACATAATCAATTTATTAAAGTGAGTCGAGAATCATATATAGTAACTTCAATTAACATGCATGTTTTTCATTTTATAATACATGTCTATCTATATTTCTAAATCTCTCATTAATTAATTAATATTATAATTTTTAATTAATTTTATATTTACATAAAATAACAAATGACCATGTTTTAATTGAAAAAAACACTAATGGAATATACCTCGCTGGTCGACGTTGAGGAGTTTCTGCGTAGATGATTTGGGAATGCTGGATAGGCTGCTGAACTATTAACTCTCGGTTTATTGATCGTCGATCAAGATGATCAAGGGAGTGATCTCTTTGTCTAGGCACAGTAGCAATCGGATGTTCAGGAGGGTGAATCAACCCCGGCGATTGATACATCTAAAATAATACAAATGTAATTTCTTATTATTATATCGAATAGCTGTTCCCCATCCGTTCCGCAAGCATTGTTCTTTTCTTGGTCGAATGATAATAATAATAAATAAGCAAATCTCACTAAAATTAATACATTTCAACTTGGATATTTTTCAATATTTTTAATCCTCTCCCACTTTCTGGATTGCGGATTTAGGTGGTACTAGCCCACTCTTTTAAATAAAGGCTTCTTTCTTACTAAAGTTTTAGTATCTTCAGTTTCAGAGATTTGAAATATAATAATTTACTATCATTAACGATTTTCATATTTTTATTTCGCACTTTATAATTTTCCACTTTTATGATTCGTGAACCTGAAGGAAACTGCTACAACGGCTCCTCAGTAGCAATGTCCATGATAATACATTTATTTTATAGATATACATTGTTATTCTAAATATACCTGAAAAGAATGATAGTAATTTACTTATATATATCTAGCAAATTCAAATCCTTTGTATTGTTAATGTTATATTGAAAATTGACCCACACAATAATTTATCAAATGTTTCCGGATATAATTTAAATGAAAGAGACGAGCAGTTATCAGAATTTTTTTAAAAGTGTAAAATAAGGGTTTGGCTACTGGCCCGGCAAGCTTAGTTAGCGCTTGGGTTCGATTCCTAAGGGGACGAACCTCTCTGATATGCAATGTAAGAATATTTCTCTAATATCTATGATGTCCTTTAAAGTTAAATTCATTTAATAATATTATATACTGGGTTGATTTTTGAAATAATTTCCATCTTTTTTCAAAAAAAGACACCCAAAAAGATACTTTAAATCTTTGTTTGCACTGTAAAAAAACAAATTCAAAAATTTAAGTAACGCCACCGAAAATATGTTTTTGTCCCCGATAATTTTTTCTAGCAACTTTTCCATTTTGAAAACATAGATATTAATTATTTTAACATATTCAAAAAAATATAAAATAAAAAATTTTAATTTAACAAAAAAATAATCTAATCTAGAAAAACTCAAAACCAGCTTAAAAAACATCTTCCTACAAATGAAAGAAATAAACTGCAACATGTCCATAGTGATGTAAAATATTAATTAAATAAAATCCAACGGATCATTGCTAGACTTTATCCATAGTCATATGAAATATTAATATGTTTATTCATTTATTATTAATCAGATAAACCGACCAAATAAACAAATTTTAAAGATTTAAAAAAGTACTATCTTACTGTAGAGTAAAGTACTTTAAAATGTAATTTTCCTAAAAACTTCATATAACCTTTTTTGGGGCCCTCAAGATACTTAAATATAATAATATATTAATTATACTTAAATTATTATACTTAATTATACTTAATTATACTTAAATAGAATATTAAATTTGATAAAAATTGGTTAAACCATTTTCAAAATACTGAGAAAAAACTAAAAAAGGACTTATGTTTGTGGGCCGATATGTACCAAAAACTAATCAGCGGCGCTTCATTTTGTTAAACTAATGGTAAGTTTTCAATTTCATTTCAATCGATTGAACGGTGTGGAAAAAATCGTCGAAGAAAAAAAGGGTAAATTCGACATCCATCCATCCATACCCATAAGCTACATGAAATCAACTGGTGTGGACCACACGACTTTCACATTAGTTCATCCCTTATTTGAAATCATGATACTAATTTTCTCCATTCAAATGTCTTCACTTTGGGTTTTCCCGAGGGGTAAACCGCGACCTAAAATTGTGTACACCTACTTCCACTTCCACTTTCATTTTCAAGTAGAAGACAATGGATGACAATAAATTATCTAATGAATTCTAAAGTAATTCCAAAGACGGTGTACACCTAATTCCAATCGCGGTTCACCGCTCGAGTTTTCCCCAAGCCGTTTTGAGAAAACTGGAAAAAAACGAAATTGCAAAATACCAAAAATCTTCAAGTAAACATAAACTTCCGTTTTTTCGATTTTAGTCAAAATTTTGTGGTATTTCTTTTAGCTTCTAGATAACTTAAGTTTCAGATCCCAAAGCTCTACGACTTACCCTAGTCGAGATATGAACGATTAAAATAAAAAATGCTTTTACTTTAAGCTCCGAAATTAATGAATATTTTACGCCGCCTGGCGATGCAACCGCATGAACAAATTGTTCTATCTGAATGCATACCCTCTAGAACGAAGGCGACGCTCCGTCTTTCTAATCAGTCTGGCTTGCTTAATTATTACAACATTTTCGAGAGCTTGAAAAATAATCAAAGACCCCAAAAATCAGTTAATTTTTATTTAATGTGATATTTTGGGTTATACTTAAAAACAAATAATTTTAAAATATATATTCAATTCATGGATCGGATAATTTTATTAGAAATAAAAAATTACTTTTAAAGGAATTATCTCAAAATTAAGATGAGTTAATTACTTGCCATTAGTCAATGAATAACAAATTTTTGCATTTTAAGAAAAGTTTCCTATTATACAAGTTATATGTCATAAATTTTATAATTTTTCTCATTAATATATCAAAGAATAATTGATACGTCAACGAGAATAATGGGCTATACGCGAAATGACGTTGGATTGTAGCTAAGTGGATCACATCTTTTTCTTTCTTGGTCCAGACTTAATACTCCGCAGACTCCAACAACGTAATCCGCAGTAGTCTCGCGAGATAAAAATATCTTTTCAAATCAGCGCGGTCAAAATAATTCTCGTTGACGTATCAATTATTCTTTGATATATTAATGAGAAAAATTATAAAATTTATTTAATATCATTATTTCAAGTTAGAAATATATAAGTTCAAATATTATTTTCACTCAATATTTGACAAAAATTCCCTACATTAGATTCGCGATTGAATTAAATATAGAAAACATTCGGTTAAGTTATATGTCTTTCACTAGAGATTTACTTGATATCTTTATTAAAAAAAGGTTTATACGTATAATAGAAAAAATACTAAAATTATCATTGTGGATTAAAAACTTTTTAACTTCAGATTTTGAAGTAATAATGTTTCATTTTTCATACAATTATATCAAAATTGCTGTTTTTATATTTAAGATCAATTTGAATTATATTATTATCGCATGGATAAAGTAAAAATAATTTCGAAAACTAAGAATAAAAAAGGCGAAGAATGATGAAAAATATAAATTTAATTTTTAATCGTTTCAAGAATTAGAAACGTGTCGGAAGGTTTTCATCTTCACTCTATTATTTTTTTATTATTATTTGTTGCGTTTGGACCTTTGGGATCACGCAAAGCTTGATGTTTCTTTCTGGTTTGACCTTCCACGCCTCTATCTTTTTCCGGAACGTGTTATCGAGTTCCATGGTCAGGTAATTTTTCCTGGCCGGATGAGTGTGTTGATGTTAAAGGTGCCCAGGTATGAATGGATTTTTGGTGTTATTCTTCCATTGTTTCTTCCTTGACTTCGTGATGGTCCGGATCTCCCAGAATCTGAATGCCCGGTTGCCACTCGAGGGTGGGTGGATTGGTTACCACATGGGGTAATGTTTTTGCCTCTCACGATTCATGGTTGCTTGTTACGAAATTTTGTCCTGCGCATGCGCGAGGTTTTGTAGAACCAAAAATTGTCAGTTTCTGGAGCCGAGGGGCCGGTTATTTATTATTTTCAAATAAATTCACTTTGCTTCTTGCTGGGATTGAACTGATGAAGTCTAGGTTGATGTTCTCCTAATCGGATTAGAAAAGTTTGGTGATTTAACCGATTGCGCTACCGACCCCTCTTTCACTTTATTATAAATATTTCATACGAAAATTTGATGAATGTTTAGTCAGTTGGTATAAAAAACTAGACAATAGTCTCAAATAAATGACACACAAACATGGAGTCTGTCTGCACTCCCCGATTGAAAGACTGAAAAAGACTATTTATCCGAGTTTTTGATGTTTAATGTTTAAGAAATTTAGCTAAAACCATTTTAATAATTTTTGAATCAAGATTCAACAACCACATACAAATGATGTTTCGATACGCACTGCATTTTCTTAGATACTTTAACAGATATTTAAGAACTAAGAAGTCGAAAGACATTGATAAATTGAAAAAGAATCAAAATAAATTAATTTAGTGTCTGAACAAAATACTTCAATTATTGTTTTATTATTAATATATTCATCTACTTAATCATATTAGAATCCAAAATGACTAATATTCCATCTATTAAAGACTGATTTAACAGCCTTAACCATTTTTTTTCTCAATATAAATCTGGATTTTATTTTAATGCCTAATTATAATATTATTATTAAGAAAGTTTAGTTAATTCACTTTACCTGGTAACAGCGTTTAGAATCAAAATCAAGAAAATCTGCACTATGAGGTCTTGGAGGCTGAGGTGGTGGTTGATAACGGGGTGGTGGGTGAACCATTGGAGGTCCAGCTCCTTTCAAGTATGCTACTTGACCACTTGGCCGACGATACTTTGTTGTCGTGGTATGACTTGAACCTTTAAAACGTGTTACATATTGATTATTTTATGTGGGTGGTTATTTTGTTATAGATAGAAAAATACCTGGAGTGCTTCTTTCGCTTCCGCTCCCACGCCGTCCATCACTTCCATAAACGTCCTCATAATCTTTAGGGGGTTGAACTGTTGTATTTGGTACATTGCTTCTTCCATAAGTATCAGGAGTTCGCCTCTCAGTAATGACATGACCAGGACTGACAGGTAACAATGATTGAGCTTGAGGGGGAACAGATTGATGTTGGTGATAATGTTGATACCTAAAATAATAAAACAAATAGGATAGGATTTTAACAATAAAAGAGGATAGTAATAGATTTCTCGTTCTAAGACTGAAAAAAGGGTTGATATACTCGAAAATAAATTTAAAACAAATAAATAAACTTTTTCCTTGTTTATTTCATCAGCTCGTGCCTTGAATTTAAATTTATGTAATTTATGAAATTTAACAGATTTTTATTTACGCTTAATTAGTTTTAGTATTAATTATCTGAGCTGGATATGTTAAGGAAGTGATCAGTTCGATATCTTAAGAACTGTTTGGGGGAAGCTCTTAGAAGGAATAGACCAAGAGGAAGATCGCGGATGAAATGGTATGATCGGAGTCCACAATATGGAAACGGGAGCCAAGGATAAGAATGTATGGACGAGGATTTGTAGGAATATGTAAGTAAGTAAGCTACTCTCGCTAAAATACTATTAATATAATTAAAATAATTGTATTAAATATCAACCCTGTCTATGAGTTGAAATTGACCATACCGAACAGGTTGTTGAGGCCCTGGAAGTCGTGGCATGAACCCATTCTGAATGTTTTGAGGGTGATGTGGATGTATGACTGATTGCTCAGACGCACGTCGAGGCTTAGGTGGTGCATTTGCATACACAGGCTGGACATATCCTAAAACACAACAAGAGCCAAAAAATTAATTAAAATCAAAAGAAAATGTTTGAAAAAGAAACTATTTCAGATGTTAAAAGAATTTTCAAATTTCAGCTAATAATTGTTCGATAACTTCACATAGACAATCAGTTTTC
Source organism: Forficula auricularia (assembly GCA_024734495.1). Lineage (NCBI taxonomy): Eukaryota > Metazoa > Arthropoda > Insecta > Dermaptera > Forficulidae > Forficula > Forficula auricularia. The sequence goes on from JALMQS010000058.1 coordinate 1,652,249, forward strand.
TATGTCCAATTTTCTGCATTTTCGAAATCAAAGTTCTAAAGGTAGAAAGCCCAAAATCTACTCACTTGGCACTAGAAACAACTTTCTATAGATTTCCGTTCTTGAGCTATCGTGGGAATCTGAAACCAGAAATACCACGGCCAGCAAGATGCCCACCTAAGGCGGGCTTCACAGCTGGTTTAATAAAATAATGTATAATGATTTACCAAAGAATCGTTACTCGTTAGCAATTTATGATAGATATCTCCTTATAAATGAGAATTTTCTAATATAAAATCAGCTTTCTTCGATTTTGGAAATTTTATTAGTTTGGCCTCACAAATTTCGTACAAATCGATCAAAGGGTCTAAAATTATATTGATAGTTCTGTTTTTTTTACCCACCCACAGTTTTGGTCCCTTAAAAAATAATGACTCTTTTTTTAATATAGTTCTCTTTATAGTAAATTTCATTTTTCTTGGGCTTTAGTTTGAAAATTTTATCATTTTAATTTTTTAAGAACCCCCCCTCCTTAATTTTTGGTTCAATTTCAACCAAAATCTACTCAGCTCTCATCTTACTATAAAAAATCTATATGTGAAATTTCGTTTTGATATTCACACTAGTTCACAAAAAATATCTTGGAAACGCCATGGTTTCGCTCAATTTTTTTATCAAAATACTTTGTCTTTTTTGAGATATTTTAAAAAACGAATCAAAAAAACACTTTTTAATGCACTGCCCATCCGCGTGTCTTTACCATACACCGGGCCCCTCTCTTAATATTTAATATTTAATTAAAATGATTTATAATTATTTACGAAAGAACCACACTTCTTAATTTTGGACACACATTAGCCATTAATAATATCTACTTTTAATTATGAGACTATTTTATTAGAAATATTAGCTTTTAGATTTTTGTTTAAATCTTTTTTCTGTGAACTTTCAGATTTATTAAATCGATAAAATAAGATCGTTTTCTTTCACATTTATAATTCTTTTGGTCTGCTTTAACAAGAGGCTGGGTCGCAATCCTCCCGACATTAGAGAGATCTTTGTTATGGATTCAACAAGTCTATTCACTCCACAAAATTGATATATCTTTTAACATTAGCTTCTTCAAGTGCCATACTCGATTTCGAGTTTCGCCGATTACTTTGGAGAATATTCTCTCCATTGTAATTTTCCTGGGGAAATTTTTCACATGGGTGGTTTCCCATTGCCTTCCCCTAAAGGAATCAGATTATAGCCGGTCAAATATTTGCAGCTAGTCGGGCTTGAACCCGCGCTAGCTTGATTAAAAGGCATGCACTTTAATCACAAGGCCAACCTGATTACTTTAACATTATAATTTAATATACAATATTTAAATGTACGAGTATATAAAATAATTTAAGAAAAAATATATTGGGCTGGCAACCACGGACCCAAAACTCAGAGGGCAGAGCAAAGCTATATTATAGTATTTTTAGTTTTAAATAAATAATTAAAAGCATTAATAAAAATTATTTATTATTTTATTATAAAAGCAAGCTAGTATGAATCTGAGATAAATAAAATGTATAAAATAGATCTCTTTCTTTCTTATTTTTAATTCTATAATAATTGAGAGAAGTTTTTCGGGACGAGGGACAGTCCTCTCCTATATCATACATTATTGGTTATGTATTTTTTTTCCTGATCATTATTATTATTAATTCATCAAATTCCTAGTACCGTCTAGTAAATTGACCTTTTCAAATATTTTCAAATTCAAAATATATAAAATATACGACTAAAAACCTCTTCTTCAGACACATTCGCTCTTACAGAAATATATGATAGCCCATTAAATTTCTTAATCTCAATGATATTTAGAGATAAAAATCTTTTCTTACATTCCTTTTTATAATCTTTTTAATCAACACAAAGAAAAACCCATAAATAAATGCCCTTAACTCTATTTACCTCTAATGGAAATTCCAGAATCCGATCTTTTCCTTGCTTGGATTTTTCTTTGCACTTATTTTCTTTTTAATTTTCGATGTGTTTGTGTGTTTATGAAATTCTTTAATATCAGACAAAAAGTTATGATCAAATAATGCTGAGCGATTTCCTTCAAATACTTGAGTAAAAAATTTTTTTGTGAATTTAAATTCTTAACTGTGATTCTTGATTGAATATTTAATGGTTCAATGTCCTCATCTGCTTAGTTCCATTGTAAATTTTTTAAACCCATTTGGCCAATTCTTGAGATAATAGTCACCACGTAGTCAGTGGATTCACTATTATCTGAAGATTTAGCCAAATGGGTTTAAAAATTTAATTTATCGAAAACAAACATGTTTTTCTACATTTTTTCAGATCTTCTACGTCTATCAAGTGGCAGCTTATTCGCTTAAGTTGATTTGGTATAATAAATTGAAAATCAATAAATAAATAATTAAATAGAATCACCTGAGAAACAAGCTGGAAAGTTACCATCCAGCCGATGCGAGATGTACATTTCAACTAAAATCTTTTTTGACATCCGGATTGCGAGAGTAAAAAATAGAGATGGAGGTAGGTAGGAGAGGAGAGGAGAAGTATCGGTCAAGTGATAAAAAAAACTTACCAGTCCAGTTGCAGACTTATTCATGCAGATTATCTTAGCTGTGTGTAGCTGTCACAGGATGGGATTTGAGGAAAGGGATTCTCTTTCATGAATTCAATTCACTCTTAATAATTCTAAACGATTATATGACAGGTTTATAATATTCGCTAAGCGTTAATCTTGATTGAAAATTTATCCAAAGTTCGAAACTTGATAGTGTATATATATTCCGGCTCCCAGATTGTCTGGTTCGGCTATCTGGGAAGGATTGCTCTTTTTCAGAATAGTCTGAATTTTGGCTATGTTCCAGTTCTCCGCGACTATGCCCAAATAACAAGAAAGCTGGAATAGTTTAGATAGAGTGTGGGGGGGGGGGGGGGGGGAGTTCAGGAGCACATTCTTTTAAAAGAATTGGTGGAATGTTATGTCAATGTGGCAGAAATGAATATTAAATTCTTAATGATTTTTATCACATTTAATTGATGATGAAGTGAAAATTATTTTGAAGAAGATTTGCTTTGGATGGAACAACATGGAGGATTATGCTCTTTTTCATCTAAAATGAAATTGATGGCGAAATAAGTGACAAATGATTCTGCTTTTTCCGGGACATTCACGTCCATCGAGCCATTTGGGTGTAAATGAGGAGGTAATGAAGTGAATTTTTGCGGTAGATAAATAAAATTGGCTTTTACCATAGGGATGATGCAAGGGAATCAAGTTTTTTTTTCGATCGAATCAATTTATGCCTCATTTATGCCTAACAGGATAAGGTAATTAATTGGTCGAAATTCAATCGTAAAAGAAGTAAAAAATTAATAATTATTTTTTTTCAATGAAAGCCTAAAAGAATTAGATCAAATGAGGTTCTATATAAAAGTGGGTAGAAATTACAAAAAATAAAAAGAAGCATTTATTGGTTGTTTAAATTGCATTTTATCTTCGACTAATGTAATCAAGCTTTATATACAGGGTGGTCCCGAATTCATGGTACAAACTTTAATGGTAGGTACAGGACATTGTAACAATGAGTTATTGTATAGGAATGTATAGTGTAATAAGTATATGTAATATGTATATGTATGTATAGTGTAATAGTAATATAGTGTATAATGTATGTATAATGTATAGCCGTTATTTCCCCTGTTTACGCCTCACCGCGTCACTTGCGACTATACATTCCTATACAATAACTCATTGTTACAATGTCCTGTACCTACCATTAACGTTTGTACCATGAATTCGGGACCACCCTGTATAGTTTTTATAACTGTCAAGGTAGAAAATGTTGATTAGCATAAAAAGTAAGTTACAAAGAAAGGATAATAATACTTTTACGATTTTTCTCAATAAAATAAGGGTTCTTTGTTAATTTTCAGAATTATTTTAAACTTTAACTCTAGGAAATTGAAATTTAATAATTATTTGTTAAAACAAAAATAAAAATTATTTTTACTATTTGTCAAAATTCCGCTACTTCTTCCATGACTATTGAATATTTTCAGAAGCTAGAAAAATTCTAGTGTTTATGTTTATGATTTATGGAATATTATAGAATATGAGTAACGATTATATATTGTTTTTGCCGTATGCTATACTCCCGGGATGTTCTGAAAGCTTAACTCGCCGGGCGATTGGAGTATTGAATTTGTTTAAAAATTTCGATTTTTACCCTTATTCATATTTAGAAATATAATAAACATCGAGAGTAATGGAGTGCGGTCCATAGATGCTGTGGATGCTGCGGAACCCTTAAATTTCAATACGTCAAGAGTATTTTCATTCCGTGTTATAAAAATCTAATGTTAAATTTGAAAAATAATGAAAAATTCTGCGTTTATCGATGCATTTTACAAAAAGGAGCGAAAAATCAAATAACATTTTAAAAATTGAAGGATGATATTTTTTGGACAGCATTCCCTGGATGAAATGTCACCGCCCGCCACTGATGGAGAGATATAATTAAACTAAAGTAAACATAAGTTATAGTTTTTTTTCAATTTTGACTTTGTTGTTTTCAATTTTGTTTTGTTAATCTTTACTTTCTCTTACTAACATGATTTTTTACTTTATCTTATCCAATGCGAAGCATGGGAGAAAGTAATTGGAATCGCTCTCGCGGCAAGCGCGACTTCAAAGGGTCCTCAGGTAAAGACTACGGAACCCATAGACTCAATTAAGGTCACAAATTGAAGTATTCAATGAGATTGAATTTTAGCACGTGACGGTTTTGCCAAAAATTACCTGGAATCTCGTCGAGAGGCCAAAAAGTGCCATTTTTTTTGGAAGTGCGTGGGGATGGATGGATGGATGGATGTGTGTTATCGTTTTTTTCGTCCACGATTTTTTCCACACCTTTGCGCTGATTGAAATGAAATTGAAAACCTACCATTAGTTTAACAAAATGAAGCGCTGATTAGTTTTTGGTACATATCGGTCCACAAACATTAGTACTTTATTTGAGTACTTTTTTAGTTTTTTCTAAATATCTTGAAAATGACTTAACCAATTTTGATAAAATTTAATATCCTAATTAAGTACCTTGGGGACCACAAAAAAGGTTAAATAAAGTTTTTAGTAAAATCATATTTTAAAGTACTTTAGAGTAAAATAGTACTTTTTTTAATTTTTGTTTTAAATTCTTTAAAATTTATTCATTTGTTCGTTTTAATATAGCTCATTTAACCTAACTTAAGTAAGAATGGTTAGGCTTCTCGCTGTGAAATGGTAAAAATTTGGGAGGAAATTTTATAAGTAACCATAGCAACTGCGTTGTTTTCTTATCCGTTACCTTTGCTTAAGACAGAGAAATCGACTTTAAACCAAAAATAGCGATTGATTCTCAACTAGTACTTGAGGAATAACCATTCTATATTGGATTTTTGACGTTTCGGTTTTTATTGGTAACCATTGCTGAAGACATAGAGAAATCGACTTTAAACCAAAAATAGCGATTGATTCTCATCTAATACTTGAGGAATAACCATTCTATATTGGATTTTTGGCGTTTCGGTTTTTATTGGTAACCATTGCTGAAGACATAGAGAAATCGACTTTAAACCAAAAATAGCGATTGATTCTCATCTAATACTTGAGGAATAACCATTATATATTGGATTTTTGGCGTTTCGGTTTTTATTGGTAACCATTGCTGAAGACATGGAGGAATCGACTTAAAATCAAAAATAGCCATCGATTCTCATCTAATACTTGAGGAATAACAATTCTACATTAGGTTTTTGACGTTTCGATTATTATTGGTAACCATTGCTGAAGACATGGAGGAATCGACATAAAATCAAAAATAACGATCGATTCTCATCTAATACTAGAGGAATAACCATTATTGCATTCCATTTTTGATGTTTTGACTATTAATGGTAACCATCTACTGAAAACATGGAAGAATCGACTTAAAATCAAAAAGACTAAATTCGATTCTGGCAAACAACTCAAACAAAACATCAAAAATGGAATGCAATAAGGTTATTCCTCTAGTATTAGATGAGAATCGATCGTTATTTTTGATTTTAATGTCGATTCCTCCATGTCTTCAGCAATGGTTACAATAATAACCGAAATGTCAAAAATCCAATGTAGAATGGTTATTCCTCGATTATTAAATGAGAATTATTTTTAATTAATGTCAACATGAACTACAAATTGCAAGTGATTTCTGATTAATAATAAAGGAACAAACATATTAATATTTCAAATGAATTTGGATAAAGTTTAGCAACGATCCGTTGCAGTTTATTTTAATGATAGTATTATTCAGCGGTAATATTAGTATGTTTATTCCTTTATTATTAATCAGATATTACTTGTTATTTGCAGCCCAAGTTGACCTTAAATTGAAAAATAGTGATCGATTTACATCTAATACTTGAGGAATACCATTCTACATTGGATTTTAAACGTTTCGGTTATTATTGGTAACCATTGCTGAAGACATGGAGGAATCGATTAAAATCAAAAATAGCCATCTATTCTCATCTAATACTAGAAGAATAACCTTTTGCATTTTTGATGTTTTGACTATTAATGGCAACCTCTACTGAAAACGTGTGAGAATCGACTTAAAATCAAAAAGACTAAATTCTTTTTGGTAAACAACTCAACTTGGAGTTGATTTTCAATAGTTTTTTGGTAAACACATCAAAGAGTCGCGCCACTTATTTTCTATGATCTATGGTAAAAAAACCCAGAGATGTATTTTAAATGATAGTATTTCTGTCGAATAACGAATTTATAAGTTAAGTTTGATTAGATCCAGTTCATTTCGGTTCTTCGATTACGATATGTCTATTTAGTCCGAGATTCGGATAAGGAAGTTTGCGCCAACTGCAAAAATAATTATTTTGGATTATTGGGGTATTTTTTGGTTAATCCATCGAATAATACTATCATTTAAAAAATATGTCTATATCTCTATTAGTTAATTTTGTATCAACGAAAATAGATGGAGCCTCACTTCGAAATATTTATCCATTTTTTTTCATCGATATACTGAAATTCTCACAGTAGGCCATAAAAAACTTATTTTTCTTAAGAATCCTGGAAGTTTTAGTATTCAATTCACTGTAAAATATTCAATTATTTGTGGTTATATCTCCGTAATTTATTTATTTAGTAATTTTTGCAAAATGAAAGTGGAAAGTCATTTTCAATTATGACCATAGCACACAGAGTGCGCATTCCAAGATCGAGCAATGGCCCTACATACGCTGTACTACACGAACAATTTCAAGCCACATTTGACCCCCTGCTGCTCAGAACCCATTTGGGATACAGAGCCGAAATTATTTGGTTTTATGCGACTTAACTAATAATTTGATATTTTATGTTTATTTTACCATACAAATATATTTTTTTGTTGGATCAATGTGTAGTTTAATTTCATATCTGGTTGAAGTGTTTTTTTCCACATTTACACTGATTGAACACTTTCAGTGTATCGTTACATGCAAATTAATATTAATAAAGTTTGAATTTTTATTTAAATCATACATAAATAATTATAATTATTTATTAAAAACGAACAAATAATACAATATAACTACGACGTTTCGATAGACTTATTTATTCTGCGATTGTTCTCAAGTATGAGCACCCACTTCGATTATAGGTTAACTGATTTAATATAACAATAATATTAATAACTTATAATAAAAATTGATAAATACCAAATACGTTTTAAAGGCAGATTTCGAAAAAAAAATATTGACAAAATTTGTAATTATTGTTATTTATTATGTGCGGCCCTCAGAAATTTTCAAGTCGTCAATCGGGTTTGGCCCTCCTTCTTCAGGGTTTTGAAAAAGTCAGTGAAGGATTGGAGGCCGCATTGGATTTCCTTCACTGACTTTTTTCAAAATCCTGAAGAAGGGGGAATCAGCCTCCGAAACGTCGGTTTTATGAATAAACGGATAGTGTAAATTATCTTTCTTCTTTTTTTCTAGACCTGCATTAGATAGTATTTATTTTATTTATTTTTTATTTATATTTAAATGTATTTTTCATACATATATATTACAATATTTACAAATCTTAATACTAAATTTATAATATTTCTCAATATTTCTCAATAGAAATGTTCAACTGTCCCATCTTAAGATATATCCTCACTTGGTTCTACGATAAATTGAATCAGACTTGATGCATTTCTTACTTCAGCTGGTAAAGAATTAAATTCCTCAAGTCCTCTAAAATATAATGAATTTCTTGTGCTCACTTTCCTCACCCTCTCAATAAATTAGTAGTATTAGTATTAGTACTCAATTGCTCTAGCATTGCCCGTTTTGCATATTTCCAATTACAAATATTTAATCAATTTTTTTAATGATAAAAACTCGAGAGTATTTCAAACGAGTCGAGACTCGCATGGACAAGTTGAGACATGTTTGGGGATTTGTTTGCAAAAGAATGTTTTATCGAATATTTCAAATTATTTATTTTCTCTGGTGAAAAACTATCAAATGAGTAAAAAATAAATATCGATTTATAAGATACATTTTATTTTCATTTGCTTTTGTCTGAAAACTTAGTACAAAATGCCAATCTTGAAAGGTTTTAGTTAATGAGCTGAAAATTGGTAGGCAAATATCTTACAAATGCACCAAATTCTAGCTTTTTTACTTAAAAAAACGGTACCTGAAAGTACAAAATGCCAATCTGAAAGGTTTTAGTTAATGGGCAGACGATTGGCACGCAAATATCTTATAAAGCACCAAATTTGAGCTTTTTACCTGAAAACTGTTTCTGAGAGTTCAAAATGCCAATCTTAAAAGGTTTTAGTTAATGAGCTGAAAATAGTACGCAACTATGTATTTTGCATTACAATGCACCAAAATTTAGCCTTTTATCTGAAAAACGTTTCCTGATTATATATAGGTACATTTTTTTGCATGACTGTAATATTGTCCATGATTATATTTTTTAAATGTGATTAAAGAGTAAATATATATAATTATAAAATGAACCGATGAAATAATAAAATTTCAATTAATAAACACAAATTTATTCGCTAGTCATAGCTGAAAATTTTCCATTGCGAAAGAAAGAAATTCTCCCGAAATTTTTTGATTAAACGTTTAAAGATTGTTTTATAAAAGATTTGTATTTATTTTAACAATCAATAATTTTTTTTAATATTATCAACTAAGTTTTTTGATCAACAAAATTTGTAGAATTGGTATATTTTGTCTGCGGCCCGGGACAATTTTTTCCTTCAAATGTGGCCCATGTAAGCCAAAAGGTTGGACACCCCTGATGTAATCGATCTTGTAGAGAGTACGAAATTTCAATACTAAAGCATAAATAGATTTTGAAATATGGACTTGAGAAAATAGCTAATTTTGGCACTGACTGACTGATTCAACTGATAGGTTATCAAAACCTTTCGGGTACTTCTAATCATTCTAGAACCATGAAATTTCTCATACTGGTAGAGTTTGGAACACAAATAAAGGAAACATTCAAAAAAACCAAACTTGTTCTCGTTCAACCCCTAAAATGAAGGGGTGAATTGTAGGGTAAATTTGCATATATTAAATATGAAATGACTCTACGTTGCTAAAATTTGGCAAAATGGTAGAGTTTGGGGTAATAATGAAGAAAAAAATCGAAAAACTAAGCCTTTAAACTCTTTCAATACATAAAATCAAAAAAAAAAAAAAATAATTAAGGATTTAGAATTCAATAAATCTAGAATGGCAATCAAAGTAGAAAGAATGAATTTTAATTGAAACTACAATTTTCTCAATTTAATTATTTTTGGCGAATTTAACTTGGGTGCACCCTAGATTTCCCAACTTTTTCGAATTTGGCAATTTTTTTAACATAAGTGTTTTGTGTTTATTTTTCTGTCAGAGTGTCTAAATTCCGATACCTATGAAAACTCAAGAAAGGATTATCATAGAAAGTCCATTCCGGTGGGCTGAGATTTTGCGGAAAAGTTTGTATTAATAAAATAAAATTCAGCTTTCTTGCTTAAGCCGTTAGCTTATAAAAATATTACCAAATTAATGTAATTTACAGAGGGCACACCGAGTTTTGAAAAAGTTTTTAATTTTTTCTTTAATTTTATATTGATTGTTATGATTTGAAAAAACTAAATATTAGGATCGTTACAATGAAGATAGAAGAAATAGATCTGAATCCTCTTACTTCTTGTAAGTTTATTATAGGGCTCTCTTCTCAAAGTCGTACATTGTCGATACATTAAAGGATATAAATAATAAAGTACCTGGAGCCACCGAGCGATGTACGGTAACCAAATTAAAAAAAATACAAATATATATAGTACACCCCTCTTGGCCCCTCCCCTCCGAAACCACGCACCTCGCCCCCACCACTGCACCTCCACCCCCACCCCATTCCTACCCTACCCTAACCCCAACCCCGATCCCCCACAACTGACCCTGCCAACTGCATCCCCACATCATCCCCACCCCGCACCCAGTTTTTGCATTTCTAGCTTTCTAGTGGTCCACAGATTATGTGTATATAAGTATATAAATAAATTTTGTATAATTATTTTTTTTAATTAAATAACAATTTATCGAGTTTTTTAATCAATTAAATAAATAAATAATTTTATTAAAGCAATTTTTTACATTAAATAATGTATACATTGTATTTGAGGATTGGATTTCGGAGATTACTTCCCCACCATCGACTGTACTTGATCTTCTAGCTTGCGATATTTTTAGTACGTGTTTTTTAATAAGAGGAATTTTAATTAATTAAATTGACAAATTCTAATATATATAACTAATATATAATAACTCTAATAACTCTAATATATAATTACAATATTTGGTATAAAGTATTCGTGGGTTTTAAAATTAAAAAAACAATTAATAAAAAAAAGATAATTAAAAAAAATCCAAACAAACTTTTTTATTGAGATTTTCATCTATAAATAATTACTTTAATTAAGAAAAGATCAATTAAGATGAAATTTGTCGAGGTCCAGACCTAGACAGATCGTTTTCTCATCCTCAAAACTTGTTAATAGGGTTGGTTTCATCAAAATCGGAAGAGCCGTTTTCAAAATAGAACTCAGATACAAATATATATAATAATAAAACTTGAGTAAGATACGTAGGTTTCACAAAAAAGAAATAAAACAAAATTGAGTTTTGAATTCGATATATTTCGGGGCTTAGACTCCTGATGATGGGCTAACCCCCGAAATATATCGAATTCAAAACTCAATTTTGTTTTATTTCTTTTTTGTGAAACCTACCTCGTATCTTACTCAAGTTTTATTATTATATTAAAATGTTTCACCTAGAACCAACACCGAACAAATATATATACAATTTTTGCTCGTTTAATAAGACTAGATTTACCCAGTATAAATAATATATCCCATTTATAGTACCTCTAGCCAAAATTGACAAGGGTTTTTGCGACCCTTTCATTATCTCTACTAGAATTGGATATCCTGAAGAGTTTATGGCCAGGTACAGACAGAACCAGTGATAACTAATGAGACTGGTTTGACACAACCACCCGCCTTTTAATTCCGTGTGCCCTATCTCAAGCTTTTCTCGTCTTCAGATTCTTCCACAATTTTATCTAATTTTTTCAAGAACTTTAACGTGTCTAATTCTATCAATCCATTTAATCTTTAACATTCTTCTGTAGTAACACATTTCGAAAACTTGTATAGACTAAGATTTTACTCTTATTTATATTCACTTTTATCTCATCTACACCATTCATCTGCTAAGGATTGTAGATGGCGGAGTAAGTATCGGGCGTATAATGTAAGACTTTTCATTGTAATTAGTTTTAGTATTATATGTATTAAGAGAAGAAATCTACTTTTTGAAGTTTTCAAATTTTCTTCTTTACTTTGGGATTATAACGTAAAATAGTGTAAAATTTCAACACGCCATCTTATCAAGATTTATGGAATCTTTTCCGGATGATTTTAAATTTTCTTATATATAATTATATACATATATTGTACAAAGTTTCTTTTCTGTGATCGTTATAAATTCTATAAGTATTTTCTTAAATCAGCAAATTTTTATTTCCTTTGGAGATGAATTGAAAAGGTTCCAATTGCAACCAAATTCTTTTAAAATCTCAAACACGTATTATGTCAATTTTTGAAAAATTATATCACGTTTACTTGTAATATTGATTAGTTTTGTCCGGCCAATGCAAATGTCCATAATAATTGAAATAATTTGTCACTGCAAAATAGAGATTTAATTATTTTAAATTTGCTTTTTTTTTTACTTTATCCAATGCAAAGCATGGGTAAAGTATTGCAATCGCTCTCGGGGCAAGCGTGGCTTCAAAGGGTCCTCAGGTAAAGACTACGGAACCCATGGACTCAATTAAAGTCACAAATTGTAGTATTCATATAGGTTGAATTTTAACACGTGACGGTTTTGTCAAAAATTACATGGGGTCTCGTCGAGAGGCCAAAAAGGGCGATTTTTTCATTTAGTGCGTGCGTATGGATGGATGTATGGATGGATGTATGTATGGATGGATGTTATCGCTTTTTTGGCCCACGATTTTTTCCACACCGTTGCACCGATTGAAATGAAATTGAAAACCTACCATTAGTTTAACAAAATGAAGCGCTGATTAGTTTTTGGTACATATCGGCCCACAAACATTAGTACTTTATTTCGGTACTTTTTTATTTTTTTCTAAATATTTTGAAAATGACTTAACCAATTTTGATGAAATTTAATATCCTAATTAAGTACCTTGGGGACCACAAAAAAGGTTAAATAAAGTTTTTAGTAAAATTATATTTTAAAGTACTTTACTCTAAAGTAAGATAGTACTTTTAAAAAAAATTTTAAATTTATTCATTTGATCGTTTTAATATACCTCATTTAACCTAACTTAAGTAAGAATGGATAGGCTTCTCTCTGTGAAATGCTAAAAATTTGGGAGGAATTTTTATGAGTAACCATAGCAACTGCGTTGTTTTCTTATCCGTTACCTTTGCTGAAGACAGAGAAATCGATTTTAAACCAAAAATAGCGATTGATTCTCATCTAGTACTTGAGGAATAATCATTCTATATTGGATTTTTTGACGTTTCGGTTTTTATTAGTAACCATTGCTGAAGACATAGAGAAATCGATTTTAAACCAAAAATAGCGATTGATTCTCATCTAGTTTTTTTTTGCATTTATACATGTCGATTAAATTTTCCTGGATATCTCTTTTGACAATATATTTATAAAACAAAAATAGAGCATCGAATAAGTATATAATAAATATTAATAAATCAATTTATCAGTGTAGCAAATAAAGTTATAGAAATTAAAGGGATGACTTAAAGCATAGTATTGCAAACCTTTTCTTGATTATAATAAAATAAAATATAATATCATGGGTTAATTTTTGAATTAAGGTATATTTTATTTTTTGGTTTGGATAGCGAAATGATGTCATCACTGACGTATTCAGGGATCGATTACGGACGATGACGTAACAACCGGTCCTGGGCTCAAGAATGCTGGCGAATTTCTTACAATTCATTTCGCTAGAAAGGATTATATACATTTCTAGTTAATGATATTGTTACATAACTGTGACATCTAAAATATAAATAATAAAAAGGGAATGACCAACATGGATTGATGATGAATAATCTTTTTTTTTTTTTTTCAATGAAATATTTTAAATAAACTATAGTGAAAACTCATCCAACAAAGAGGACCATCTTTTTTCAGGAAGTGCTATAGAAGATAGATTTTTAAAAAACCCCATCTTTCTTAAAAATAAATTGCAACGGATCGTTACTAAACTTTGTCCAAAGTCATTTGAAATATTAATATGTTTATTCGTTTATTATTAATCAGATATCACTGGCTATTTGCGGACCATGTTTAAAATAAAATAATAAAGCATTTTATAAAAGTACTATCTTACTCTAGAGTAAAGTACTTTAAAATATAATTTTACTAAAAACTTTATTTAACTTTTTTTGTGGACCCCCAAAGTCCTTAATTAGCATAATAAATTTCATCAAAATTGGTTAAGTAATTTTAAAAATGTTTAGAAAAAACTAAAAAGTAATGAAATAAAGTACTACTGTTTGCGGGTCGATATGTACCAAAAACTAATCAGCGCTTCATTTTGTTAAAATAATGGTAGGTTATCAATTTCATTTCAATCAGTTCAAGGGTATGGAAAAAATTGTGGACGAAAAAAACGACCACCCACACACATCCATCCATCCATCCTCACAGACTAAATGAAAAAAATCACACTTTTTGGCCTCTAGACGAGACCCCATATAATTTTTTGACAAAATCGTCTCATGCTAAAATTCAACCTAATTGAATACTACAATTTGTGACTTTAATTGAGACCATGGGTTCCATAGTCTTTACCTGAGGACCCTTTAAAGTCGCGCTTGCCGCGAGACCGATTACAAAACTCTACCCAAGCTTCGCATTGGATAAAGTAATTTTAAAAAAATCACTCGATTTTGAACATTAAATTTATTTTGTAAAAAATAAATGAAGAATATAAATTGCATAATCACTTAAGTTTAGGAAGAGTTAGATTTTGTTGTAAAATACCTGAAGCTCTGGGCCAGCCGTTGCCAAGGGGGTGTGTGTCAGGTGTGCGGGCCCCGCCGCCCCCATGGAAGCCGGAGTCACTGTCAGCGTCAGCCGAGTGATTGAGCAGTGTGGCTGAAGAGACCGAAGAGGGCACACTAGGCCTCGGCTGGGATTTGCCCTCTTCCCAGCTGTAAATTAAATCAAACTTGCATCATTTAAAAGGACAACAATCCATTCACAGGGTGAGAAGAAATTCCACAATAGCTCAGATGGTAAGACCATAGAGGGTTAAGTTTTCGATCAAGAAGGCGGTTCATCGTTTCAAAATTATTATTATAACTAGCTACAAGCTACTAGCTTCGGCGGCCCTCTTGCTAGCCAGGGGGCATGCCCCCTGGACCCCCAACCCACGACCCCCCCCCCCGCCCTTACACTCCACTTCAACCCCACCCCCGAGCACAACCCCCTCCCCCACACCACCAAACCAACACTCCATCCCGCACCCCACCCACCTCGGACCCCAACCCACGAACCCCAACCTTACACCCCACTCCCCCCCAAAAAACACCCCGCACCCCCACCCCCTGCACCATGAACCCGTGCCCAACTCACACCAACACTCCATCCTGCACCCCACCCACCTCGGGCCCCAACCCCCGTACCACCCCACTACGCCACTGGACCCTCACCCGAACCCCCCACTACACCAACCCTGCACCACCACCCCCACCCCACACCCACCCTCCGCACCTAGTTTTTGCATTTCTAGCCTTCTATTGACCCACAGATTATGTATACAAAATTTGGTTGGGTTTGGTCCAAGAGCAAGAATTTTCAATTTTTTGACCCTCCCCCTCACATTTTGGGTGATTAGTTTTTGCATTCCTTCTCTAGAGGCCCATATATTATTTATACAAAATTTGGTTGAGTTTGCTCGAAGGGCAAGAATTTACATATTTTTCACACTCCTCCCCTTTTTGGGTGGTTTTTGGGGGAATTTTTTTAAACAAAAGTTGTCAGAAATCACATCTTCTACAACTTTTCTCATTATAAAATTTGCCGTAGAGTTAATAGTTTAGGAGTTATTTGATAATTTTCATTCGTGCGACCCCCCCAAACCCCCTTTTGGGGTGAAAATATCAAAACGTTATATAGCTAAAAACGTAAGTTAGAAGACATCTGATTCAAATATGAAATTTAATAATAATCCCTTCAGCCGTTTTGACGTGAATCGTGAGCAACTTTTCGCTGACACCACTGAAACAGACATACAGACAGACAGACAGGAATTTTGTTGAGGGTGTTTTCGTTCATAACTTTGCTTGAAATGTGTGCAACCAAAATTTGTTGCGATTTGCAGCAATGTACAGACAAATCCTTAATTTTATATATATAGATGTAAAAAATGGTTGGCGCTTTCAAAGTCAACATAAATTTAAGTTTGATTGCGCAAGCAAAAAACCCTACATCATTAGGAAAGCTATTTGTGTATTTTTTGTAGTTTGGATGAGTTTGCGAGAGAGTTTATTCAACTTAGTGATGTTTGGATCAAGTTGATTTCCCATGACGACATAAACTCCAAGTAACTCTCCCATTAATATCTACTTTACTTTAATAATATCAAAACTGAATGTTAAAACTTTATAGGATATTCATATACATATATTATCTATACTAAAATATATTAGATGTTTTTTCTCGGAGACGAACTGATAGATATAAATAAAAAGTATTGAATGTAAGGCAGTCCAAGAATAAATAAAAATGATTCCCAACAAAAGAAGATTTATTGGAAACTTTTCTTTTTTCCACTTTTGAACTGACGTTTTGGAGAATCTTCCCTCCTTCATCAGGGTTCAATGGTCCAATGAAGTAAACATGAAGCATTTTTCCTTCTTGTCTACTTTATCAGTCCTCGTTGGTTTTGCAGAGATATTTTTTGTAGTTTTCGTGTTGCAATCAATAGAATACGATGATCCTTTGAATCCTGTCGAGGAATCAGGAATAACCATTCTACATTCGATTTTTGACGTTTCGGTTTTTATTGGTAGCCATTGGTGAAGACATGCAGGAGGAGGAATCGACTTAAAATCAAAAATAGCAATCGATTCTCATCTAATACTTGAGGAATAAGAATTCTACATTAGGTATTTGACGTTTCGATTATTATTGGTAAGACATGGAGGAATCGACTTAAAATCAAAAATAACGATCGATTCTTATCTAATACTAGAGGAATATCCTTATTGCATTCCATTTTTGATGTTTTGACTATTAATGGTAACCTCTACTGAAAACGTGGAAGAATCGACTTAAAATCAATAAGACTAAATTCTTTTATGATAAACAACTCAAGCTTGAGAATAAGAGAATTTTTTATAAATAGATTGTATATACTTTTGTGTCTAGCAAAATGATTAATAATTGTAATTTTCAAGTCTTCTTATCTATAATAATACCTACATATAATATAACTTTTTTTATTTTCCCCTTAATGATAACAAGTGGAATTTTTAATACATTTTAAATATTTGTTTCATCTTATTTGTTATGAGTGTATATTACAGTTAAATAGAATCTCAAATTATATCTATTTAAGACTTTATAATAAAACAATTATATTTATTCTCTGTTACTAATAAAACATCAATAAAGCAGCCAAGTAAGTGGGCCTAGGGGCGAAGCCCCTGACTAGCAAAAGCCTTCGGCGGGCCTTGAAGCTAGTTTGAAATAAATATCTGATAATTCACCGTTTCACAAAAGAGATCAAATGGAAAATTTATATAAAATGAATATTTGATATTTTCAGTTAGAGCTGTTTAAAAAAAATGAAAAATGAAAACGTCTGATTCTCTCAATTGAAGCTGACACGCACACATATCAATGGATTTTTTAAGCATTTTTTGAGGCCACAACCTATTTTTTTTCTTTCCCTTATATCTAATACAGATATGTAGAATTTTAAATTCGATTTATTTAAAAGTTGGCATAAACTTAGAATTGTCAAAGCGAAGTAAATTTTCTTTTCTTACAGCTGAAGGAGTAAAGAATTTGAGAAGAGAAGGAAATGCAATAATTACCTGGATCCATGTTGTAGAATACTGGCAAGACTGAGTGCATTCATCCACTGGACCATAAGTTCCCTTGAGTCAGCGGCGAAATAATATGTGCGCATATTAGCATGTTCGGCTTTAAACGAATATTTCCGGAACACACGATCTTCAGCACCACAAGGCGAAATTTTGTATGAAGGTAATAAAATGGAGCCAAGAAGTCGTTGCTCCTCATTCCCTGTCAGTAGAAAATAAGGGAATTTATTAGAAAAAATCAAAGTTTATGTGAGTCGCTTTATAATTAGTCAAGCGACGTTACGTGCCTTTATTCGGACTTCTTCAGGCCCACTCTAATAGTAATAAGTTTTTTATTTTTTTTATTTGGGAAAATGAAACTTGGCTTGGCTAATTAAAAAGCGTTTTCATTAAACACGGTCCTTTGTTCCCAATAACCTGCTTAATTAATTATTATTATGGACGATAATTTGCATTAATAATTTTCTATTCTTAAACAAAAGAAATATAAAATTTTATTAATAGAATACAGAAAATATAAATATACCTACCACCTAATGTAAGTATAGTTATATACATATAATATATTACAATATATAAATATGTATAGTATTAGAGTAAGAAAATATAGTAATATAAGTAATAGAATCGGTTTGTTTAAACACATTTAATCAAGCCAGATATTTTAAATAATTTATTATTAGGTATTATTATTAAATTACGGGTCTTAGGCGCATCAACTGCTCGGGCCATTAGCTCCTCTGTGATGGTAATATGTTAAATATTATTATTTTGATTAGTTATGTTCATCGATTAAATTATTAAAGTTGTTATAGGGAAATAAGGACTATATTTTTTATGTAGACAATTTATATTCTATTGCCAACGTTTCGTCAACTTTGTTGACTTCTTCAGGGCTCAAATAGTTAAGTTCGTTGCATATTTGTCATTTTTATAATAATTCTTTCTTAATAAACAAATCAAGGCAAGTCAACATGAATCTGATTGATGTTGACGAAACGTTGGCAATAAAATATAAATTATCTGCATATAAAATATAGTCCTTATTTCCCTATAACAACTTTAATAGTTATATATTATATAAAATATGTATTTGAAGAACTATGCTTTCCTCCATACAATCCATTAGACGTCAGTTCCCTTTACCAATCCTCGGCGGCACAGTATAGGGCAAGCAGGGAATCCCAGCCCGATTCCTCTGCGACCAATCGAAAGAAACAGCGGATTAACTGACGTCCAAAGATTGTAAACCAATATCTTGATCTTCGATTTTCTTGTAAGACAAAAGAAATGTCTCGGCAATGATCAAAGTTAATAAGAGTTGTTTTTTTTCACTCTCGTTAACGTTATTAAATCAAGTATAATTAAATTTAAGTTTAATAAATGACTAACGACAATGGATGACTTAAATATAATTTATTCTAGATAAGATTATGTTTGTATTTTAGTCAAACCTTTATAATAGAAGAGGCAGTATTCGGAGAGGACAAACCAGCGTTTTTTCCAGAGCATTAGCCCCTCACTGCCTTGTTTATGCAACCAGCCTTGAAGTGCAACGGGTGCGGATGCAGGTCTTTTGACGGCAGGAGATCGAAGGGAGGAACCACCCCCGCCGCCAGCTCCCCCTCCACCGCCCGATCTTCGCCGTGGTGTGTGCCCGCCATTCGAAGGGGTAGATCCTGATCCAGATTGACCATTCTAAGGAAAAAAAAGAAACAAGTTTTGATGATATGATCGATGACAAAATAACGGAAATCTTCAATTCTTATGAGCAAATAATGGAAAATCTTTTATAAAATAGGTCGACTGGATGTGAGAACAAAAAAAAAACAATCTTAAAACCTTTATTTAAAACCTGCCAACATTTTGGGAGAATTTCTCGGTTAATGAAGTGAATTTTATTATCATTTTCTGATTCATTCACCCGAAGCTTTCTCATACGAGATGCAAGCAAGGAAGGTCTGCCTACCCACAATGTATTCTTAAGTTAATATTGTTAACATTACTAAAAAGAGAAAAATAAAAATAATTTTTAGATAAAAAACCGACTTCAAAAAAATGAAAATAAATGAAAAACAAAAATAAAATGCACTATACAGTAATAAATAATTAATTTTACTTAGGGAAAGTGGTGTAGGTTTTAGGTGACATATGATATTAATTAATAAATAATTATCTAATTTAGTTACAACTAAACGTCGAAGTTTTTATATGAAATCACTTTTTGAAGTCGGTGCCAAACATATACATTTTAAATCGTATGTTTCCTACATTTGATTCAATTGCGAATCGAATGCAGGTGATTTTTGTCAAATATTAAGTGAAAATAATATCTGAACTTATATATTTCTAACTTGAAATAATGAAGTTAAATAAATTTATAATTTTCTCATTAATATATTAATCTTGTTCAAAAAGCGCGATCAAAACAATTCTCGTTAATGTGTTGATTATTCTTTAATATATTAATGAGAAAATAATAAATTTATTTAACTTCATTATTTCAAGTTAGAAATATATAAGTTCAGATATTATTTTCACTTAATATTTGACAAAAATCACCTGCATTCGATTCGCGATTGAATCAAATGTAGGAAACATACGATTGATTAATAGCAAGCACCTAACATACGTGCTAACAGATCGGGCGCTCTGGACTGGGAAGATTGAATATATAACATCAGATTTCAAATTCATTTGGTAATCCATCCAAGTGTCATGCGGGCTAAACGCAAAATGACGTTGGATTATAGCTAAATGGATCATATCTTTTTCATTCTCTCTTGGTCCAGACTTAAGACTCAGCAGACTCCAATAGCTTCAACCAGCAGTAGTCTCGCGATATATATCTTGTTCAAAAAGCGCGATCAAAACAATTCTCGTTAATGTGTTGATTATTATTTAATATATTAATGAGAAAATTATAAATTTATATACATTTTATAAATCGCACTCGACAGAACGTACTTAGTACGTTTGACGAGTAATGATTAATGAAGACAATATCGCGTAGTCTCGCTTGTATAGTTTGTTTGCCACAGACTTCAAAAAGTGCTTTCATGTAAAAACTTCATCGTTTAGCTTTAACTAAATTAGATAATTATTTTATACTGTGAAATGCATTTTATTTTATTTTTCAGTTCTTATTATATTTTTGAAATCGTTTTTTTTCTAAAAATTATTTTTTAATTAGAAATATTTGATCTGTTATTTCTCATGGAATCAAATACCAGATTGAACTTGGCTAAAATTAGTCTTATTATAGTAAGCAGGTCACTAAACAGACGAATGCATGCGTACCATATTAAAAACTATTTCTAAATGAGATAAGTAAAATTCATGGGTTGGACACACACGTTTATTATTCCAGTAAGTTATATACGTATATAAATAGCAAGTTAACACAGTCTTCATTGCCATTTTTAATAATCAATCATGTATAATTTTTTTATAAAGATTTGATAAAGAGCTTATCGATTTTTTTCTTTTAGTGACGATAGTTCTTGGGTAAATAGAAAATAATTAAAAATAAATTCAAATTCCCTATTAAGTCCCTGTATAACAAGGGGAAAACTTTTTAAAGGATCGATTCTTCGCCCTCTTGAGGTTAGATTCATAATTTGATCTTCCAGATCTTCTTGACAGGTGGTTTTAGAGAACCAAATTTCTTTCCAGCATCTCTTTCTCTTTGCCTACTTTCCTTTTAACCGAATCTTTCAAACTTTGAACTTTTAAAAACAAAACTCAAGGAATTCCAAAAAGTTCAATGGAATCTGAGAGTTTTTTCTAAAGCGAAATTTCGCACACATTTGAAAATTTAATGTCTTCTCCTTTTAATTTCATTAAGTGAATGAATAGCTTTAGAAATCATTAACGACACGGTTCGCATTTATTTTTTGTTTTACAGATAAGAAGCATAAAGTTTTGGTTTAATTTATTTAATTTTTCGAAAGTTTATCAAGTTTGGAGATTTCTTCTTCTTTTATCTATTCAGGTTCAAACGCTAGTTTACAACTACTTGACTTCTCATAATAAACAATACTCAATTTGCTCCTGTCATTGTACGGCCTGCACTTGGAGTTTTATTATCCTGGGTGCATTTGGGAAAAAAAAGTTATTTGCCCTTATCTCTCTTTTCTTAACATATAGGTCTAAGACCCCGACTTAGACCTTCACCTAACGAGTTTCCTAATGAAATTAATATTTTGATAATATAATGTATTAATAAACAAAAATTGATAGGGTCGACGTCCAATTTCCCTGCATAGCTATTTTTAATAAAAAAATTAAAGTTGTTAATTTTATTACATAAATGTAATTAACGGGTTTCCGGATAAATATATTACCAATCGAGAGTATAATATATATATAAAATACCAAAGTTGGGTCACCATCGTTTCTCCCTGCATAAGTCCAGGTAGACAGGGTATCAACAGGTAACTTCGAATTAGTATTTTGTAGTTATAGAGTTTCCTTTATTGTTATATATGAAAATGTAGATAATTTTATTTCGAATTAATTTTTTTTTTTTTTTATTTTATTTTATTTTTTATCAAAAATAACTATGTAGGGAAATTGAATGTCGACCCTGTCATGTTTTGCTTATTAATACATTATTATTATCAAAATATTAATTTCATCAGGAAACTCGATAGGTGAAGGTCGACCTAAGTCGGGATCTTGTACTAATAAGAATAGATTATTGTAGAGGAATATGTAAACACGTTAGAAATCAATTGATAGAGACCAAAAGTAGGGGAGAGACATTTTTTTCAACTAGTGTGAATATCCAAATAAAATTTCATAAACCAAAAATTAAGGGGGGGGGCTCTTAAAGAATTAAAATGATAAAATTTTCAAATTAAAAAAAAACAGGAAAAATAATATTTACTTAAAGATAACTATAATAAAATTGAAAGTAATTATTTTTTACGGGGGCCAAAATTGTGTGTGTGTGTGTGTGGGTGTGGGTGTGGGAAGAGAGTTCAAAAAAATAGAACTATCAATATAACTCCTAGACCCTTACATTAGAAGATTCTCATTTATAAGGAGATATCATACATTGCTAATGAGAATAAAATTCAGAGGAGAGGGAAAGTTCTTTGGTAAGAGAGATTTAATTACTACAAAAAGTTGCCTATTATTTTTTAAAATTCACATGTCAATCTAATATTTCTGGATGCCACCTTTTTAGGGTATGTTTTCCAAAACTTATTTTTACACTTTTGAAAATTACCTACTTGAAAACCTTTTAAATGATTTTGATAAAAAATATTCTAGTGAACACAAGGTTTAAAAAGAAACTTTTTATATTAATTTATTTAACTAATCTCGCTCGTCAGACAGCCTTAGCCTACCAACCGGATTTAAAATTATTTAAAAGTCATTTTTTAAAATTAATTTAATGGAGAAAATTAATTTTTTAGAGAAATGTGAGATCCCTTAGGTTGGAGGACTTCATTTTTTCTTACCAAAGGAAAGGGGGGGGGTGGTCCTAACTCAAAGAAAATATGCTTATTTAATAATTGAACAGACTAATAATAATAAAGACATGACATTTTTTAATTTCCTATTATACCACCTAATTTACTCGATTTTTTTCTTATTGTGTTTAGAAATGTCTTAAAAGTAGACAAAAATAATTTTCAACTAGTCTGTACGTCTGTATTCTGATACCCTAGATATCTCAAGAAAGGATGGCCATAAGAAGTTCATTTTGGGGCCAAAATATTCTAATTTCCAATGCGAAGAATTAATTACATTTTAGGCTTTCTAGCTTCAGGACTTATGATTTAAAAATAGGAAAAAATATTTTTTGAGATTTTCACGTGTTACCATGAAAAAGGTATAAGCAAATAGGTGCTTTAAGAAATAAATACTTTGAATAGTCTATTTTTGCCAGAGGGGCGTTACCAGTAGTTTCCCGCGAAAGCTCAACTCGCCAATATTTGTAAAATATGTCTAGCAAACGTATCGAGTCATAAATGGCTTTCAATTTTTCTTTCGATTTTTTATTTTATTCAACAATCCACATTTTCAACTTTATCAACATATTTTGTTATAATACAAAATTCTGGTTTATACATCATAAAATAGATGTATACGTTAAATTTTACAATTTAGCCCCTTTACAATTTTACAGCACTAGCCCAAATTCCAACCACAATTCATCTGGGGGGAGGGCTTTTCACCTCTTCTTCTATTCTTTTCTCGTATATCTTCATAGGACTTATTTTAGTTAAGTTAATCTATAAGCAGTTCATAAATTTTATATTCATTAAAAAGTTTTCGTATGTCTTCTTATCATGATTCTTATTTAGTTAGTATCAAATTGAATAAACGAAAAGGAATTATTTTTATTAGATTTCAAGGGACCTATTGATTAGATTTATTTGTTTTATAGAAGGGCAGTCGATTGAAGATTATAAGAGATTCAAGGGAGCTATTTATAAAATCACCATAAAAAAATGATCAATAAATCGAGTAGTACTTACTCAGAGAGATAATAAGAAAATTATTAAAGATTGAGATTGTCTATGTTCTATTTAAAAAATGTTTGGTTTATCAAATTGATATTTTCGTTTATTTATTAATAATAAATAAATAAATAAATAAATAATTCCCCATAGTGACACTGTTCCGAAAAATGATCTAATTATCTTTCTCCAGGGTAGATGAGAAAATTAAAAATTCTAATTTTTTTTAAATATTTGGTCTTTATCTTATTTCTTTTTAATTAATTTTATGTTTAGAGAAGTGAACATTTATAAATGATTTAGCTAAATTGAATTAATTACATATTATAATAATAATGACAAAAAGTGTGACAAGTGAGAAGTAATTTTTTGAAAATTATTATGATTGAAATGAAATAAAATAATTTATTTAATTATAACTTTAAATTGGAGAAAAAGGGAAAAACTTTTTCAAGTCTCGTAAAATAAGTGACCGCGATTAATGAATGATTCAACAATTCTTTTTGTCAGCGAAGCGTTTGAGCTAGAAAGTTAAAACTTATCACAAAGGGGCAATTTATTAATATGTTTAAACATGTTTGCCAAATTTTAACTTATAAATTGCAACCATTCATTAGGTCTCTCGATTTAATGAACCGGAAATTCTGAAACTAGAAATATCTAAATAGTGATTGGTTTTAGAAATAGAAACATTTTAGTACCAGAGCGAACTTGTTACTACTTTGCTTTTTTGAGCTATTTTATAGGTATTTGAATTCAGACAGACACATAGCAGAACAAAAATCATTCTTGAAAATTATCTTTCTTCACATTTCAGACATTTTTAACTACATAAGAAAGAGAAAAATAGGATCTTAGAACGGATCAACCAAACATTAGCCGAGGTGTTTAAAATAAAAATTAAAAAGTTAATGATTTAAGGTTTTAGCCTGTCTGAAAAAATAACAAAAAGGCGACAGGAATGAGTGCAATGAGAAGAGATGGTCTGCAGTCCCTGGACACAGTTGTGTTAAATCTATGAAACAAAATGAAGAGCGAAGTTATTTTTTTGACAATTTCCAAAAACCAAAAAACGATAGTTATAACTGAAAATTGTCAATCATCATTGGTGACCTGCCTAGTGAATAAATATAAATGACAAATTATTTAAATTATCTCAATAGTGTGACAAATATCCCTTGAAGTTCTAAGAATATAAGCTGCACTAAAGAAATATGTTTGAAGCATATGGATATGAAACCTGATAGAGAAGTGGAATAATGTGGTACTATATGAGAATGTTGAAGTTTAAATCGGTATCAGATAGCTAATCACCAAGTGTTTGATGAAATTATTATTCAAGTTATTTTTCCTATTCTAAATTCTGAGGTGTTTTGATAAACTTAGCGAAAATCAATTAACCAATGTATCAAAATACATGATGTTGGATGGATAGAAATATTATTTACCACTGACAAAAAAAAAAACTCTCACAAATAGAAGCCCAAAGAGCGTATTGCAAAGAGAATTCAGTTTAAATTTTCGATTTTCATTATGGCGAAAGGGGGGTCTAAATGGTTTGATACCTCTCATCCCATGGACTCGGAAATCGATGACTTAATCAATTCGCGTCGATAGATATATCAACTCCTGAAAACGGTTTTAGAAATAGATGTCGATAGGATCTTGATAGGAAATCTTTATATTTACACCATGGGTGGTCTAACCAGGAAATTCTTCAAAATATTTATAGTGATTCCCAAAGTATTAAATGCAAGTAATTGAAAATGACTTTTTTGCAGGTCGCTAAAACTTACTAGTTTCTTCGTATTCACGTCATATAAATTAATTTATTTGAGAACCTACAGGGTTATCTAACTTTAGGGCATTGCAATGTATTTGCAAGTGACAGTATATACTTAGATCTCGCCAATCAATGCAACTGGTATTCAAGTAATACGACTGAGTTTAGGCCAACTCTGTAATTACCCTGCAGAACATGCTGTTTTTAAACAATCACCCAGTCGAACATTTTTTTCTAACTTATATAAGCTAATCTCATAAATTCATATGGACAAATTTTATATATATATAGTAAAAAAACTCATTTAAATGATACAAATAAATGCATTATCGATACTAAAAAATGAATATTACTCGGTACACCATTTCCACAATATATATATATATATATATATATATATATATATATATATATATATACATATTCTCATTGTGCTTGAAAATATTTATAAGTGGAGAAAAATCATTTGCAACCATGATTTTTTTTACTGTTTGAATGTGTGCCTTGATTCTAATACCCTCGATAAGTAAAATAAAGTAACAACAACAACGTAAAGTCGTAGAAAGTTCAAAAATGAAGAAAAAATAATTTTTTGAATGATTTTATTGAGATTTTAAAGCAATGTCATAAATAATGGAATAAAAGAACAATTTATATTTAAGCATTTATATTTAATATATTATTCGCACTTAGTATTTTCTATTGTGAGAAAATTCGGGAAGAGATTTCAAATGCTTATTTCTTTGCGTAAAATAGCTAGAGACACGGAAATACTATCAAATGAATCAATATAAAATACGCTTTACGTTTCGTACGTTCAACTTATGAGCTTGGGCTTGAGTTTGCGATGGGGTGTCCTATGATGAAAGCAAAAATTTCCTTATACTTGGCATCATAACTTGAGAGATTTTAAAAACTAATTAATATTATTTAAAAATTTACTTTTTCTTGATTACTATAATAAATAGAGCTTTTTACAGGCCTTAAAGTCATGGCCAATCTTTTTTTTTATCAAAATATTTTAGTCGTTTTTTAAATATTTTGAAAATTAAAAAAATCCGATTTTCCTGCACAATTACAACACATACGTCTCATCAAAGAAGAAAATAAATCATAACAAAGAGGTCTTAATTTGATGAACCATGAAATAATTATATTATTAAATGGATTGAATAGAATTTCGATAATTGATTTAAAACAATAAATGAACATGCGGTAATTTCCTGCTCCCCTACCAGTCGGCTATTTGACCAATAAACAATATCATTTGAAAGTAATAGAATTAGTTACTTCACCAGCGGAAGAGGCCATACAAAATTAAGTTAATAACATTACGGCATTTTAGAACTTTTAAGTTGTTTTCCAAAAAGAAAATAATTTTCCAATGATATCAAATTATTTGGCATATTTATTAATAATGAAAGTTAGATTAACTTCCGTTTTATAAGGGTAATGTTTGTAACGTTTTCTGGAACGTGAAGAAAGACCATTTTCAAGCATTATTTTTTCTCTGATATAATTACGATAACCACGGTTGAATGGAAATATTTGGAATGTTTGTTGTGGTGCCAAAATGCTTGTACTTTTTGTGAAACGTAGAACTAAAAAAGGTTTTGGGCTTTTTAGCTTCAGTACTGTCGGATGAAAAATTCAGTAAATCATGAAGAGCTCTCGCGCGGTTGTAATGAACTATTATATTTGACTCAAAAGTTATTAAAAAGCTGCACTTTCTGCTAATTTCAACTTCTAGTTACCAATATTTGAGAATAGAGTACAGTCTTAAGTTTTATTAAAAAGCTTTGGTAGGACAATTGATCTATGTCTAGTTCTGCCACTATGTTCATTATACATCATCTTACACACATCATAATAATCTATTACTTTTATTTATTTTCTTGTTTAATTTTCTCGGTAACTTCTTCCTTCAGTTAAAAGCTATATTTTAATATTATTTTTAATTTAAAATTCTGATAAAAAGGTCGATTTTTATTTGAGAGCCGCTTTCAAATTAAAAAAATACAAAAATATATAATAGTCGCCCAATGTAGAACCCCCACCTCCACCCCGCTCGACCCCACCCCGAAACCTCTCCCTAACCCCGGATTCCCCACCACTGCGCTCCACCTTCTGCACCTGTTTTAATTCAACCATATGATTCATTTTTATTCATCCAATTAATAAATAAACCTATCAAAATGTGTTGTTTTTTCAGAAATATGAGGCCTGCTTATGCGAAATATATTTTTAAATAAATTCTTGATTATTTTTTATTCTATTAAATAAATAAAGTTCTTTATAAAAACAATTATAAAACGTTTATTAATATTTCTAACGTTTATGGAGAACAAAATATGTTAAAATCCACAATCACAATACTTCTTCAAGGCCTTTTAGAACAATGAAACAAACAACCCATTGTCTGCCTGGGTATAAAGGAAAAGGGAAACCTTTTTTAAAACCATAAGAATGGGATTTGTCTACCTGAGAATAATTAATTTGATTACGAAAAAACCCATCAAAAACAATTTTGTCGAAGATGAGACCGTGACAGATCGAATTGTCACCCCAAAAACCCCCTAACCCGTGAATTTCATCAAAATCGGTTGAGCCGTTTTCAAAATAGAACCATGATACAAATATATAAACAAACAAATATATATACAAACAAATAAATATACAATTTTTGCTCGTTTAATAAGAGTAGATAAAATTTACTCATAATAAATCATTATGAGATGTCAGGTATATGGTAAAGTTATCTAGTGTGCATGTCACTCCAGATTTTTAAAATTAAAATATTTATTAGTCAATTTAGCATATTTTTAATTATAATTATTCTCCACTGGTCTACAAATATTTCGGATGAATACCATTGGAAATTTTTTATTTAATAAATGTAATAACTCGGAAGTAAAATTGAATCTTAATTATAATTATGACTTTTTAATTTATTGATACTAAAAAAAAATTGCTTGGAGATTCCCTTGAAAGTATCTTTATCGAATTTCGGAGAATTTTCGCCCGGCCGGTTATCATATCACAACTAGTTTTCCTTCTTTCTCACTTTAGTTGGTGTCGAGAGGGACGTGTGGCAGCATTAACGATTTTCGACAGCCTTTTAAAGGTAGCTAAATAAATTTTAATAACTGTATTTATTCTAAATTAAATTTCTATCATATTCTATTCTTTCTCGATAGACGAAAAAAGCTTAATAAAATAAAATATATATTATTATATAAAAATCATTTAATTGAAAAGATCATTTTTATAGTAAGCATCGTTTTTTATCTGGGTAGCTTGCTTTAAAAACAAAACGAATTTTTCTATAAGCAATTGGTAAATGAACCCATGAGGAATAACAGATAAAATATTGCTAATTAAAAGACTAATAATGAAGGTCAAACCTTCGGAACTAAAGTATCAAACATATATACCTACATATTATTTATATTTGGTATATATATATATGTATGTATAAATAGAGGAAGGCAATGGGAAACCACCCCTGTAAAAAAATTTCCCCAGTAAAATTTCAATGGAGTTGGTACTCTCCATCATAATCGCCGACGCTCTTAATCGAGTATGGCACTTAAAGAAGAATAGGTATAAATGTAGCTAGGTATGTGTTTATTTGCATCAAGCAGAGGAATACCTCATTGATTTCTCTTTATAAAAATCATTTTTTTCAAATACATTAGCTGTTTTTTAACCGGAGGTATGTATGTGTGAGATCTCTGGTGATACAGACATGGATATTTTTTGGCATTTAATTGAAACTATAGTTTCAGTTCACTTTAATTCTGGCCATTTTCATTAAATTTTAATGTGAAATATTTATATTTATATTAAACTGAAGATGAAGGCAGCCTTTTTCTCTGTGGAATCATCAAATCTAAGATTATACACAACCGATTTTCTTATATTTTTAAAAATTTTCGATAATTGAAAAAAATAAGAAAATTTTAATTTTTCTTCATAATTCGAGTTGATTTTTCATTTTCTTCTTTGGTCGAAAGTATTTTTTCTTTTGCTCTTAGAAAAATCTCATTACTTAGGCTTGTTTTGAGATTTAAATGATTGACTGGAAGAACATTTTTGTACTTTATTTTTAAAGTCAATATATTTAAAAAAAAAGACTGGCTAAAAAAATATAGGAACATAGATATTATTGTTGGCTAGATTTTTTTATTTTTATTTTTTGTTCTGCGCGTTAATTAAAAGGCTAAAAGCCGCTGGCTTAGATGATTTAATAATTGTAAAAACATTACTAATAATAAAAATTATCAATTTATAATGAAAAAACAATAGATTGTCAATTACTAAATCCGAGCTGCTATGAATGGTTTTGATTATATAACAAAACGTTTGTAGCCACTCTACGGAAATCGAACCCGTAATCTAGGTCAATGGCTTGTCCTCAGACACGAAACCAATCTGGCACATATAGTATAACACACGTAGTTGACAATGTTCCCTCTAATATTTTCGCTGACTGCGCGGTACAAAAGTATATGGGAGCAAAAATGATTAAAACGTATATAAAAGTGTACTAGTGTGGGGGGGGGGGGGGCGTTTAAATGTCAAAAAAAATTTACCCTTAAATCAGGTCTGTCCAACCCGTGGCCCTCAGGCCATCACTGCAACGAGTCTGGCCCAACATAAAATCATAAATTTCCTTATAACATTAAGATTTATATGTAGAGATATATTTATTCTCTTTTTCTAAATAAGAATGTACATTTATACAATATGTGAAGCTTTTTTCAAAATTCAATAAAATCAAAATTATAATATCATAAGATAGAAAAAAATAATAAAATTTCCAATATTTAAAAATTCTTCTTCTTCTCATATTTTCATTTTTTTAATATTTATTATTTCCGTAATTTATATGCTACGACACTAACCAAGTCTATAGTTATATCAGTCTAGTACAAGTAGACGGAATCGGGGTTTTCTAGAACAATCACAATTAATTGATTATTTCTCTTCTGGACTAAAATTTGCCAGGACTTGTCTTTTAGATCTTTGCACGTTCTTACATGTCAATAGATAATGGATTATCAGGGATTGTTATATCCGTGACCCTTTTAAAAATAAATTATCATTCCTCAAATCCTTCTTTAATCCCATTCGATTTAAACCACTCTGTCCAACCCGCGACCCAATATAAAGTCATAAAATTCCTTAAAACATTGAGATTTATATGTAGATTCTGGAAAACATACAACAATTTGGCCTGATAATTTTTTTACTCTAAAATAAGTAATCTGAAAATCTACTGTGAAGTTTTCGAAAAATAAAAATCATAATTTTAAATTTTGAATCTGGAACTATATTTCTAGATTTCAGAAAAAAATATCATCATTTTGGTCTATTTTCGACTCCATTTCGACCAAATTTTTGTATGTACATGGTTTTGGTCGAAAAAGTCTGAATTTTCATTTTTGACCCTCCCTCCATTTTGGGTGGGTCCGTTTTTGCATTTCTAGCGTTTTGGGGGAAACTTTGGAATCTGTATACAAAATTTGGTCGAGAGTTGGTCGAAAGGAGCTAGAATTTTTCATTTTTGACCCCCCTTTGTCTGATCGTGTTTAAAATACAGTAAAAAAAATTAAAATTATATGCTTTTCAAAAATTTGTTCAGTTACTTTGTAGTTAAATTTTTTCATTTTTCACATACCTCTCTTTAAAATGTGGTGAGATCTTTATGCCCCACCACTGTACTTTTTAAGAGTCAGTGTTATTCAAGAGGGTTCAAGACGTGCGCGATTGACTGAAGAGCCAAATGCGGATCGCGAGCCACGTTGTGGGCACCTCTGTTCTAGAACAACGATTAGATACCGAAATGAAAGAAAAATTGAATATTGTCTCTTTTATTAGAATTTTATATTGATTATTATCTTTCAGGAAAAAATACTAAGCAAATAATAATACATGATATCACTTTTTCTAAGTATGTAAGTATGTATTTACATATACAAGAAGCTATTTTCAAGTAAAATTACTACGAGTCCAAAAAAGTAATGAGGTTCTTGTTTCTACACAATTAACTCATCTTTTTTGAATAACAAATATCAATCAAAGTTATAATATTTTATCCGCGGTTCGATACTGATTTTTTTTCTACCAATGTGGCCGGCTGTGACAAAAGAGTTGGACGCCCCTGCTCTAAATTTTACTTTCTTTTTTTTGCTGAAATTCCGGATTTTTAGATCTGATTCTTTTGCGATAAGCCAAATAAAAGCCAATAGCGAACATAGCCATTGTAGCGGGCGAGAATACAAAAACGGCTGGAGCCTGCACGAAAATTAGTGCGCGGCCACACAGCCGCTGGAGCTTTAGAGGGAACTTTGGTAGTTGATTCTCAATTATGTTCATCATCAAAAAATTTCAGTCAATTATTTCTAAATCTAAACATACAGTCAAATCATATGGCTTGAAAAATTTCATGAGTGTTTCGTCTTTTGAAAATTTTTAAAAATCCAAAGGAGCAATTCCGGATGACTATTCTTTAAATGAAAGAAGATTTTAGCAATGACACTCTGGTGATTTTCTTTAGAAACATGCCTTCTTTCAGCAGCGTGAACCTTTATATATTTGTTAGGTTTATCCAAATTCAAATATACCCTGTTACAAATCATTTTATCTAACGAATTGATTATTATTTGTTTCTTCTTTGATAATTAAGCAGCAAATTAATCCTGTTTTTTGTCTATATTCGGTGGAGCTCAAAACTCGAAATATATTTGATCAAGTTAAAAAACTCGAATCACTATGTTTGTTTTATTTTTAGCTGAAACCTACGCTTGAAATTTTACTTACTGATTAGAAAATTAATCGGCGATTCTACTAGTATCAAATTAGATATATAGGGTTTTATACAATGTGTTCCAGAATTACAAGTAGCATATAATTAAATTTTTTTATAAAGTGTTCTCTTTTAATTAAATTTACAATACAATAATGCTGTTTTGAACTATCCCTTTACTATTATCACGTGCTGAAAAATTATTTTCGAAACTAAAATTAATAAAAAATTATTTATTTAAGGTAGTTGTTCCGCCAAATGCGTTTTCGTAGGATTTTTCTGAAATTTAGATATATTATTATTGAAATACTTGTGCATCGATTGGTGGCAAAACGAAATTGATGAACAATACAGTTCCGGAGATATTTAATTTCAAAAATCGATTTTTTCGGGCTCTTTAGCATTGCACTATACGGGATATCGGAAAGTTTACATACATATTTAATTATAATTAAGAAACCCTTCATTACAATTTTTATAAAAAACTAAACCAACATTAAACAATAACCAATACATATTTTAAGACAAGTTCATTCATAGTTACAACACAGTTTCTGAGATAATAAGGAATAAATAATGAAAAATGTATATAAAAAATTCTCACTAAAAACATTTTGGCAACAGCGCATTTATTAAACCAGCGAAAGAGGGAGTAAAAGTAGAAAGCGCGCGTGCGCTAGATTTTTCAAAATTATAATTTTCATAAGATGTAACGTAGGCGTTGATTACATTTGTTAAAAAATAACAAAACGATATTTTTAGAAATTTTTGAAAATATTATTGATTTTATTATTATTAGTTCACTCTTTAAAGTATATAAGTTTAATTTTTTTCTGGATAAGGGTATGGCTAATCATTTTTACTTTACCATACAGGGTGTATGGTCAAGTATTGTGATCGTGCATGAAATAAGCGTTTTTCTTCTTTTTTCGAAATAATAATTGTTTTCTCAAAATGTCTGCTAGTCTGTTAGTTAGTCTGTGCGTTACCAAATTTTTGTGGACGAGCTAGCTCAAAAACTAGTGTGAATATCGAAACCAAATTTCACACGTAGTTTTGGTCCATTGACATTAAGAGCTGGTTAGATTTTCATCAACAATATTTTTTAATAAAATATCTTTCTGACAGTGACAACAGGTTAGGTTATTCGCCAACTCGCCCACTTCAATTATTCGGGTACATTAGCACTCTTAGTACACATTTTTTTCGTTTTTTCCCTCATTCATTACCGCAACAGCTTTTAATCGTTTATTTAGAACTTTTTGATTAATAAATCGACCTTTAAAATGTATTTTATCATTCATTTTATCTGTCATTTTAATGTCATGTATAAAAATATTCAATCTCTTCAATGTTGCCAAATTTCTCAAACGAGCACGGGATTGGCTAGATTTGGTACAAAACAGCAAAAAAGTGTTGGCCTTATGAACTATGAATCCTTATTGACTGTTCTATATACTTGAGCATTAACTTTTTGCTGGTATTGTCGCGAAACAACTACCATTAAGACAATTTATGATATAAATAAGATTTTTCAGGTATCTTATCAATAAAAAGCAATATATTGGCCAACAAGTTGTTCGATGTAGAAAATTTATAATGAAATTACGATACTATCCAATATTCGAAAGATTAAGTAGTTGTTATAACGATTTATCTAAACAACTAGACAACCCCTTGGATTTCTCATTGAACATTAATAGGAGTCGCAGTCTTGTTCAAAATGTTGACCCTAATCTACAAGTAACTATTCTATTATTATATTTCATCACATTACTATTATCTTGTATTATTTTTATATTTCTATATTGTTATTTAACATATACTCAATCATTATTATATTAATTTAATAATATTACTTTGTCTATTATTTTTAATTTTTGAAATATTCAATAATTATTGTATTATATTAATGTAATTTAAGGCATTTAGCCGTTGAAAATAATAAATAAATAAATACTAAATTTGAAACAAATTAAATATCGTAGGAACATTTTATTTTTATATATGCTTTTAATCTCCGACAACTAGGATGCACGCAAATGCTGAACTGTAATTTCTTTTTTTAATAATTACTGTACCACGAGGAAAGTAGTATTAGGAAAATGTAATTTTCTCTTTCGTTTTTTTAAATATCTCCAAAATAGCTAAAAGCTATTTTGATGGAAAAAAAACTTAAACGAAATAATGGTATTAAAGAAGCCTTCAATAAATGCGCTTATAATAGCATAGAACAAGTAACAATTATAGTTACTTATAGAGATATGTGCATTTTAGTGAGTGAGTACATTGTCTGAATTTCAGGTATATGGATTCTAGGTCAAAAATCAATAAGAATATCAATCAAATTTTATATTTAGTTTTTTATACGTTTGATTAGAATTGATTATTAGTAGAGGATTGTGGTTTTGGTGCAAGGTCAAATATCTTTAATAAATAATAAATAATATCTTGAAAATGACTTAACCAATTTTGATGAAATTTAATATCCTAATTAAGTACCTTGCGGACCACAAAAAGGTTAAATAAAGTTTTTAGTAAAATTATATTTTAAAGTACTTTACTCTAGAGTAAGATAGTACTTTTTTAAATTCTTTAAAATTTATTCATTTCATCGTTTTAATATAGCTCATTTAAACTTGCTTAAGTAAGAATGGATAGGCTTCTCTCTGTGAAATGCTAAAAATTTGGGAGGACATTTTATAAGTAACCATAGCAACTGCGTTGTTTTCTTATCCGTTACCTTTGCTGAAGACATGGAGGAATCGAGTTAAAACCAAAAATAGCGATTGATTCTCATCTAGTACTTGAGGAATAACCATTCTATATTGGATTTTTTGACGTTTCGGTTTTTATTGGTAACCATTGCTGAAGACATAGAGGAATCGACTTAAAATCAAAAATAGCGATTGATTCTCATCTAGTACTTGAGGAATAACCATTCTATATTGGATTTTTGACGTTTCGGTTTTTATTGGTAACCATTGCTGAAGACATAGAGGAATCGACTTAAAATCAAAAATATTGATTGATTCTCATCTAGTACTTGAGGAATAACCATTCTATATGGGATTTTTGACGTTTCGGTTTTTATTGGTAACCATTGCTGAAGACATAGAGGAATCGAGTTAAAACAAAAAATAGCGATTGATTCTCATCTAGTACTTGAGGAAATAACCATTCTACGTATATTGGATTTCTTGACATTTCGGTTATTATTAGTAACCATTAATGAAGACACAGAGGAATGGATTTAAAATCAAAAATAGCCATTGATTCTCATCTAATACTTGAGGAATAACAATTTTACATTAGATTTTTGACGCTTCGATTATTATTGGTAACCATTGCTGAAGACATGGAGGAATCGACTTAAAATCAAAAATAACGATCGATTCTTATCTAATACTCGAGGAATAACCTTATTGCATTCCATTTTTGATGTTTTGACTATTAATGGCAACCTCTACTGAAAACGTGGAGGAATCGACTTAAAATCAAAAAGACTAAATTCTTTTTTGGTAAACAACTCAAGCTTGATCAAAAGGACATGAGCTGCAAATTGCAATTGATATCTGATTAATAATAAAGGAATTAAGCATATTAATATTTCAAATGAATTTGGATAAAGTTTTAGCAACGATCCGTTGCAGTTTATTTTAATTTTAATGTGAAACAAGTGACCAAGAATACCGCTTAACTGATAGTAAATGAATATTTCATATAATATTTATTTACTCTTATCTTAATAAGAATTGATTATTATTTTGGTTAGAGACAAAAGATTCAAAAATGTCCTTTTTTTAATCTTGACATAATTTTCCATGATTATTTTTATCAAAAAAGTTAATCAATTTTGAGATTTTGTGAAAAAATATAGCAAAAATGCCATTTTTTCTGCATGAATACAATTACATGTCTATTTGTTGCGTAATAGAAAAAAAATCATATTACTATAAACCTACGCAAGAAGAAGGTGGATGGTAAGTAAATTCAAGTGGTTCATCCCATTTTTTAAATTTATTATATTATTTCTACTACGTGTTTATGGGGTATTAAACCAATACAATTTTTTTACCTTTGGCAGTGATATGTAATACTATATATACGTCACTATTTAAATCACTAGAGAATTAAAATAAAAGAAACCGACCACCAGAAAGCTAGTTAGGTATATGTCACTAGCGAGAGCTAATTAAATGAATAGCTTTTTTGATAGATTAAAATTAGAGTTGAGTGCAAATGAATGATTTAGTGCGGTGTGCACCTCACCCCTTCATTTATCCATTACTTTGTGATTGTCCGAGGGAGAGAAAGTAGAGTGGGACGGGTCGGGAGCATTGGCGTTAACCCGACCTACCCCAACCTACCCTTGATGTTGCTCGCCAATCAATGTATTTTCATTCGCTATTCTGTCATCATAACTCTTGTCGCTCCGTTCTTAAATATCTCCTAAACAAGTATTTGAAAATTGAATAATAGCGAATACAATATAATAACAGGTATAATACAAGCAATAGTAGGAAAAAAAAATTAAAGGTCACTGAGTGAGGACCAATTATTGTTCGTGCTTGTTTGAAAATATTCTGTTGACCTTTTTGTAAGTAGTGATTATTACGATTTTTGTTAAAAATTATTTTTATTTTATCCAATGTGAAGCATTGGTAAAATATTGTAATCGGTCTCGCGGCAAGCGTGACTTCAAAGGGTCCCCAGGAAAAGACTACGGAACCCATGACCTCGATTTTGAATTGTTTACAAAAAAAGAATTTAGTCTTTTTGATTTTAAGTCGATTCTTCCATGTTTTCAGTAGAAGTTAATAGTCAAAACATAAAAATTATAATTTAAAAAAACTGAAAAAAAAACACTTTTGTCAGTTATTCTCTAAAAAGTATAAAATACTATCATGTAATAAACTAATAAACATAAAGTAAAAAAGAGTGGGACACTTTGTCGAAATTAATTAAAACTACATGCTTCTGCGCCCCACGCTTTTTGAGTTTATTACATTATTTTGTAGCTTTTAGAAAATTACTGATTAAATCGTGTTTTTTGCTTTTTTTACTTTGCGAAGCAAGGGAAAAGTATTGTAATCGGTCTCGCGGCAAGCGCGACTTCAAAGGGTCCTCATGTAAAGACTACGGAACCCATGGTCTCAATTAAAGTCACAAATTGTAGTATTCAATTAGCTTGAATTTTAGGATCTGACGGTTTTCCAAAAATTACATGGGTTCTCGTCCAGATGCCAAAAATGGCGGATGGATGTATGGATATATATCGTTTTTTTCGTCCACGATTTTTTCCACACTGTTGCACCGATTGAAATGAAATTGAAAACCTATCATTATTTTAACAAAATGAATGATTAGTTTTTGGTACATATCGATCCACAAACATTATTACTTTATTCCAGTACATTTTTAGTTTTTTCTAAAATATCTTGAAAATGACTTAACCAATTTTGATGAAATTTAATATTTTAATTAAGTACCTTGAGGAGTAGAAAAAAGGTTATATATAAAGTTTTCAGTAAAATTGTATTTTAAAGTACTTTACTCTAGAGTAAGATAGTACTTTTTTAAATTCTTTAAAATTTATTCATTTGATAGGTTTAATATATC
Organism: Forficula auricularia; assembly: GCA_024734495.1. Lineage (NCBI taxonomy): Eukaryota > Metazoa > Arthropoda > Insecta > Dermaptera > Forficulidae > Forficula > Forficula auricularia. Next base: position 1,690,643 of record JALMQS010000058.1, read on the forward strand.
TCATTTAACCTAGCTTAAAAGTAAGAGTGGATAGGCTTCACTCTTTGAAATGTTAAGAATATGGGAGAAAATTTTAAGTAACCATAGCAACTGCGTTGTTTTCTTATCCGTTACCTTTGCTGAAGACATAGAGGAATTGACTTAAAATCAAAAATAGCGATTGATTCTGCCAGCTTAGAGCGTACGTATATACTATATACCGATCGGAGTTACCCATAGCTATTTGTTTCATCAAGTAGCATATGATAGTAATAGATAAATATTATAGCCAGCAGATACTGACTTTATGTTTTATTCATAAAAATACATTTTATTAAATACATATGATTTTTCTTTCGATTTTTGTTATTAATAATGAATTCAATGGGGAGAAATAGAAAATATTTGATTCTTTGATCTTTGGAATTTAAACATTTCAATTAAATTTATATTTATATTCATATTAATAACGAATATTTTAATTTATCTTTGTGGAGTTCACAATGAATTAATTAATCTTCTCAGTTAGTAATTATTTTCAAATATGAATACATTCAACTGTGAATCAAAATAATAAATAACAAATGAGTACGAATGAATCCATAATTTTGTATACTTGTGCATTCCATTATATCTCGTGCATGTTCTTTCTAATGGTATTCCTTTATAGAAAGTATTGGAAAAGTTTTCAGATTTCATTTTAATTAAATTGAGCCAAAATAACGGAAATAACTAAATACGTGTTTTTAATGCAGTATGGGAATGTCAAAAATTTATGAGAATATTTTACTAATAAAACAAAAATAACTTGACCAACTTAAATAAAAATTTAGAATATTCTTTTCTTAGATCTCGATTTCTTTTATCGTTAGAGGAATAGAAAAAGTAGAGACAAAAGTTATATCTTTTCAAATTAAAGCTTTTTTGTCTTTATCAGGTTAGATTATGAAAGTTGTTTTGACGTAGAATACATCTTTATTCGCACTTAGTATTTTCTATTGTGAGAAAATTCGGGAAGAGATTTCAAATGCTTATTTCTTTGCATAAAATAGCTAGAGACACGGAAATACTATCAAATGAATCAATATAAAATACGCTTTACGTTTCGTACGTTCAACTTATGAGCTTGGGTTTGAGTTGGCGATGGGGTGTCCTATGATGAAAGCAAAAATTTCCTTATACTTGGCATCATAACTTGAGAGATTTTAAAAACTAATTAATATTACTAAAAAATTTACTTTTTATTGATTACTATAATAAATAAAGCTTTTTATAGGTCTTAAAGTCATGGTCAATATTTTTTTATCAAAATATTTTAGTCGTTTTTTAAATATTTTGAAAATTAAAAAAATCCGATTTTCCTACACAATTACAATACTTTCTCATCAAAGTAGAAAATAAAGCTTTAAATAATAACAAAGAGGTCTTAATTTGAGCAACTATAAAATAATTATAATATTTATTATTAAAATGTCTTGAATAGAATTTCAATAATTGATTTAAAACATTAAATGAACATGCTGTAATTTCCTGCTCCCCTACAAGTCGGCTATTTGACCAATAAACAATATCATTTGAAAGTAATAGAATTAGTTACTGCACCTGCGGAAGAGGCCCTACAAGGTTAAGTTAATAACATTACGGCATTTTAGAACTTTTAAGTTGTTTTCCAAAAAGAAAATAATTTTCCAATGATATCAAATTATTTGGCATATTTATTAATAATGAAAGTTAGATTAACTTCCGTTTAATATGGGTAATTAGAGCATTAATTGATTGTCCCACTGAAAATTTATTAAGATCATTGGTTGATTTTATAGATAGTTGTAATTTGCATTTTTAAATATATGGTGTTTTTTTAAATAACTAGTTAATAATAAAATTTAGGGAACGCGAGTGTTGGTTTATAGTGAAACATTGTTAAAATTAAATTAGGTTAGAGTTGGTGGTGTTTCACAAGGAGAAAAATTAAAATACAAAGATTTTTTTTAGTTTACTCTATATATTTCGAGCTCTTAACTCATCGTCAGGAGAACATTGACTAAAGATAACATGATATTTTGAACAGAATTTATTTTAATTTTAATATGATGGACAGTTATTTATGACTTAGTGTAAATATGAAAGAATTATCAGAAGGATTGAATGGCTTTAGAAAGCCGAAAGAACAGGTGTAGGGACAAAGGGCTGGAATAAAGAAAAGATTTATTCTTGGAAGTTGCCGAAAACTATGTATGTGTTATAAAGGAAGGCAATAAACTATAGAATGCAATGAGGGTGCATAGCGAAAATTTAATCTTTCATTTTCTATTTAAAAAAATAAATAAAAATTAAAAATAAACCCACCATACACTCTCATCGCACTCCAATTCAAATTAAATATTATTGATTAAGATGTCAATTATTGGTGAAGTTTTGATGTCTGTTTGATTGTTCAAGATGTTTTGATTAAGATGTATGGCCTTTTTAATTTCAGCTGACTCCAATAAACCCAATTTCCTACTTTTTGGAATAAAATGTAAAGGGAGGGTTGGTCGATGAAGGTGAATGGTTGTGGTCAAACAATAGTTTGAACCCAAATGCCCCACCTCTTAGTTATACCTCGGCTTTTGCAGATCATTTGTTTGACCACAACCATTCACCTTCATCGACCAACCCCTCCCTTTACATTTTATTCCAAAAAGTAGGAAATTGGATTTATTGGAGTCAGCTGAAATTAAAAAGGCCATACACCTTAATCAAAACATCTTGAACAATCAAACAGACATCAAAACTTCACCAATAATTGACATCTTAATCAATAATATTTAATTTGAATTGGAGTGCGATGAGAGTGTATGGTGGGTTTATTTTTAATTTTTATTTATTTTTTAAATAGAAAATGAAAGATTAAATTTTCGCTATGCACCTCATTGCATTCTATAGTTTATTGCCTTCCATTATAACACATAGATAGTTTTCGGCAACTTCCAAGAATAAATATCTTTTCTTTATTCCAGCCCTTTGTCCCTACACCTGTTCTTTCGGCTTTCTAAAGCCATTCAATCCTTCTGATAATTCTTTCATATTTACACTAAGTCATAAATAACTGTCCATCATATTAAAATTAAAATAAATTCTGTTCAAAATATCATGTTATCTTTAGTCAATGTTCTCCTGACGATGAGTTAAGAGCTCGAAATATATAGAGTAAACTAAAAAAATCTTTGTATTTTAATTTTTCTCCTTGTGAAACACCACCAACTCTAACCTAATTCAACTAGTTAATGGTTATGTAATAATTTTATGAGTTATATTTTATATTAATTTTATGTTTGTTTTCTTTTGTTTTTTGTAATTTGATATATATATATGTATATTTGTTAATGTAATTTCTTTTCTATGTATTGTATTATGTATTTATTGTTATATATGTATTTTCTATGTTTGTATTATTCAATGTATTGGTATGACCTAGTAGTCAAAACCAAATAAAAAAAAAAAAAAAAAAAATATATGGGTAATGTTGGTAACGTTTTCGGGAAGGTGAAGAAAAAACTTTTTCAAGCATTATTTTTCCTCTGATATAATTATGATAACCACGCTAGAATGGAAATATTTGTAATGTTTGTTGTGGTGCCAAAATGCTTGTACTTTTTGTGAAACGTAGAACTAAAAAAGGTTTTGGGCTTTTTAGCTTCAGTACTGTCGGATGAAAAATTCAGTAAATCATGAAGAGCTCTCGCGCGGCTGTAATGAACTATTATATTTGACTCAAAAGTTATTAAAAAGCTGCACTTTCTGCTAAATTCAACTTCTAGTTACCAATATTTGAGAATAGAGTACAGAGTCTTATGTTTTTGCTTTTTTCAATTTAATTGGCGTTTTAAAATCAAATGCTTTATGATAATTGTGGCTTGTGACTGTTTGCAAAGAATGGTCAAATAATAATACATCATTACTTTTTACTTTAGGGGAATTAAAGGGGCAAACAAAACTCAAAATTAGAGAAAAGATTAGAAATAAAGATTTCAATTTTTCATGGTACTTCTTTACGAAACGAAAAAATATGTGAAGTGGAATTTTCATGATTACCATATAAATCCCTCCCCTCGAAATAAAATAAAATCGAATTTACTATTACCTAATAGTTTCACAGGATCCTAAAAACTAACTGGGGAAAATTTGGTCCAATATATCTAAATAGAAAATTTCGATTTGATATCTTAAATTTTTCGATGTTCATTAGGTAAGGTAAAAGCACCAGTAATTGGCCACTTAAGGCAAATTTCTCCATTTTTCTCTTGCCAAAGCTTAATCTTAAATTGATGCCTGTTATAAATGCAAAAAACCATGAAATGGTTCTTCTTAATTAAGGAGAAAAAACTTTCATTTTAGAATAATTAACCACACAAAGAGGAATTAATTTTTTCTAAGGTACCTTTTTGCACCAGTAGTTGAAAAGCTGCCTATCAGGCAGTCTCTTGAACCGAATGAATAAAAACTTTTGTGAATAGTTCATAGTTTTTTGACGAATAGGTAAATTTAACTCCAGACCTGGGTTTGAGTAATCCTTAACCTCTATCTAAAGTTTTATTGAATTTGTAATATATGCCATTGAGCAGAGTTGCCATGGCGCCATAATATTACTCAAGGAGCTACAGACTAGTAAACAAAATTGTAGTTGTGTCCGAAATACAGCACAATTTTTAATTCCTTCTCCAAATAAAAGTAGTTTACTGATGAATGAAAACGAAACTTTTCCCTTTCCCGAAAACCTATGTGTCTATTTTGTTCATATTTCATAAATCAATATGAGCTTAATCACCCTACAATATGCCATTATTCATTTGTCACGTATAATTCAGAAAGGGTAGTTTACAGATGAATGAAAATCGCAAATTGCAATTTTCTGATGGAATACGGCTTTAATAATGATTTTGTTCCATTTTCTAGTTGGATATTCTATTTTTGACCCTATAACTTTGTATTTTGTATTTTTTCAGCTTATGTTATTTCTCTAATCAGTTCATAAAAATGTTGAAAAATTCTTCCATATTTTAATAAAAATCAGACATTTCCAGGAGTTACTCATCATACTCACGAAATCTGAAGCTTACACTATATATAAATGGTCCGACTATTTAATGACGAAGCAAAACATTTTCGTACGTATTTTTCATACATTAAAATTGAGCCTAGTCAAAAAAATAGAATTCTATTAAATTTAATTACATTGATTCTGCCCAGATATACAACCAGACAAGAGAAAATTAAATAAAAGCATATAAATAAAAATAGCAAAAGATGAAGGCGGAGAAATACTTCATGAGGTAAGTTTAGAACTTAGAAATTCTCCTCGAAAGTTCTCTAGAAGTGCTAACTAAGGCGGAGTCCAAGTCAGGCTTGTTTTGAATCGCCTTGATCCCTTATCTGCCAGATGTCCTCTAATCATAGCGAGTTCGCTCTGCTAGGACCGTGTCGATGTTTCTTACCAATATAATCCAACAGAGAGCTTAGATGTGCGCCAGTAATTTATATTATCTTTCTGAAAGAACTCTCATCAAGATCTGGGCTATAGTTCCATTGAATGTTTTAAGTCTTCTCTGGAAAGTCGTTTTTGGACTAAAGCTTCGTTTCCTATTGTGATATAAAGCAAAACGATTTTGGCTAAAGCACATAGCCAGAGATGGTTACTGAAAGGAATTTTCGAAAAAGTAGCATAATCAATTTCTTGAGTGAAAATTAACATTTTACGACTTAATGCGCCATAAATAAATATAATGTGTTGGTGGGAAAGCATGAAGAAAATAAAAAAGACATTTCGAAAAGCAGTTCATAATGTTTCATCTGTTGTGTAGCATAGGAATTTTCACGAAAGCCCCACTGTTAAGATTCAAAATAAAGCTGAAAACTAATAAATGCCCACTATAGTGATTCTTTGCTTCTTAATATCTATATGTAATGAGATTATTATTTTGGTTAATTTTAATATATCATTTTATTTATTTTCTTAGAAAGACTGACTGGTAAGCGAAATAAATAGGTTATAATGAAAGGCAGTCCATAAATTATTTAAATTTTATTCAAATTCCGACGTTTCGGTTAATTTTTTCTCTCCTTCTTCCGAGGGAATTTGAATAAAATGTAAATAATTTATGGACTGCCTTTCATTATAACCTATTTATTTATATATCATTTTATGATTTAAATTTCAAAGTGTTTAATATGCTCCGTAGGTAGATACTAGAAATGTGCTACTACTCGTAAAAGTGTTTTTTATAACGAAATGTGAATCGATGTTCTAAATTTCTATTATTCGCTATAAATCAAAACGATAAGTACAACCGATAAGCAACATCATATTAATAACTATCCCACAGAGTTAAGAAGCTTTAATTAAAATACCTCTGTGCTGACATTACTTGTATCTGCTCTATATTAGGCATATATCTGTCTCAGAGCATTTTTAATTTCAAATAAGTAAATAGGTATATTTATTTAATAAATAAAAGTGTATATTTTATTTTGAAATATTTTTTAAGCTTTTACTTAGATCTTCTAGTTTTTCAGATTTAGAAAATTTTAATTAAAATTAATTGATTATAAAGGATTTAAGAATATGAGTTTTTTACAATTAAAAAAATTGATGTTATTCGAAAAGTATTTTTTTCTTCAAGATTCTAAGACTTTAAAATTTTCAAAAAAATTTCGAAAATTCCAAAATCACAGGCCAATTATCTAACATGTTAACGATATTATTTTTTTTATTAGATTAATTATATTAGAAATATTTTCTTGGAGACTGAAAGTTAAACTTAATGACGATTTGATGGAAAGGCAGTCCAAGGATAATGAAATCAAAAACAAATTCCGAATAAATTTTTTTTCATTACACATATTTGGGCTGCCTGCTCTTTTTAAAAATGTTTTACATCTTTTGATAATATTCTCACAAGAAAGTATCAATAAATCTGATGCAGTTTTTAATTCTGAATATCGTGACTTCGATTTATTTATTTATTTATTAAAAAACATTGAATTTGTATCCCCATCTTGCTTGGGGAGGGGACGTTTGTGAATATCAAAACATGCCCAAACAAATTCATAATAAATAATATCAAATCTCCTTTGTGGCCTTTCAAGTCCTATTCAAATAGACACAGTGTGAAAACAAGCCTGATAAAAAGACATACATACTAGGAACATGAGACAGAATTTAAGACCTAGAAGGAAAATTACTATTACGTAATACAGTCAATATTGAAATAAGCTGGGAAAGCCTTAGGCACTTTGAAACTTCCACCACGATGGAATTGCAAAAGTTGCAGTCAAGGCAGAAGCTGGTCATTTAATATGAAAAATTTTAGATATGTGACCAGGAAGCGCGTCTAGATCGGTAATCCTTGTCTCAATTTTTATTTTTCAAAGTCCTATGATGTACAGAAACTGAGAAATGCTAAAGAATTTCATTTTACGTTTTTTCCTTTGTTTTTTCATGCAAGAGTAAAATTCTACATTCACCCCCGACCTCTAACTCCACCCCAATGTAAACTTGGTGTTCAGTTTTATTTTTACGATCTCTTCTGCTATTAAACATTAATCAAGTACCAGAAGCCTTTCAGGAAACATAAAATTCCAATTTACAAAAAGACATTTATTAAATATTAAGCGAAAACTTACAACCTTAAAAATAAAATTGCTTTTTATAAAGTGAATCAAAAAATCAATATTCGTATAGGTTATTATAGTTATTTTAACGAGAGAAAAAATACATCTAAACGTTTAGAATTTAAAAAAAAATTGAAAAAGTCCGTTAATGTTTCTTAATCTAAAAAAAAAGAATTGAAAAATTATAAGAGGATTAATAATTCTATACCCTATAATTACCAAGTACTGTTTCAAATAAAAGGCCTCATCCCGCCCATCATAGAAATTAGTTGGTACCTACATTTGGCAAGCGCATTTTTTTGAGTTATTGTGATACCCAGTAACTCAAAAATGGAATTCGAGGAAAATTTGTTCACATGACAAAATGTTTTAATTTCCAAATAGATCAGTCTTCTATTGCCCAAAACCAGAATCTCTAGTTATCGGCGAAGTAAATGTAGGTATTATTCTAATGAGGAATAGAATTTGTTTCTCCTATAACTTTATGCCACTAAATGTCAGGAGCAGTGGATTCACAATTACAGTACATGTATTTATTAATTCTAAATAACTGGAAGAAATGTCACACCTTTCGTGATTTTGGCCAATTCGATTATTATTTAATGACAAATGTGTTTACTGACACTGTTTAATCAAGACGATTATTATCTATAACTTGAAGAGAGTTTCAGAAATAAATACCGAAACTTCATGAAATTAATTTTATTTTCTATTTACAACAAGAGATTTTTAACCTGAAAAACCTTATATGTCTTTACATGAAAACTTCAAAGTATAAACATTACATATTGTCACCTTTATGTCAAAGTCAGGAATCTGCAAATTTTTATATTATTTATTAATGACATTTTTCAATCCAATTTTTGAAAAAATTTATGGTCTCTTGATGAATGCCCACGAAAAAATAATTTTTTGTTTATCTTAAGAATATTCCGTCGGAAGGCACGGTTTGCCCTCCTTCAGACGACCATGCTTAGAGGAAACAATAATAGCCCTAGAGAATCTTAATCATCATCAACCTTAAAGATAGACTTAACAAGCACTTGAAAATGACTCCTAAAACAGTTGACGAAACGTTGCGCGTTCTGATGAGATCATCTCATTAAAAATCTTCACTCAAAGTGGTTTGCCCCCCCCCCTCCAAAACAAAACAACAACTTAAAATCACCCACTTTAAAATTTCAATATTAGATTAAATAAATGTGCATAATTTTCTATTTTAACTTTCAATTATGTTTAAACGAACCAACGTAGAAAAAATATATTCATATAGGTTGATTTTCATTTCAATTTCTTTTTATATTCTATCTGATTGAATGTCAGAGAAACATGAAAGAAGATGATATTCTTACCTTTTCGACTCCATTAAGGTAGAGCTGGTCACCGGAGAGTCGAGCCTGTAACAAAAACGCCTGTCAACAAATCTATTCGGATATAAAAAGATATCACATATTAAATCAATTGTGTCTCCGTTCTGATTTTTCTTTTCCTTTTAGTAAGATTTAATTAAAAATAATGTTTTCAATTATCATTTTTTTCATTTTTTTTTCGATCGTGAAAAATTTATTATTTATTTGAGAAAGTCTGGTTTTTAGCAAATTTATTTTGAAAATTTTATTGGATGAACAACCAAAGATATTTTTATCTGTTCTTCTGACTGGGTATATTCCAATACACCTTATAACTCAAGAACGGAACGGAAACTCTTAGAAAGTTCATTCTGATAATAAAATGATTTCCAATACGAAAAATTGATTTGATTTTTCGCAGACAAAAAATTACAAATCGCCAAAATTTGTAGAAAGTGTGCCGAATCTTAGAAAAGTTTATATTTTTTTACTTCCATTTTTTATACTAAATTTTCAAAATAATGCATAAGTTTGTAATTATTTTTAGTTTTGAATTTTCCTGCCTGTCTGAGATTCAATACCCAAGACAATTCAAAAATAAATGCTTCTAGCAAGATTTTCTTTTTTTCTTTGATCAAAGAAAAATTTGCAAAATTTCCGAAATATTTTGAATTAAAATTACTTTTTAAATGTATTTTTATCTCAAAACATTACTATATTAGAATTCATAAAGATAGAGCATTTCTGCGTAGGTACGGTTGACTATATTTAAGGGGCTTCACTTAACTATACACTTTAAGTGGAAACTTATCTGAAAAATGACCTACAACGTTTTATAAAGTTCCGTTTATAAGGAAATTAGTGTCGTTACAATGACAGTCACATCATTGTAATTCCTAAAATGAGTATGATACAAACTTGAAATTCACAAGTTATATGCATTTATTTTCCTCCAAATCAAAAACCAATTAAAATTTTAATTGAATGGTTATTTTGGGCAAGGTCGAATTTTGTATAGTGTCAAAAATAAAAAAAGATATTTTTTTATCATGGAATGTGAGGTATTCCTCTAAAGAACATCTTGATTAGAATTTTAAATTTTATTTATTTAATGCGACTTGAAATGACAGGGTGAGAAAGGATCGAAATGGCAATTATATATATATATTATTGTTTTAAAATTTAATCATTTTTCTGCTGTCTGCCTGCTTTCTGGGCGAACCAAAGTATGGGATACTTATTTTTTCTTTATCTATCCGAGAAATTTACTATTTGATATCATAAATGTATGGTTTATTAAAATTAAATTAGGTTGGAGTTGGTGGTGTTTCACAAGGGGAAAAATTAAAATACAAAGATTTTTTAGTTTACTCTATATATTTCGAGCTCTTAACTCATCGTCAGGAGAACATTGACTCTCCTTAATTTTTCTCCTTATGAAACACCACCAACTCCAACCTAATTTAATTTTAACAATGATGTTCACTATAAACCAACACCGCGTTCCCTAAATTTTATTGGTTTATTAAAGTTTGTTGGTTTTTAACAAATGACAGATTTTTGGTTTTGAACACCTAGGATGTAGAACTAGAAAATTAAATTTAATTATTATATTGAGCACATAAAATTTCGGATTTTACTTCAGGGCTCGGCTTCTGTAGAGTGATTTTTCAATATATCAAATAACGTTCGGAACAATTATTTTTACTTTCCCTATTTATTTTCAAGGAACTTTTAAATCAAAGTTATAATATATAGCTTATTCGATTTAATGCACTCACTTGCACATGGGCGTTCGGAGCATACTTTGAAATTTCCCAACAGAAATGTCAAATGCGCAACTTTAGTATGCCCGAGTGGAGTGCGAATATGCCAATTGATTTTCCAGCAATGCCTCGCATAGTCCGGATTCACTAAAGTACAGTTTGAAAATTTCAAAATTAATTTTTAATTGAGGAAAATAAAAATAAATTCTAAAAAATTAGTAAATAAAATTATTTTTTATTACATAAATGATCGCTTTTTTTTGCTTCCCATACTAAGTCTCTTTTTGTGTGGTTTTAAAGTTAAGTGATACGATATTTTATATTACAATTTATTTGTGGTTCCCCGTTATATGCGTAGCTGTGTACTTTTCCTCAAGCCTAGATAATGAATGACTTATTAACATATATGAACAACGTGGTTTATAAAGATGGAGAGGTCAACTTAGACAACAACGACTGTGTTGAGGAGCCTGCACGAGAATTAACAAAATAATGAACTACTATCAAATATATATTATTGGAATATTTGAAACCTTATCAGAACATAGTAAATAGTACTATAGAAGTTGATCCCAATATTGAACATAGGCTTACAATTGGCAGAACGATAAACAATGCAATTCGGTGGCATGGATTGTATATAGAACAGGGCAAATAATAAATATTTACAGACATCGATTTTGCAATTTTTAAAGAATAATAAAATGAAATATGAATAACATGCATTTTTAAATTTTATTAATGGCGTAATTATTTATTGAAAAACATTTTTATTGTGGAACCAATTATCATTTTTTGTATATATTTAGTTCATCAATTAGTAGGGTTTCAAACAGTCTTGGATATTGGCGGAATCGAATACAATCACTATGCGAGGTATTGTTGTACCTATTTTATTTTTTGGTCTTATACATTTGAGTCTTTCAAAAAGAAAAATAGATACGTTTGAGTTTGTTATTAAAGACGGAATAAGTAAAAGTCATGTTAAGTGCAAGTGAATATTTTCTCGCGGCAACTCGTCCGTTTGCACGCCTCGCAATAGAAGTTGTTATAATCAATTCAAATTTTCCTAAATATTTTTTTTTAATTTTATTGAACCAATTATTTTACATGAATCAATGTATACATTGTATTTGAGCTTCGACTTCGGAGATTACTTCTCCACGATCGACTGTCCTTGATCATCTTTTTAGTCCTTGTTTTTAATAAGAGGAAAAACTAATTAAATAAAAAAACCTCTTTTTCCATTAATTTATAATTCCATTATTCATCCATTCTATCAATCCCAATTTTTCTCAATTTTTTTTTTTTTTTTTTATAAATTTTATTAAACCAATTATTTTACATTAATTAATGTATACATTGTATTTTTTGCTTCGATTCCGGAGATTACTTCTCCACCATCGAGTGTCCTTATTCATCTTTAGTCCTTGTTTTTAATAAAGGAAAAATCCTAATTAGATAAAAAAACCTCTTTTCGATAATTATTTCAATTCCATTATTACCCAATCAAGTCGATTGGTTTATCTCTCAAATATTCATCCTCCATCTTTCCAAATTTTCTCAAACAATACCATTACCATAAATTTATTAAACCAATTATTTTACATTAATTAATGTATACATTGTATTTTGCTTCGATTCGGAAGTGCTTCTCCACCATCAAGTATGTATTAATCTTTAGTCCTTGTTTTAATAAGAGGAAAAATCTGAGTAGATAAAAAAACCTCTTTTCCGATAATTATTTCGGTCATATTCCCCAATCAAATTGATTGGTCAAATCGTATCATAATTTTCTCAAATACGTCTTTATTTTATTTTACTCTTATTTTTATTATATTCGATATACGAGAGTTATCCCAATTACAATTTACATTTTTATACAATAAATCAACAAATTAACAAAACTAAAAGCTAATTTGATGCCATTATTTTATAAGAAAAGTTTGCAGAATTTATTTAACAGAATGAAATGTATTTATATTTATTATTCTTATATAATTTCATTTTAATTGAGTAGGTAAACAATTTTTTTAGAGAGAATCTTTGCGGAATTTAACAGAACAAAAGTCACATTGATAGATAGATAATTACACAGATAGATAGATACATATAAGTGAAGCTAATATAAAGCATGTAATAATATAAAACATTTTTTACTTCTACCATACAAGGTATGGTCAAGTATTGTAATCGTGCATGAAAAATGTGTTTTTTTCTTTCTTTTTTTCAAAATATCTCAAATACGGCTCAAACTATTTTTATTAGAAAAATTGAGCGAAACCATGGCATTTCGCTCTACAAAAAAGCTCTAATATGTGAACATCGAAAAAATTATATTTTTCGAGATAATAATTGTTTTGTCAAAATGTCTGTTAGTCTGGTTGTGTCTACAGTTTGTCCATTTCACACGTCACTTGTTTTGGTACATTGAGATTAAGAGATGATTAGATTTTGGTGCATATCGATCCAAAATTAAGAGGGGTGGAGAGGGGGTTAAAAATAAAAAATCTGGGCCATTTGAGCAAACTCAGCCAAATTTCGTACACATAATCCAGTGGACCCCAAGAAGTCTAAAAATGCAAAAACTAATGGCCCAAAATAGAGGGGGGGGGTGTAGGGTCAAAAAATGAAAATCTTGACCTTTTACTAAACTCAAACAAATTTTGTATACATAATCAGTGGCACACCCAGTAGTCTAAAATGCAAAAACTAATCGCTCAAAATGGGGGGGGGTGTATGGTTAAAAAATGTAAAATCTAGGCTCTTTTACCAAACTCAACCAAATTTTGTATACATAATCAGTGGGCCCCCAGGAGTCTAAAAATGCTAAATATAAGTAAGGGGCCAGTTGTATGGTAAAGTCAAGTGGATGGCCACATCAGAGCACGTCAGCTTATTTTTATGTCTAAAGCAAATCTTGGTGTCCAGAAAATCTGTTACAGATTTATAAACTTCTTTCCTTGGGTTTTTCACAAATAGATTATAGAATGCAGTATATCATCATTGCAAAAACGCAGATATTATGGTATATAGTGTATATAGATTAGGGCTGTCCAACCCGTGGCCCGTGGGCCGCATGCGGCCCAGGCATTAGCAATGAGTGTGGCTCAACATAAAAACATAAACTTCCTTAAAACATTGAGATTTATATGTAGAGATATACTTATTTCCTTTTTCAAAATATGAATGTACATTTGTATACAATATATGAAGCTTTTTTCAAGAATAAAATTCACTAAAAGCAAAGTTATAAGCTCAACTATATAATGAAAAAATAATGAAGTTTCGAATATTTAAACAATTTTCTTCTTCTCTTATTTTCATTTTTCAAAATATTTATTATTTCAGTAATTTATATGCTACGACACTAACCAAGTCTAATATTCATCATTCTAGTACAAGGTGACAAGGAATTGGGGTTTTCTAGAACAATTACAATTAATTGAAAATTTCTCTCCTGAACTAAAACTTGTCAGGATAGTCTTTTAGATCTTTGCACGTTTTTACATGTCAATACATAAGGGATTGTTATATCCGTGACCCTTTTAAAAATTAAATTATCATTCCTCATATTCTTCTTTAATTCCATTCGATTTAAACCAGGACTGTCCAAACCGTGTCCCAATATAAAGCCATAAAATTCTTTAAAACATTGAGATTTATATGTAGATACTGGAAAATACACAACAATTTGGCCTGATAATTTTTCCCTAAAATAAGAAATCTGAAAATAAAAAAAATAAAAGTGAAAATTTTAAATTTTGAATCTGGAACTAGATTTCAAGATTTCCTAGAGATAAGAGTAAATAAATATCGACTGAATATGGATTTACTATGAGTTAAGGATACTGGGTCACTTATTTCACATTGAAATAAGTGACCCAGTATCCATAACTCTGTAGTAAATCCATATTAAATAAAATATTTATTTACTCTTATCTTTATTAAAGATGTTTCACCTTGCACCAACACCACCAAATCTCTACTGATTTTCAAGATTTCCGAAAAATTTATCATCAATTTGGTATATTTTCGACACCATTTTCATTACAAATAAGTTTTCTACTTGCAATATTTCTGATTGAATGTTCTAGAACAGTGATGGCGAACCTTTTAAATTTGGTGTGTCAAAATTCAGAAAAACCTGACTTAATTTGGCTGATGTGTCACATCTAGAAGGTAGCTGCAGTCCGTAGTAAAATAAACTGCAACGGATCGTTGCTAACTTTATCCAAAGTAATTTGGAATATTAATATCTTTTTCCTTTATTATTAATCAGATATCACTTGCTATTTGCAGTCCATGTTGACTTAAATTCAAAAATAGTTATCGATTTTCATCTAATACTCGAGGAATAACCATTCTACATTGGATTTTAAACGTTTCGGTTATTATTGGTAACCCTTGCTGAAGACATAGAGGAATCGGCTTAAAATAAAAAATAACAATCGATTCTTATCTAATACTAGAGGAATATCCTTATTACATTCTATTTTTGATGTTTTGACTATTAATGGCAACCTCTATTGAAAACGTGGAAGAATCGATTTAAAATTAAAATGATAAACAACTCAATGGTTACCAATAATAATCGAAACGTCAAAAATCAAATGTAGAATTGTTATTCCTCAAGTAATAGATGAGAATCAATCACTATTTTTGATTTTAACTCGATTCATCTATGTCTTCAGAAAAGGTAACGGATAAGAAAACAACGCAGTTGCTATGGTTACTTATAAAATTTCCTCCCAAATGTTTAGCATTTCACAGGAGAAGCCTGTCCATTCTTACTTAAGTTAGGTTAAATGAACTATATTAAACCGATCAAATGAATGAATTTTAAAGAATTTAAAAATCTTACTTTAGAGTAAAGTACTTTAAAATATAATTTTACTAAAAACTTTATTTAACCTTTTTTGTGGTCTCCAAGGTACTTAATTAGGATATTAATATTCATCAAAATTAGTTAAGTCATTTTCAAGATATTTAGAAAAAACTAATAAAGTACTGGAATAAAGTACTAGTTTGTGGGCCGATATGTACCAAAAACTAATCAGAGCTTCATTTTGTTAAAGTAATGGTAGGTTTCCAATTTCATTTCAATCGGTGCAACGGTGTGGAAAAAATCGTGGACGAAATAAACGATAACATTCATACATACACACGGACATCCATTCATCCATCCGCACACACTTCCAAAAAAAATGGCACTTTTTGGCCTCTCGACGAAACTATGTAATTTTTGGCAAAACCGTCACGTGCTAAAATTCAATCTAATTGATTACTACAATTTGAGACCTTAATTGAGTCCATGGGTTCCGTAGTCTTTACCTGAGGACCCTTTGAAGTCGCGCTTGCCGCGAGACCGATTACAATACTTTAACCATTCTTCGCATTGGATAAAGTAAAAACAAATAACCAACATTTTCGATATATTTATTTATTCAAAAACAAAGCCTAATCATTATTTAATTTAGTGACTTAGTGAAATTAAGCGCAACGTTCTTTTAATCTTCTTGAGCGAAGACCGCCCGTAAAATGATGCCTGTCACCCGATATGTCTTAACATGCGTGTCATAGGTTCGCCATCACTGTTCTAGAGCAACAATTAGATGCAATCTGAAAGGAAAATTGAATATTGTCTCTTTATTAGAATTGTATATTAATTATCTAACCAGGAAAAAATATAAACAAATTCTAATACATGATTTCACTTTTTGTAAGTATGTAGGTATGTATTTACATATATACAAGAAGCTATTTTCAAGTATAAAATTTTCCAAAAGTAAAATTAGAAGCTTACTATGATCTAAAAAAATAATAAAGTTCATATTTCTACATTATAAACTATCTTTTTTGAATATCAAATATCAATAAAATTATAATATTTTATCCGGGGCTCGAACATTTGTTTTTTCTTCAAATGTGGCCCGTGTAAGCCAAAAGTTGGACATCTTTGATAAGATAAAGACGGTCACTCATAATGAACCATAGATTAATGTAAAAGATTTTTTTTAACTATTTGACCATTTTCGTCCATTCTTCTTGTTCTCCAGAGATGCATTGTTAACCAAAATGTTTCGGTAATTTCTGATGAGCGAAACATTGGCGAAACTATGTAGTCAAAATAAACATTTTAGTATAAAAATGTTTCAAATTTTATTTATCTATTTTTTTCTTGATATACGAAGGAGTTAAACAAAAAAAATAATAACAGAAACGTCGCTAAAAAGTTACACTTCAAAAAAAATTCCCATAAATTAATTTTCTAATTCCTAAAATCTCAACTATTGTATCTAGATTTACTTTATGTTTTTACTCGAATCTAGGGGAGATCAACCTTAGTAGGACAATGTTTCAAATTATATAGTAACTATATAGTGTTTATATAGAATCTCAAAATCTATATAGACACTATATAGTTACTATATAGTTTGAAACATTGTCCTACTAAGGAAGAGTCTTTCGACATACATGTTTCTAAATCTTTCGTTTTTCTAGAAAATTTTGCTTTTTTAATAGTGTGATGAATATGACTCTCGTTAATATTTGAAAAAGGGAATTTTGTTTTAATGGGTGATCAATAATATATTTTTCAGTTGTCCTTTGTTATATGTAAGAGTGGCAAACGAGGATTATTTTGATATTAATAACTTTATAGCTCTAACAATGGATGAAAAGTCAGCGTACAAAATATAAAAGAAAAAAATTGAATTTGTTCGTTAAAATTCCCTATTCAAATCTTGTTTAGATAAATTTCGCTTTGCAAATCTTGATATCGCCTTAGAGAGACCAATCTGTTTTTTGTTTAGTCAGGACAGGTAGGTCATTAGTAGCTAAATCTGATAAAGTTTGAAAGGGTTTCTTTTATACCTACGTCTTCTTTTGTTAAATTTTTTTAAGTTTGTCAACACTTGATATTGATAATTCAAATAGGCTCATTAAGCTTGGTAATTGACATTTTTTAATGTCACTTCTGTGATAAAATAGAGAATTCTGTTTTTGTCCTTTCTTCTGCATTATTGATTATTGCTAAGTCTGAGAGTACTTAGCAATGCACCCCAAAAATCTGACTATTTTGGGTAATCCATAAATAGGAATTCACATGAAGGGTCGGAAAGTGTACCATTATTCTAATTTGCATTAGGCTAAAATACACATTTGAAAAGAGATGACAATAAAAGAAAACGGGGGAAAAAACGGAAGCTTGGTATTTAAAATGTGATCTTTTAAGTGAAGAGGCTCCCTCGCTAAGTCATGTCAAACTATGGATTCAGAAAGAATCAATTAAATGTTACCTCGTGCTGAGAATCAAGGGTAGCTGAAAGCCCGGAGGTCATCGAACCTTACAAGTAACCATCTTCTTTCTAATTATTTGTCTGGATAGATGATAAATAATGTGTAGATCTCTCTCAATTGATTTTTAGCAGATACAACGTTTCTTGTCTTTTCTCTTCGAAATCGATTTATTTGGTAAAACATTGAACTATTGTTTGAATATAAAAATAAATAAAATCATAGAAATTCTAGTAAAATGAAAAAATTGCCAATAAAAAAAAGCTATAAGAATAAATCAAAGAGGGTGTCTAACACACATAAATATAAACCTATATTTAAATTAAGTGTTTTTGTTTTCAATATTATACTAATAAATTTTGGTTTCAAGTTTAAATATTATTTTCATTACTTTTCGATACCTCTAATTGCAAATTTTGAGCTAATTAATATCTTGTTTATTATTTGCACCAACTTATTTTGAATATTCTGGCTTTTAAAGTATAATAAAATTTTGATTTTGAGCTATTTTCACATTATAGAATAAGAGGGGATTTAAATGAAAAAATATTTTTTATATAAAATGATATATTAATTAAAAAAAAAGATTTATTTTTTGTATAAACCCATATCTGTGTACTTATTATAATAAACAGAAGACACCCTGTTTGATTTATTCTAATAATATAAAAAACTACTACTCTGGACAAGTAAAAACTTTTGAATTAAAAACAAAGGAAAAAAGTTTGAAAGTGACGATGCCGTGACAGGGTTGATCGTTGGAATGGCAAAGGGGTGAAAATGGTGTCAAGTGAATGTCTAGGGTAGACTCGCTCGGGGGTGCTTACCATGCCCAGCAGTGCCATAAACAGGTGAACATGGAGACAGACAAGGCGAGGGCCGCAGAACACCGACTGCCGCCAAGTACAAGGACGGGCGGGCGCCAAGGGCGGCGGCCCCGCACCCCGCGCATGCGCACCCTACAACAACACCCCTGCCGCAAGGGTTATATCCGGAAAAGAGTATACGTTTCGCGAAAAATACCATCCAATTGCTGCAATCCCATCTACCAAGATCGCGACTGAACAACCCGGAAAGGAATGAAATTTGGATTAAGGAAGGACGGGGTTCTGGGAGTGAAAAAGGTAGGGAGTGCTGGATTCGATGGTACTAAAGAGAAAGATCCGAATCTTGGCACTTGTTGAACTGGGGGTGGCATGTGGAGGCTTCTAATTTCTATTGTGAATGACAATCAATCGTTTATCTGTGATCATTTGTGATTATGGCTTGGTTTTCACTGTAGATTTATAGTACATCAGCCAAACCATATTCACGGTGTATAGTATGTCTATTAACTTTGTTTAATATAATCGACGCAACGGGCGTACCAAGAAAATATACTGAGACAGTGATCAAGGAAAGGGGTGGAGAGAAAGATGTCTTGAATAAGTTGAGCAAAATTTGGTTATTGACAAGGATATGGATGAAATTTCAAAAAATCTCTTCTTAGTGGTTATCCCTGTCATTATAGGAAAAAGTGTCAAAATTTCAGCCCTTTAGGTCTAGCGGTTTGGTCTGTGCGTTGCCGGTCACTGTGTCACGGAACTGTTTTATATACCAATATATATATATATAAATATACATATAATATAATATAGTATATATACATTAATACATGTATATTAATAACTTACTAACTTAATCTTTTATTAACACATTGAATTGAAACTATGATTAAAATTGTTCTGTAAATCTGGTATATAATTTAAAAATCCCGCATGGCGATTGGATAAGTGGTTCTAGAGCTATATACGTATATATGTTGCAGTAAAAACGCGTTTCGCTGAATATCTTTATGGCAACTAGAGTTTACTGATGTTGGTTCAAATATCTAGATTCTTAATTTTTGACCTTCCCCATCATTTCGTGTATTTATTTTCAAAAAATTTTAAACGAAAATGTAAAAAAAATTAGAAGAAAATTTGTCGAGGATGTAATTTTTGACATTTTCGTTTAAAAATTTTTGAAAATAAAGACACGAAATGAGGCGGAAGGTCAAAAATGAAAATTTTAGACCTTTGAACCAAACTCAACCAACATCAGTAAACTCTAGTTCCCATAAAGGTATTCAGCGAAATGGGTTTTACTGGAACATATATATATATATACCGGGTGAGTTTTTTATCTTGAGACAGCCTTATAACTCAAAAAAAGTTTCAAATAAAAGTTTATTTATATCGAGTGAGGAAACTAAACTACGCTATTGTTTGTCGAACTAGAACAAGCTTTCAAGGGTATTTCAAGGTCAACTTCTGTTTTTTAAATGGAAACCTATATTATTTCTTTACGGATCCTTAATTTTCAAAAAAAAAAAACTGGACAACTTTCATAAGAACTATTTTTTTACCCGATATCAAATAAACAAAATACATGAATCAATTAGATCTCAAAAAAATTCTAATAATTATTTTAAACAATTATTCAACTTAATTCTCAAAAAATAATGATCAAATATTTAATTATTAAATAAATAATTTAATAATAATTAATATTTTAATAATTTTTCGACATTGGTCTGTGATATTCCAGAGTGTATCGCAAGTCTTCTGGATGAATTCCAGTTCCAATTTTGTTATTTTGGCCTGTTGTAGTTTCTACGTAGACTTTACAGTTTCTGTTTTTTTTAACAGATTATACAACACAATAAAATAAAGCTCGTGAGGGTGTATCCCTGTCAGGAAAACGCTCGGCATTCATTTCAATGGCAGCCCCATAACACTTCTTCCACATAAATTAAGACCATTTCAATTCTGTCTTCAATAAAAAATGCTCCATTTTTATTATGATGTTAAGATTAAGGATCCGTAAAGAAATATACAGGTTTCCATTTAAAAAACAGAAGTTGACCTTGAAATACCCTTGAAAGCCTGTTCTAGATCGACAAACAATAGCGTAGTTTATTCCCCCCCCCCCCCCCCCGATATAAATAAACTTTTATTTGAAACTTGATTTCATATGATGCACAGTTTTTGAGTTATAAGACCGTCTCAAGATAAAAAAACTCACCCGGTATATATATATATATATATATATATATATATATATATATATATATATATATATGATGAGAGAGAGAGAGAGAGAGAGAAAAATAGAGATATACATTCCAAATATAAATATGCATATCCATAATTTATTTGATGAAAACTATAGTTTCAAAAGTTTGAATCTAATCATCAGTCTTTTAATTAGAAAGATTTTATCTCTTATTAAGAAAATCGAATGTTTTCTAAATTTGATTCAATCGCGAATCAAATGTAGGGAATTTTGTCAAATATTGAGTGAAAATAATATTTGAACTTATATATTTCTAACTTGAAATAATGATCTGAAATAAATTTTTATAATTTTTCTAATTAATATAACAAAGAATAATTGCTATATCAATGAGAATTGTTTTTGACAGCGCTTATTTGAAAATTATTATATTAAGAATTCAATTACCCGATCGGATATCGAAAAAAAATGTTTTGTTGTTATAGCAAGATAGGCACTAGCAAACGATGCATCAAGCAAAGGACGGCCTCAGTGATTTCTCTTTATGAATCAACATCTCTGCTACTCTCGCCAAAACAAAATCTTTACAATTAATATAACTCGCCATTCCTCCGACACGGTTTCGTCCTGGCACGGTTTGAGATTAGCGTGAAGTGCTTCAAACGACACCCGAGTATTAAACAATTGTATAATTTCCAATAAATTAAACTTACCGAGCGACCACTGAGATTCGAAGTGAATAAAAATTCTAGCAGATGAATTCATAATGAAACCAAAATCCATAAATCTGGAAAACAAAGAAAAAAATTGATTCAAATGAAAATAAATATTAGTACTAGATATTATAATTTATGCTGCTGACCGGGCTGTCGGATTGACTATATAGAATAATTCAGTCCATCATTTGAGCTCCTTATTTAAAAAAATCCAGTCCCAAGGATTAGATAAAATTTCAAAATTCTAGGTCCAGCGATTTGGGATAGGTGTTGATTTTAATTTAATGAATTACGATATTGATCAAATTGCATTTTTTAAAGATCATAATTATAAATGGAAAATTTAATACTATAAAAATAAATTACTTTTTTTATAAAATCAAACATGTTTTTTAAAGGCCATTAATCACTTTTTAAAGATAAAAACTAATTTTTAAAAGATTTTAAATAAGTATTAAAATATCAAATAACAATTCATTCATTTCAATACCTTAGGAAAATGACCCTCTATGTGAAATTATTAGTAACCAAAAAGAGGTGTGGGGGGAAAAGATCTACGCCTGTGTGTTCTAGGTTATGCATTCGAATCGAACGCTCTGAATTGCGGGTTGCATCATTAGGCGTTAAATGAATCTTATGTTTTTGAATATCACTAAAATAAAAAAATAAATAAATAAATAAAAAATGATAATAATAATTTTGATAGTTTAAAACTATTTTTAATTATGATTATTACCATACAAATGCGTAAATTTTGTTGTTGGGTCATTCAATGATTGTTTTCTTTTCGTATCCGGTTGTAGTAGTTATTGTTTTTTTTTCACATTTACACTGATTGAATACTTTCAGTGTACCTTTGCGTTCACTTACAATAAAAATCACTAAATACGAAATTTGTTGTAAAGTCTGATCTCGACAAAAATATTAAAACAAATTCAAATTATTAATATTTGTGTGAGGTCCTTGGAAATATTTAGGTCGTCAATGCGGCCCGTGGTACGATTTAGGTTAGCCAGACCAGATCTAGGACCTTATATTTATTAATATATTAATAGTTCTATGTTCTATGAACTTCCCAATTTTGGCTCCCCAAAAAAATAATAACTCTTTTTTATTATAGGTTCATTTTATAGTATATTTTTTCATTTTTCCGTTTTTTTTAGTTTGAAAATTTTATAATTTTTAACCCCTGCCCCCCTTCTTAATTTTTGGTTCAATTTCAACCAAAATCTTATCAGCTCTTAATCTCAACCAAAACTACATGTGAAAGTTCGTTTAAATATTCTTACTAGTTTTTGAGCTAGAGCTTACACAAAATTTGGTAAAGTACTATCTAACAGCCATTTTGACTAAATAAGTAATATCTCTTGAAATATAATTTTTTCGATGTTCACTGATTAGGACTTTTTTATAGACCACAATGCCATCGTTTCGCTCAATTTTTTTTTTATCAAAATAGTTTCAGCCGTTTTTTAGATATTTTGAAAAAAACGAAGCAAAAAAAACACCTTTTTCATGAATCGTGCACGATTACAATACTTGACCATACCCTGTATGCTAAAAGTAAAAAAAAAAATCCATTAACACAAACTGAAACTAAAAAGGTGGGCGCGTCATTGAGTAAGGACATTTTTTATTTACCGAAGAACAATTTATTATATTAATATAATATATTTTTTAGTACTTATATTTTGAATTAAAAGGATATTTATTTTTATTTTTTTATTTTATATGTTTTTTAATCAAAGCATATTTATTAGATATAGAAAATAAAATAAAATTTTATTTAATAACTTCTGATGAGATGATGTGTTGGCATCGCGCAAATAGATATTTGTACAAAATTTCAAGAAATTTTTCTATGCAGAAGTGAGACAAGTTTACGAAATTCTTCTTCCCTAAAGAAAATTTAATTTGATATCTGATGAGAACCTAAGTTAAAGAGTAAAAACTACTTTTTGACCTATAATATCTTCTAAGCAGGTAGGACTTCTTGATGCTTGTACATTATATTTTTAAAATAATCTTTAAATTATATTAATTATTGTAATTGTTATGTCAAAAAGATATTTTGACCGCAAAATTTCGAGAAAATTGCAGCAGTAGAAGTGGGTCGAAATTCAATTACAAATTTTACCTAGATAGAGAGAAGTTGATTTTCATTTTGTGGAATTGTATTTAAATATATATTTTCATGATCAGCATTATATATTTTTGAAAGTCCTAAGTTGAGATTTCTTCGATGTTCTTATAACTCTACCTAAATCAGATGGTATTTTACGTTAGTTTTGAGGCAAGACTTATCCCTGCTTTAATGTTGATTTTAGGGTGGGGGTATAAACCAGAACGAATGCAGGCTGACCTATATCTGATAATATATATATTATTTGCTTCTCTTCCTTTGCTAGGGGGAATTTTGGCGTTGGGGAAAAGAGCCATAAGTTACCAATTTATGATAAGTTGGAAATGTCAGAGAGGAAATTTATGCCTATTCTTAAGTTTTGAAATTAATAGCAATACGTAAACACAGGACCCAAAATCGGTTGAGAAGAAGAAAAAAATACCTAAGGGATAACAGCGTAATTTTTTTTGAGAGTTCTCATCGACAAAAGAGATTGCAACCTCGATGTTGGATTAAGAGTAACCTGGGGTGCAGAAGTTCCAGGATTGGGTCTGTTCGACCTTTGGAATCTTACATGATCTGAGTTCAGACCGGCGCGGCGTGAGCCAGGTCGGTTTCTATCTTTAAAATTTAAACAACAACTTAGTACTAAAGGACCGGTTGGTGAAAATGATTAATTTAAAAACAATATTCATTCCCTATCACTTATTAATTTATTTGTTTGAAAGTGAAATCTTATTCAATAATGGGTCATGGGCTTATCTAAATTTTCGATACGAAGAAATCTAGTATTAACATAATAATAGTAATAGTAGCACGCAAGAATTAGATTGTTGGATGTTTACAACAAAATCACATTTCCTAATAAAGTATCTAAAGCTAATAATTCCCCCAAAAGAGTGGTTGGTTCTAAAACTTCCAAAAACTCATTTTCCCCTTGCACTCACTCGTAGTTTTGTAATTTTGCTATCTATTTAAAGACTACAATATTTAATAAATATCTAAAATTACATAATTCAAGCTCCAAAGTTTATTTATCACATTAATGAATAAAAAATTAATAATATAGATAAATTATATCGTATGTTATTTATTTATATTTATTCACTAAATAATTTCAAAGGTTAATCACCTTAAGGAGTAGTCCAAATTTATACCACTATTTAGATTGTCTTCCATCTCTTTCGGGTAATATTTTCTAGAACACATGAACACATTTACAGTGATAGGTAAATTTCAAATTTAAATTTCTCCCTAAATGAGAAATTATCCGATTAATAGTTTATTACCTCGAGGGAGCGAATCAATTTTCAGTTGGATATTATAAAATGAAATGAAAAATCCCAACGACGAGAATCTAATTTTCTCGATGTTAACACCCTGCCCAACGTTAAACGATTGGAATCGAGTGCCCTAAGGCTCATGGGTCAAGTGATGGATGTAATAAGTATTTGGATTAGGGAACCAGGAATAGCATCAACTAGAATTACCCTGGCTAGATCCATAAACTAATTATGGATGGCTAGATGCATAAACTAATCTAATGGATTGATTCAGTTTTAAAATTAATAAATTGAGAATATTAACTTAACCTATAAAGATATATCTACCAATATACATTTTATTTAAATAATACAGTCGACTAAATCCACCATGTTGTGAATTATTACATATTTAAGAAAAAAATAATAAGATAAAACAACTGTAACCCCCGGCCCGATGTTTAGCCAGCTGTACCCTTAAGGACGTTCCCTAATATAGCTCAGATGGAGTTCGCTATTTCCCATACTCTCACATGCGCAGAAAGGCAAACATATTTTCATTGGGTCACTTTTCGGATCTGGCAACATTGCATTCTTACCGACACTAAAAGACAAAGAATGAAAAAAAAACACTTCATGAAACAGCTCAATGCGAAATTCCAGATAAGAACAGTATAGTTAGGTTGATAGAATTAGTTAAAAATTTCAAATGCACCAGCTGCAGAATATTAGTGCGACGTTGCCTAGTCGCCATCTCTCACTTGCCATAAGAGAAAAAATAAAAACCATAAAAAGTACCTAACTTTTAACATTTTTCATACAAAACGAATACCGCTTGATACAATTATTTTAACAGAAAAATATTTGTTATATCTTCAGTTAATGATTTTCCGTTTCGAAAAATAATTTCAAGAAAATTACAATTGTTATTTAATGAAATAGTAGCTTTAACATCAATCGGGATAGGGTTCGGGTGTTAAATATGAAAATTTCAATGGTCAATATTTACAAATTTAGTGTCGCAAGGACTATTGAAAAAAATTTCAACATATAAAGGACACTTAAAATATGTGTATTGAAAGTTTTAAAAGGATTGCAAGAAAATCGATTTATTAGGGAACGTCCTTAATCGTCTAAATTACGAGAAATCGTCTCATTCTTCGGACTTGAGGGGCCATCCACCTCACACCGCTATCTAGACAGTTTATTTTCTGATTTTATTAATAAAACAATAAATTCTGAATCTAGAAAACTTGAAATCTAATGAAGTCTTCATTTTGAAAAATATCAATATTTTGACATCCGAACGTGTTTATAACCTGTTGGAATCCAGACAGACACGCACAGATAGAAAAAATCATACTTGAAAATGATTTTTCTCCACTTTTCAAGCATTTCTAATTTTTTTGCCAGTCTCACAAATGTGCTTAGGTTTTAAAATAAAATCTATATTTAAAAAGCTCATATATTAAAAGTTTTCATCTTATCTATCTATCTAAAAATGAGGGTTGAACGCATTGGAAAGGTTAGGGGCTGGCGACATCCTCCACAAAGTTGATAGATGCCTTTTAAAAATTATGATAACGTCAAAGCTAAAGGATATCTGTAAAATATATATTTCCTAATAATTCTGAAAGAGTACTTAGGAAATCATTGATTCGATTAAATGGCACCAAAAAATTGAATTTTCACTAATCTAATATAAAAATCACTTTAAAATATGGCCGGATCGACAACCACCTCAAAAAATATTAACCAATAAGTTGAAAAAAGCACTTCTGGTAAATGACCTTTCTACCTTCATTTTTTCTTCTTAAATATAATCTACTTATTCAAGGTTAGCAAGCGCTTTTAGAGAAAAAATTATAAAATACAAGATTATATGAAACAGATGAATTATTGCTTAAAAGGAATCTGTTAAATGTTTGCTTTTGAAGTTCTTTAACTATGTGCCATTCTTAATTGTGATAACTTTTCTGTTAAATTTTAGATAGTAATACTAAAGAACCTAAATTTGAAGTAAAAATGAATGTATTGGCGATTGGAAATGGTAATGAAAATCACTTGACGAGCTTAGCCAACTTATTAACTAAATGTCAGATAAAGTCATATTTGCAACCACCTAAAAATAAAGTAAAAATGACTACAATTGAGCAGATTCTTTTCCCCGACCAACAACTAAAAAGCGACAATACTAGCCAAGCAAAGGAAATCAAAAGTTTTTTTAATAGAAGTGTTTACTATATTGGAGCAACGACTAGAGCCAAATTTTGACAAGAGCAACGATAAAAAAGAAATAATTTTATTTTCTCTTTTCGAGAATGTAAATCAACATTTTAATTAAAGAAATTTATATCAGTCCCCCTTGCAGAATAAAAACTACCAGTTCTTTTTGGACACTTTTAGTATTTTAAGTTATATGAGTTGAAAAAATATGTATTTTTCTCTAAAAATCTTTTTTTGAAATTTCCGTCAAGCCAAAAAGAAATGGCGTTAGCCTAATCTTTTATCATATCTCCAATTTAACCACCACATAAAAAAAGACAAATTTTGCACCGCTTTTGTCGCTGCCTTTATCGTTGCTCTCATCGTTCGTTAACTGCGATTCCAAAGTAAACGTTCCTAAAGTTAAGTTTCATAGGAGGTGGTCTAGTGATAATCAGTATCCAGATATCAGAACATAACTTGAATTTGTATGAAGTTTAAATAAAGCAATGATCAAATAAACAAAAAACTCTCCCTTAAGGATTTTTATTCGGGTCTCTATATTCAACATTCCATAAATATTGATCAAACGGTTTTGCCAGAAAATCATTACAAATTCTCGAAGACAAATGTTTTTATGAATACAATATTTCCATAGTATAGATAGAAATTCTCGTTTCTATTGGTAATGTAGATGTCTAACAGAAAGTGAGGCGGTTAGCTTTCCAATTCAGGGTCTCGAGTTCAAGTCTCGCAGTTTAGGATCTAAATCTGGTCTACAGATTTTTCTACTAAACACACACATATATAAATTCATAAGTCTTAAAAAATTTAATTTGTTCCGGTTAAATAGACAAGAAAGAAAATAAGTGTAGAGAAAAGTTTATAACCCTTTAGTGAATGAGTTATCCTAAGCTCATTATAAAGGTCACAACATCTTATTTAAGTCTATGGTAAATCCTTTTTATATAAAAAAAATGATTCTAAAATGAGCTAAATACCAAACTGATGTATATCGAAGAGGAAAATGAAAACTGTTAAACGACTCAGTAGGTATGTACTCCACAAATTTTGTAGTCAATTTTTCTCAGCGAACAGAGCCAGAAAGCTTAAACTTAGCCCAAAGAAGCAGCTTATAATGCAATCTTTTCCCATATTTCAGCTCATTAGCTACAATCATTTCATACTTTTTTATAATGATTAAAATAAAAAAAAACAACAACATTGTTGTAAATATGGAGATGGGAAGGGAGTATTTATTGCTCGATGCTCAAATAATAGTAAAATAAAAAATAATAATGTAGATTTTAATTTGGAAATAAAACATTTTGTTCAAAAAAAAAACAAAAAAAAAACACTTATTCATATAACAATTCGATTTTTTTAAATAGAAATCTGAAGATAGCAAACCATAAATCTAATTTGTTTTCGTTTTCTAAATATGTACTAACATTTTGGCACCGTAACGAACTTTTTATGATCTTATTACCATATATGTTCTTGGGTTTTCGTGGGTATCGTAATCTAGAAAGACGGACAAAAAATCGTGCTTGAAAAAATGGTTTTTCTCCCGATTTCAGACCTTTCTAATTACGAATAGGCAAAAGAAAATTTTTTCAAATCTCTACTTTGTCAGCAAATTTAAGTGAACAGACATTTTTTTTTAGAAAATTGAGATTTGACTCAAATATGCAGCTTTATAATATAGATTTGTTGTCAAATTTCAGCTCATTAGATATGGCCGTTCGATAGCTCTTTATAATACAAAAACAAAACTTTTTCGAGGAATATAAAGCTCTCTGCAAATTCTGTTGATTTGGCAATATTTTTGTTTAGAACGGTTTGAAAACCAAAACTTTGCACAAAAGTTATATTATTAATATTTCTTATCTGTCAAATTTCACCTCTTTAGCTAGAATCATTCAGGAGCTCTTCATAGCTTTTCTATCTAAATATAATCTGATCTTTGCTTTGGAAATATTATGACATTCTGCGACGTTCCGATCTTAAATTTACGAGAACATCTTAATCCAAACAGAACATGCTGAAAATGATTTATCTTAAGATTTTAAGTCATTTCTATAGAAGAATAAGTAAAAAAAAAAAATTGAAAACTTTGGATGAATTTAATACTCCAGTCACCTCGCCAAGCTTACCCAGTAATAAGAGGAATTTCTATTTTCAACGAAATTGGCCTGAGACAAATCGAGAATCCATTGATAACCCCATGCCAATTGATTCGTTTTTTCCGTATGATTAACCCCCTCGATTGTCAACAAATCGACCTCTCTCTCTTCCAACTATTCATAAAAGCTGAAATGATGTCATCAAATCGTCTCTCAGATTAGTGAAATTCCCATTTCTAATTCCCCAAGAATTCTATTCTATTCGAAAAAACATTGCCAATTCCAACATCTCCTCAGCTGACTCGTATAAAAATAATATAGACTGGCTGATTTGTTCAACATGTTTGAATCAAATTTGAATTATAAATTAAGCAATTCACCGATGTTATAAAAATGTATAATAAGCATATAAAAGTTATATGATCATTTACTGATTTACAAATGTTTATTATAGGTACATATTAATCATCATAAGTTAAAATGGGAGCCAATTAATATTTCTTATCAGATTCAAATCAAATGAGAATTATGGTGGAAGTTTGAAGTCAAAAATACATATTCACATATAAAAGAATAGAAAGAAATTCAAGCAAACAAAAAATTTTTTAAGGTTAGCTACACTTTTCGCTAATTTTGGTGATTGGTCATTATTCTGGTCAGCAAATAGATAAATCTCGAAAGCTCTAAGGTTGAGAGTAGTCCACTTTAGTGAGTTTATTTTAATACAAATTCCAAAGAATTTCAGCTCATAAGCTTGGATCATTAGATAACTCCCCTCAAACACTTGGATTATTTCTGATTTTCTGCATTTTTGAACCGGAAGTTCTGAAAAGTTAGAAACCATCAGTCAACCGATTTGGACATACAAACTTTGGGGACCTGAACGGATGACTTACTGTCCTCGAGTTATAATGGGTATCAGAATCCAGGAAAATCACTAAAAAATTAATTTGCTGACAAAAGAGAAGAGTTAAATTTTTCTTCTGCAGGACTGCCATCATCAAAATTTAACTCTTTTGCAGCTGTCATTCAGCTGGTTTTCATAGTCAAAAACAACTATGTATACATCAGAATTGTGTAATTGTAGTTATGTCTTATTTTCTGCTTTTTGGAATCAAATATCTAAATTAAACATCATAATGAAATATTATAGAGCTCAACGTTTCGAACCTCTAATTCTGGAGTCGTTTTCGAATGACGGAAAAATTACTCTCTGAGGAACTAAAAGAATTTGTCATTCCATACAAAGCATAACATCTAGAGTGTTATAATATTTTAAAATGTCTTTAGATTTTTAGGTTTTTAGTTTAAAAATAAAAACGGGATCGTATTGATATCGCTAAAATTTCTCTCTGTCTGTCGATTAGTGTATTTCGTAAACTAGATAAGACACAAACTTGAAACTTTCAAGTTAAGTATTCATTTGCTCTGAAATAAAAAAACAGGTTCAGAAAATACAAAAAATATTTTTTATCATGGGATGTAAGTTATTCCTTTAAAGATTTTTCGGTCATGGTATCATATCAAATCATACTTTTTTCTATTTGAAGCTTTTGTGTGTGTGTGTGTGGTTTCTGGTTTCGTAAAAACCGAAAATGGAAGCTTGTGGAAAATTACTATTTCCAATACGAAGAACTGATTATATTTTATTGACTTTTTATCAACCCGATCTTTATTAAAAAAATAATTAAAGTGTTTTTATATGTGATTTTTTAGTTTGAAAATCTTGTTTTTGAAACTGTCCTTTTCGATTTTCTTGATAATTTTTTATTTTAAACTTCTATTCATTCTACAAATTTTAAGACTGGATTGAAGTCCAGGAAAATTACTATTTTTTTTCGATTTTTGAAAATTTCGAAAAAATTTTATTCGCTATTAACCAATTTGTTGTATTGAGTTCTATTTTTTCAGTTATTTTGAATTAATTTTTATCGTTAACAGGTGTTTAAAATAAATAATTAGTATTTTGAGTTTGTTGAAAGAAAATCAAAATCAAAAATAGTAATTATCATAGGACAACTATCAGCTCGCTCTTAAAATATGTAGAATGAATAGAAGTTAAAAATTATCAAAAAAATCAAGGAGTATATACAGTTTCAAAAACATGATTAAAATTTTCAAACTCAAAAATCGCATATAAAAACAGTTTAAATAATTTTAATTGTATTTTTTTCTAAAAAGTATGTAAAAAAACAAAAATTTCAAATAATAAAAAATTTGAAATTGGACCATCTTTGAAGAATTTACGAGCGAAAAATAGAAATTCCATATTTTTTAAACCGGTGATCAAAAAAATGTCAAAATTTACCAGGAGGAGTTTTTTGATGGCTACTAAAAAATGTCAAAAAAATGAAGAAAATCAAAAATGAAAACTTTAGAAAAAGTCGGATTTGGAATTTTTATTAATGAAATTTCTCAGACCCCACTTCTCCAATAAAAGACTGAATCGACGAAAACGAATCGAAGAAAAATATGTCTGTTTTAGGTACTTAATTGTGTATTTAGCCGATACCTAATAATTATAAAAATTAATAAAAATGTTGTACAGTAATATTTGTTAAAATAATATATCGGAGTAACTTAAAAAAAAATGGAAATTATTTACCTCAAAATAAAAAAAAAAACATATTTGGGCGATTATTTTTAGTGGAGGGGATATAATATCAATGGCTTGGAAACGATCCATTCATAAACAGGATATAGTAGTGTGGAAAGTACAGTCACGTTAAAAAAACATAACCTAAAATTTTAGCACCGTTCATATGTATAGTGGTTACGAGGCTAAAACTTTTTGTGTGGATTGTCGCGAAAGAACCTCCTTAAGGGGTCCTCTTTGAATTCGCAATTACAGAGTTATACCAGAAAGAGAAGCTCCACTGGGGCACGATTTATGTCACTATTATATGGAAGTTTTTGAAAAATATAAATTATACTTTAATCTAGATGGGGAAAATACTCTAATCTAGAATATCTAGGTCCATGGTTCCTATTCTAAGGGTAATTACTTCCATGGGGGTATAGTAGCAATTCGAAAGTGGGTAATCTCAGAAGGGCTCGGATTTCGCCCTTTTTGCCTTTTTTTTATTTATGGCTTAAAATTTAGGACAATATGATATCTATGCGCTTCATGAAATTCTAATAAAATAAGAGGCATTTGTTAGTGCCTATAATGCCTATTCTGCCTTATTCTGGGTGTTAGTGCCTATTTCATCTATAATACCTTTTTTTAGTGCCTATTTTAGCTAAAATTGGCAATTTCCATTTTCTACTATGTATACATTTTCTAAATTTAAAAGTTTTTTTGAATCATTTTGAAAATTTTCCGAAAAAATTATTTATCGAGCCGCTAAGCGGCGGCAGGGTCGACTAGGAGACCCAAAAATAAAAAAGTGGACCATATTTAATAGCTTGTTTCGAACTTTAAGCAATAAATAGTTCAACAATTGCTAGAGTAAAGTATTACCTAAGTTTCAATTTCCTTGTCTCCTAAAAATATTATGTATTGTCCTTTTTTTAATGGGAATTTGCATTATACTTGTACTGTGTATAGGTATCCCGTGACCAGCAGAAAATAATGATGAAAAATTTTTGGTATTAATGACAGACCGCTTACTTAATATTTTACTTTTATTTTCAAGTGCCTCTTTGTTCTTAAAATGGCTTTTTAAGTCCCTATTTTGACTTAAAATACCTTTATAAGTGCCTATTTTAGTTATTTTTACTGCCTAGTTGCCTGCCTATTTTAAAGATTTTTAGAGCCTATAAATCCGAGCCCTAGTAATCAGACTCATTAATAAAGTAGAGCAGAAAAATTTTCTAGTTCTCAAAGTATATTTCTTTTTATTGTCACAGCTTTAGCTAATTTTCATATTTACCTAGTAATTACACCATCAAAGTTCTAAAAAGTAAAAGAACATTAAGAATTTTAGTAAAAAAAAAAAAAAATGATAAACAGTAAATGGTTCTATAACTTTTTTGTTTTATTTTCTTATATTTTTTTAACAAGGGATAGACACTTGGCATGCTTGGTCATATGGGTGACAAAACGGAAAAAGTTAGGAAACACGATCTAGGTAATGAAAGATATGGGATGCGAGACTTTTAGAGAAATCAAAGAGTTGACATCAAATTAATCAAAGATACTGGTATATGAATCAAAATACAATGTGTGGCGGACATGTCAACGATAGAATTTAATGATAAAAACCAGTAAATTTTGATTTTAGATTTCAATCAGTTAAACTTAAAAGACAAAAAAAAACTACAATTGGATGTTGATGAAGGCAGTCCAAGGTGGTTGTAAAAAAATAAGACTATATCAGTTTTATTATTTTACATTTATTCGATAACCGACGTTTCGGAGATTTACTCTCTCCTTCTTCAGGGTCTATATAATTGACTGCCTTCATCAACATCCAATTGTATATTTATACCAGTCCGCCTCCTAAAGAAAAACTCTATCAAAAAAAAACTTATTACTTAATTGTTTAAAAAAACAAATGTGTAAATGATTTTTAAAACGGATCTAAATTTGGATTTATTAAATTGTTTTCTGCTTCTATAATCAATAGGTAACTATAGAGAATGAAAAAAATAAAAATTATCTTTATGAATTTCTAGAAATCACAAATGTCAATTAACGGGAGGTATATGGAGCCCAACAAAATTTCCTCTTTATTATGTTATAAAAGTTGACGGTTTTCTCGAGCTATGGGATATAATCCAAAAACAGAAAAAACCTATTCTTTCCGTAAAGGTATTTGATTATATTATTTATTATTTCAAACATTTCAATATTAAAAAAAAATATATATATTATTAAAATATTATAAATATGCACACTTGTTTTATTAGATTTGTGATGCTCCTTTAAAATGCATAAATGCAAATGAATATGGAAACATCATTGCCACTGGTGATACGCTTGGAAATGTTGTTCTTACAGAGGTATCAGAAATCCTCTCTACATGTGAAAAAAATGAAAAACCATTGGTAACAGCAGTAAGTATTTTGATAAAGAAAAAAGAGATGTCCATTTTTTAGCAAATCAGTTGAATTGAGTAACAATTTTCAAAATAATAAAAAAACAAAACACTTTGTTTAGATGTTTGAACGAGAAGCGCATCGTGAAAAAATACTAGAAGCAAGAAATCGTGAAATCAAATTAAAACAAAAACAAAGGGCTAGTAAATTGGAAACAGAAGAAATAACTGAGGAACAGAAAAAAGAAATTCTCATTGCAGAGCTTACACAAGCTGAAGAAGAATTTTTCACTATTGTTGAAAAGGTAATTTTAACTTCGATAAAAATTATTATCATGAGAAGAATATGTGGCAAGTGGGTTCTCGGAGTATATATCTTTCAAATATAAAAAAACTTTTATAGGAAAATAATTTGATTGTGTTTGACGTTTTAGACTAAAAAATTATATTAGGATCACAAAATCGGCATTACTTCAATAAAATAATGTATTTTTTTTTATTTTAATTTTATTATTAATAATCTATTAAAATGTTTTCTCTTTGAGACAATCCGGTTGATGATTTGAAATATTTTTCAGAGTTGGACTACCTATGCGGAAATTGGGAAATAAGTTGAAATTGTAAATTTATTCTCGATGTTTCAGGATGTCATTTTTCAAGTGTTGATAGATATACGTAGTTAAATCAACTCATTTCAATTTCAATTTATTTTTAAATTTCACCACGAGTAGCCTAATCAGAAAAATCAAATCATTAGCATGATCATCAGGCCTCAAAAATAAAAGCATTTTAGTTGATTAAAAATAATTAAATAGGTAAAACATATTAATTATTATATTATTTCATTGAAGTAATGTTTTTGTGATTTTAAGTCAAATTTTTTACTATAAACTAGAGTACAATCAAACTCTTAAAATTTTTTATTTTTGATAGATCTATAGACCCATTTTTCGATTTGAAATCCTGAGGTAGTGTCCAATTGATTATACTTCAGCAAATCGAAAATATCATCAAAAGATTAATTAACTAAGATATGGTAAGTAATTATTTTTCCCTCTATTTTCCGAGCATGTTCGAGTAGGAAAATAAAGGAGTAACTCGGGTGATGTTGTGTATCACCCTGAAGAGGAGGAAATACAAATGAAAAATATTTTTAATATTTCTGAATTAATATTGCTAATCAAGATATTTATCCCAATAATAAAAATTGCGTAAGATACGAGGTAGGTTTCACAAAAAAAAGAAGTAAAACAAAAATGAGTTTTGAATTCTATATATTTCGGGTGTCAGCCCATCTTCAGGAGTCAGAGAAAACTGAATATAAATTGGAAAAAATTTTAAATTTTACAAATAACAATTTTTGGAAATATATGTGGTGAGGGAAAGGTAGGGGAGGAGGAGAAAGCGTACTGAGAATTAATATTTTCGACAGATGGAACATTAATATATAATCAATTATTGTATTTTTATTCACTTCTATAATTGGTTATTTAAAATATTTAAATTTTTTGAAAGGGCTAATTTAATTTTAGTGGATTCTAACATTCGATGTTCGCCCTTTTCTTTCGAAATGAATGGGGATAGGGTTATTATTAGAGGCTGAATGATTTGATTCATGTAAGTGAATTTCGAAGTCAGAGGTCGATTCTAAATTAATATTATCGGATCTTATTGGATAAAAATACTTGGTAGGTTTCACATTAAGATATAAAAAAATAAAACGAATTTATTTTTGGAGATTAAAGATTCTCCAAAAATAAATTCGTTTTATTTTTATATCTTAATGTGAAACCTACCAAGTATTTTTATCCAATAATTTTAAAAAATGTTTCACCAAGTACCAACACCAAATTCCTTAAAAACTATTATCGGATCTATTGAGACGATTAAGAGCTCTTACATGCTCAGAGTAACGTATTTTGAATGAGCGGCCTGTCTGCCTTATATAAATATATTTTTGTGAAACCTTTCTCGCGTCTTACGCAATTTTTTATTATTATATTAAAATGTTTCACTTAGAACGAACACCTGTCTCCTTAAAAGTTATATTTATCCTGATAGAATCAATAGTTTAAAATGGATTTGAAAAATTCTTCATATTAAATT
This sequence comes from Forficula auricularia, assembly GCA_024734495.1. Classification (NCBI taxonomy): domain Eukaryota; kingdom Metazoa; phylum Arthropoda; class Insecta; order Dermaptera; family Forficulidae; genus Forficula; species Forficula auricularia. Next base: position 1,727,241 of record JALMQS010000058.1, read on the forward strand.
CAGCATTTAATCGTCAAACTTTTAAAAGTTTTAAATTCATTTTTAGAATAATAATTATAATAATTATGTTTGAATTTGAAAGTTGGGTGTATCAAGTTAGCAGCCCAGATGAAAGAGCAGAATGATTTATAAGTATGTTTACTTTTTAAATTTTGCACAGGAAAACTTAATGGCTGAATGAGAAGTGTTCCTTATATAATTCCAACAACTCATTTTTGGTTTTTCATCTTAAGATTAAAAAATGTTTTCATTAGGCTAGCTAGATAATATTAAACACCTATATTATATTTAAATAAAAACAGTAATAATGAGTAAATAATTTTATGATAAAAGACAATTTTCTTTTAGGAATGGAATGAATTCAGAAGAATAAGTATTGGAGATATTGCTGAAGGTCTAGAAGAAGAAGACAATGAGGATGAGGAGGAAGAAACGAGAGCAGTAGGAGAAACAATTATAGATCCTATTACTGCAGTAGGGGATGGGGATGGACAAGTACCAAGAGCAGAAGAAAATAAGTGATAGGAAAAATATACAAAATATTCTATTTTAAAACCTTTAATATTGTATGGTTTCTTTTAGGCTGATCTAATGATAATGTATTTTGACTTTATATTATCATTTTATATAAGTACAATTAGATGAACACAAAATAGAAAATACTGAATATTTCTGACTATATAATTAATATATATATATATATGTATATATATATACTATTATAAATATATACAAAAATGATCTTCATAAATAAAATCTGGATTTCAATAATAAACAAAGATACACTTAAACAAAATGACTAAATTATATTTATCATGGTAAAAAAATATTTTCAAATAACAATAAATTATTAAATTTTTATAGAGCATAATAATTAATATATATCAGACTTCGAAACCAACAAATTGCCATTTTCGTTCCATATTTGCACCAATTCCACTTAATTCTTGACGAAAAACAGTAGGAAATTTAGTCATTAAATTTTCTACTTCACTAGGTTTAAGTGTTGGATCAAGTTTTTGTAAATAAGACCAAACATAGTCCACTCCAGCGCCGAAAGGATGAACATGAAGAAATGTTGCAATTAAACCTAAATGAATAAATTATATTAAAAAAATAGAGAATTAGAAGTTGTTTTTTATAAGGCTGGCCGAAAAGTTTTGTCTCCTTTGAAATTTTTGTTTTCTATAATGAAAACATTAAACTAAACTATATCCAAACGCCTCCCACTGGATCGCGAACCCAAAGGTCAAAAATAATTTTCTTCTTCACTCCAGGGCGCAATCACAATGAGGCCCCGTCGAAAGACAATTATAAATTAAATTAAATTAGGGAACGAAGAAAATATTTTTATATTATAGACAAAAGGATCAGCCGGGATTCGAACCCAGGATCTTCGCATGTGCGCTGCGATGCCTTTATAAGACCCTTAGCTCTTATCCTCTCGGCCACCGATCCCTGAACCCAAGCTGATACCTAATGTCTATATGAATTTGGAATTTGGGAGGCGTTTGGATATAGTTTAATTAGTCAAGCCAACTACAGAGCTGCGAAAAATGAACGAGGAAGAGATTAAAAGATTAAATAAAAATGAAATTCCAAATCCATATAGACATTAGGTATCAGCCCGGGTTCAGGGATCGGTGGCCGAGAGGATAAGAGCTAAGGGTCTTATAAAGGCATCGCAGCGCACATGCGAAGATCCTGGGTTCGAATCCTGGCTGATCCTTTTGTCTATAATATAAAAATATTTTCTTCGTTCTCTAATTTAATTAAACTAAACTTTTATTTAATTAATATTTATTTAATTTAATGTTTTTAGTTAAATTTAGCAATGTTTTATTATTACCCTTCAACCATGGTAGAAGGAGAAATAGATTAAAATATTCTAATAAGTACCCGACATTTTGGATTCTATTCTTGAAGCAGAGAGCTGTAGTTGATAGATATAAGGATAAGCAATCAATCCAAACAAAACGCATGGAATAACGACCAAATATCTTTCAACTCACTAATCTTCACGATTTCTATCAATTTATATTTTGGTGATTCTAGAAATAGAGGCAAAACGTCGTGTACTAAATAAAGTTTTAATTAAATTGCTCTTTTTGGGTGGGTAATAATAAAACATTTTAATTCATAAAGCTGTTGAGCGATAAAAATTCTTTCTACTAATAAGCTGACTTAATTTATGATAAGTAATTAAAGGAGATAAGTATACAATCAAAACATTACTAAGTTTTTTTAGATGAGAAAAAAAGTCTTAGAAAGTATATGATTATTTATATATATGACCATATATATATATAAAACTAGTGAAAAAAGTGGAACACTTAGAAAAATTTAGTTTTTACAATAATTTTCAGAAAAAACATATTTTATTTAAACTTTTAATACAATCTGTGATTGTACAAATATTTTTAAACATTTTTAGAATGAAAACAATGTTCCTTTAATTAAAACCCTTTAAAATTAAATTTATTTAAACTAGCATACTTTTTCAGGTTTGAAATCTGATCCCTTTATTGAATTGTATTATCGAATTAAATTGAATATTTTAAATTAGAATTTTGGTGTTTTTTGAGGCTCTTAAAAACCTTGAAAACAGATGGAATGTCTTCGTTAGGAAAAAGAAATAAAATTTCCTTATATTCCTTTCCTTAATAGTACCCTATCTGAATATTTCAATGTTTATCAGTTCGATTTGAATATCTCATCTTTTAATTTAATTTCATTTGAAATATTGTCCAAGCATAATGCCTCTAAAGACCGAGGAAGTAGCTCAAGCTGTAGCTCTAATAAATGATGGAAGATCGTATCGGTATGTCGTTCAACGACTTAAAGCATCGGTTGGAAGTATTCACAGAGCTGGAAAACGATATAGAGAAACAAACTCTTATGCCAGTAGACCGAGGTCTGATCGAATTAGAGCTTCAAATGAGAGAGATGGCCGATTCATACTATTGGAGGTATTGAGGGATAGGCATTGTACAGCAGCTCAAATTCAACAGCGCCTTCTAAAAAATCGACAAGTTTGGACTAGCAGAAGACGTCTCCGGGAATTAGAGTTGATGTCAAGGAGAACAGCGACAGGACCTCTTTTGACACAGAATCAATCTAAGTGTTCCACTTTTTTTGCACCACAGTGTATTTATATAAATATATATATATTGAATTAAGGGAATTATTGTTTAATTTTTATATTTAATTAAATAGTTTAAGTGACTCATTAAAGCAGAAGGTAGCAAAATTAAAATTTTTGCAGAAATATTGAATATTTTTGACTGTCATTACAAAAGTCAAAATAAATTCAAATATAAATTAAGAGTTTAAATGAAAACCAAAAAGAGTTTAATTAAAGGGATAAAAGAATAAGTGCCCTCTAATATGTGATGTTAAGTAAAAGCTAGGCTTTACTCTTAAAAGAGACATCTGGCTATGAATAATAATAATAGAAAAAGAATTAATTAATAGAAATATATACAAATATGGTAAATGATTTAAATTTAATACTTTTTTAATATAATAGACTGGAGCCAAAACTTTTATCATTGTCCTCGTTTTAAGAAGTTTGAAATGCTTACCTATAAGTCTAGCATGTCTGTCAGTTAACTTTGCATTATAATTATTTGATTCTGATTCAGCAGTACTTTCATTCTTTAATGCAGATGCAGAGGAAGATCCTGTTGAGGGGCCATTGCTTACTTCAGAAGTATTACAAACTGAAAAAAGACATCCTTTGTAGTCTATTAGTTTTATTATTTTTTATTTTTTTATTTAAGACCCTAATAAAATTCTCAACTATTATTCATGTTAAGGATTGATTATTAACAAGAAATAATTTTTTCTAAAAATTAAAAAATAATAAACTTTAAAAATGAACTTTTTTTATCCTTTTTAGCAAACCTTTGAAGTTATTTTTTTCAATTAATGAGTATATATAAGATTAAATAATAGTAACAACTTAATTGAAAAGTTTTTGTTTTGCCGAGAGTAGCAGATTTGTTGATTCACAAAGAGAAACAAAGAGGTTGTCCTCTGCTTGATGCAAATAAACATACACGCATATATATCGAAATTATATATCTGTATATATATTATTTATTTGTTTGAGACTATAGTTTTCGAAGACTTGGTCTTCATCATCAGTCTTTTTTTAATTATAAATATTATTTTTCATGGGGTCAATAACCGTATGGATATTGGAAATGTTCGATCTTTACTTAGTTGGGAGCCAATTAAAATTTTAACATCCATACGGTATCGACCCCATGAAAAATAATATTTATAAATAAAAAAGACTGATGATGAAGACCAAGTCTTCGAAACTATAGTCTCAAGCAAATAAATAAAATATATACAGATATATAATTTCGATATATATGCGTGTATGTTTATTTGCATCAAGCAGAGGACAACCTCTTTGTTTCTCTTTGTGAATAGTAACAATGTTGTAATAGTATTAACTGAACTAAATGAATTTTAGAAGTTTACACTTCTATCCGTGTGTTATTCCTATCGTAGAAACACCCTATTTTTACAATGGTAGGAATCACTGTGTACCTAGGATTTAATTATGATGAAAATTTTAAATTTAAATATACCTGTTGAGGATGATGGTTCAGCTGAACAAGTTTCCGAAGTTTTGGGTGAATTTGAGTTAAGACGGGCTTGAAGTTCTCGAAGTTTAACATCATCTTCATTTTGTCGGCGCTTTGATTCCATTAATTGCTAAAATTTGTTTTATTAATATAAATTTTAAATTCTAGAATATATTGCTGGTGAAAATTGGAGGCTTTGGGAAACATTTCCAGCACCCTTGTATGAAGTTTTAGTACATCCTATTAATATAAATATTAAATTTTACCTGTTGCATTCCTTGTAATGTTTGTTGAAGAACTTTTAATTGTTTATCTTTGATATCTACTTCTGCTTTAAGATCAGTACGAACCAAATCGACCTCATTTTTATAAGCTTCTAATTGACATCGGAGACTATCATTTTCCTCCTGAAAAATATATTAGTATTAATTTCAAATATTTGATGAATAGATTATGGATTGAAAATTTTTGCCAGAAAATAATATTCTCTAATGCAGTGATGATTCTCAACCACTGTGCCGCGGAACTTAAGAGTGCCGCGAGAATATTTATTTGATCATTTGAACTAAAGAGATAGTAACATTTTACAGGATGCAGAATGTCCTATGATAATTTTATAGGTACATCAATCAATAAACCAAATAAAATTCTTTTAATTTATTTTATTGTTAGTGTGCCGTCAAATTTATAAATTATTAAAAGTGTGCGGTGACAAAAAAAAGGTTGAGAATCACTGCTCGAATCTGTAGTAGTCACCAAAGCAGGAAATAGAGAATGGTACACGAAGAAGAAGACATATGTATTTTTATCATCATATTTCGATAAGTTTAGAAATCTAGAAATCCTAATTTTCTATAAGATTATCTCACTATATTTATCAAGACTTTATATTGTCTCCAGGCCTGACAAGTGAGGGAGGGAGTGCGAATTTTTCAGGTGGCCCAAATCTCTAACGATTAAAAAAAAAAGTTAAAAAGAAAGAAATAGAGGAAAAAGTGAAAACTTTTTCAAGACTCGGCACGATTTGTATACCTATATTATGATACTGTCTTAAAATATCAATATAATGAATGAAAAAAATATTGATATTTTCTGCAGTTTTAAACCGGAAGTTTTGAAGCTACTAGTAAAAAGCCCAAAATCTAAACATTCCTCTGAATTGAAAATACTGTACAATCATTTAGGCACAAGAACGAAATTCCCAAGGCTTTCTGTTCTTGAGTTATTGTTTGTAGTGGAAAATAAAATATTTAGCGAATCGGTCTTAAATGTGGATCATCCAAAGAAACAGACACTGGATCCCATTTTGTAAAAACCTCACAAGAAATTCCGATGCCTATATGTCTTCAAGAAAACGAAGGTTAGAAAAAACGGATATATTTATATTTTATTATAATTTCAATAATATTATTATTTTTGAAGAAATTAAAATTATTGAAGATGATGAATCAAAGTTTGAAAAAATGGACTTGGAAAAAGAAAAAATACGACAGAATTGCCTACACGAATTTTAAATATGCTTTAATAAATTCCTAAATACTATGGTAAAATGTGTCAATTGGATCATTTTCAGCTCATAGTTGATACTAGATAAATCGAAATTTTTATGAAGTAGCTTATAATTAATAGGGAAACTAATTCTGTTTCTTGTAAATGTTCCTTAAAATTAAATGAACTACTAATTGTATTCGGTATCCCGTATAGTCAAGTAAAAAAGCATGTATGGTCCATGCATAATAAAATTAATGTTGCAAGTTTCCTTTGAGTCCTTATAAAAAAATATGATTTTTAAAATCTTATTACTAAAAAAAAAAAAGAAATCTATAATTTGAACATTAGTATTTTGCAAAGAGAAACAAAGAGATTGTCTTCTGCTTGATGAAAATAAACATATACACATATATATCAAGCATGATATATCTGTATATATATATTATTTATTTGTTTGACTAAATGGCATAAAACTTTTCTGGCTTGTTTTAATAACAAGTGAATTTTAAAAATTAATAAAGAATTGAATGTCACAAATATATCTACAGATTGTAAATTAAAAAATATTTATATTTATTATTTATCGGTTTCTTTTTTTTTATATTTATTATATTGATAACCTGAAGATCTCATAAGTAAATTTTCTCTGAAATATATAAACTACATTAAAATTAATTCTCTCTGCAGGAAAGAAAATAAAACTTGCCAGAGCCGTACCACGGGGGGAGGGGGGTCAGAACGGAAATGACAAACCGTTTCTTATGCCAAATAACCGTAATTATATTTCATATAGTTGACCCAGCATATAGAGGATCCAAAAAGTGGTTCAGCTTACATTAATTGCGGGTAAATATTTTTTTTTCTAGGATCATTTGGTATGTTGTGAGTATGCCAAATCTAAGTTTGCGACCTCGAAAGTGCGGGGGAGGCAACTTTTGGTGGCCGAAAAACCTCGAAATTTTCGGACTTTTTCAAGTTTTTCGCTTATAACTCGAAAATGGTCCATATTTTGTAAATAACCGTGCTATAGTAAATTAAAGAGGACAAAATTTCGCGTCGATTAAAAAAAGTGCAAAAGTAGATTGATTTTTTATGGGGATCCAAAAAACAGCCCCCCCCCCAGATCACTTTTAATATCCCAAAAACTCGCACTTTTTTCGATTTTTTCCCCATTTTGAACATGAAGGAACACGTTTTCGACAAAGGCCACTCTATACATTTTTAAACTAGATTAAATTATCTACAATACAAACAAAGTTTCATCTTAATTTGATAATAGTAACCCGTGCCGCAATGAGGTTGAAGTTTTGAAAAACTGCGATTTTTTTCAAAAAATTTCAAAAATTTTTCAAAAAATTGCACTTCATAAAATAAAAACCACTCAACCTAGAAACTTGATTTCTGTCTCATTCTCTAGGAGATTTTGTTGACTTGAACGTTTACTTGGACTACTTTTTGATAAAATTCTTAGATTTATAGATATCAGAGATATTTTCCATGACACATTTGAGGATTCAGAAAATGCTGAATATCTATAAATCTAAGAGTTTTATCAATCAATTTATTCAAGTAGGAACACGTTCAAGTCAATAAAATTTCCTAGAGAATGGAATAGAAATCAAGTTTCTAGGATGAGTGATTTTCATTTTATGAAGAAAAATCTGCGTTTTTTTGCAAAAAATTGCACTTTTTCAAAATTTCAACCTCATTGCGACACGGGTTACCAATATCCAATTAAAATAAAACTTTATTTTAATTGTAGCAAATTTAATATAGTTTAAAAATGTATAGAGTAGTTTTTGTCGAAAATGTGCTTCTTCATGATTAAAATGGGAAAAAATGGAAAAAAGTGAGAGTTTTTGGGATATCAAAAGTGATCTGGGGGGCTGTTTTTGGATGCTCATTAAAAATCGAATTACTTTTGCATTTTTTTTAATCGACCCGAAATTTAGTCATCTTTAATTTACTATAGGACGGCTATTTACAAAATATAGTTTATTAATGTATTGTAGCTAGATTGTATTGATGTTTGGAGGACCTAGCCACCGAGGACTTGTGCCTCTAAGCAGGTCGAGGAATAAAGATTTATTTATTTATTTATTTATTTATAATATGGACTGTTTTCGAGTTATAAGTGAAAAACTGGAAAAAGTTCAAAATTTTCGAGGTTTTTCGGCCCACCAAAGTTGTTCCCCACACTTTCGAGGTCGTAAACTTAGATTTGGCATACACACACCATACCAAACGATCCTAGAAAAAAATATTTTCCCGTAATTAATGTATAAGGTGAAACCCCCATATATACTGGACTAATATGTTTAATCAATAATTATATTCTTTTTTAATTTCTTGAAGTACCTATTTGTTTTAATAAAAAAAAAACAAATTCCCACTAAATATTTCGCTTTGAGTATCGTAAATTTTCTGGCTACGCCACTAATAGCGGCCCATGAGTTGTTTCTTTTGGGGCCGGAATTTCTCACTATGATCATGATTGTTTCCCAAAATAAGATCCGAAACGTCGAGAATTTGATAGAAAATGATAATTTTATATTTGTACCATCGATGGATCTATCTTAAAATAATAATCAATTCTATTTAATTTAATATCTCTTGATAATACCTTCAATGTATTCACACTTGCTCTCTCTTCCGAAGAATCTGTTCGACGTTTTTTGGCTTGAAATTCCTCTTCCGTATCGGATACATCCATTTCTTCATCGGCTCGCTCATTCAATACTTCTTCTAATTGAATGGTTTTAATTTCCTGCCAATAAAATACAGTTACGATTAGAACTAGTTTATTTATTACAATTTTCAAGAACTATACTTGCAAAATTATCAAGAAAAAATTCTTTTTTTGTTCTGAAATTCTAATCTTGAAGTTCAAAATGATAAATTTGAATACAGTTAAGAAAAAATACTAGCAAGTACAGCCTTTATTTAATTAAAATTGTAAAGATTAAAAAAATATACAAAATTATTTTAAGATATTTAATATGTATAATCAAAATAAATAAAAAAATACTTAAAATGCTTAAAAATTACAATGATATAGATTCCTGTTGATGACTTAGAAAATTGCGGGTCCTCTGGTTCTGGTTCCCAACGAAAATGATTTTACTTACCTTTCTAAGTGAACTGACCTTTTAATAAAGATATCCAGGTTTACTCCCAACTCTTGTAAAATGTCATGTCAAAATAAACATTATATTTAAGATCCAAAAAGAGATTGTTTTGAGTTAATTTAACTAATTTTTATACCATATTTCAAAGCGTAAAACTCGCTCGTGTTAAGAGACTTTCATGCTTGATAACTCTTATGAAGACTAGAAAAGTTATTATTTGTTTTAGATATTTAATAATAAAATAAGTGGAACTTGCCAATGGTAATAGTACTATAATAATTTTCTGGATTTAAACAATACTTTATCTTAAACGTTAGAAGTTTTTCTTTGAAGACGGACTGATATATTTATAGCTCAGAATTAGATATAAGGAAGTTCAGAAATAAATAAAAGACTACGTCCATTAAAAAAGTATTTATTGGAAAAGTTTTCCCTTTATAATATTTTGTAAAAGACTTTTCGGAGTATCTTCCCTCCTTATTCAGGGTACAAAAATGTCAATGAAGGAAGCACATTGCGATGGTCACAAGCAATGACCAGACAACATTAAAATACCTAGTTGATTTCAAATTGAAAAAATAATACTAAATGAATAAATGTATTATATTTTAAATTAATAAATACATTGGACTGTATGAACCGGTGTTGCTGGTCGAATTGTTGTCTTGATCATTACGCTATGTTCTACTAATGATGTTTAAAAATATTATCTATACACCAATAAACACTGAATATGAGGATTATCATATCGTCGCCTTAGAGTGTAAACCTGCTAACTCACAACAAAGATATTTTACAGGACAGACAAAAAACAAACAAAATTTAATATTGTTGTTTAGCAAAGAAACTATTTTTCACATTTTTTTCTACAACTTACGATCGTAATTTTAAGTATATAAGTTTATAGTTTTACTTGGCGATGCTGCATCTTTTTTTTCTTTCGAACGGTATTAATATGTCATATATGATAAAAAATGGATTTAGCAGGTTTACACTCTAAGCCGACGATATACTTCCTTCATTGAACTTTTTGAACCCTGAAGAAGGAGGGAAAAGTTACAAAATATTATAAATAAATCTTTTTTTACTGGAAGCAGTCTCTTATTTATTTCTGGACTGCCCTACATCCAATCCTGAACTACTTTATCTTATCTATATATTTTTGATAAAAGTAAATGGTAAATTAACTTTTTTAAAGGGCGGTTTTCTTTTTAAAATAAAATAAGAATAATAATAACAGTTTTTAATCATTATTTATTTACAGTCGAACATTTTCGTAAATTTTTCAATATCAGGGTCATTTTGAAAAAAAATATTAAGTGTCTAAGGGTACACATTACATTAATACTTTAAACACCAATAAATAAAATATAATATTTTAGCTAATAAGTAAGAAAAAAATGCATGTGTCATATGACATGCTGGGCCAAATTAATGATATTGAAATAATCTAGTTAGATTTTATAGTCAAGTCAATGCAGGCTCATTAAGTTCATTTTCTTTGAAAAATAAATGAAGGGATGATTTCTCGCACATTAATTTTATCGGCCAATCTTAGCAGAAAACTTTGGTTTTCATCTTCAAAATGGATCGCTCTGATAGTTTTAAACTTAGAAAAAATTTGATAGATACCAGGAATAGCCATGATTCGAACCCGGGACTTCACTTGCGATTACAACCCTTGATGAAAAAATTATTTTCAAAATTACGTATTTAATTATAGGAATAAAATTTTATTAAAATTACCTTAATCATCACATGACCCAACCCAATTAAAGTAATTAGTTTTATTTAAGCTAGTAATATTTCGCATAGAAAAAATTATATAAGTACTACAGTAATAGCTCGTTCAATATTATTGGAATGCAATATTGTTGTTTACTAGGACTCGATAGCAAATAATATAAAAATGGAAACTCTAGGCTCTAGACGAGTAAGAAGATATCTCATATTTTCATATAAGAGATTCTAAAGAATCCAGAAAAACTTTCGAAAATGGTCGAAGGTAAGTAAATAATAATACAATTAAAAGTGATAAGAACTCATATGAAAAACTTCAATTCATTTTAAGAGACAAGAAAAATGAAGGGATAAATAAATATTGATATTAAAAAATGAACATCCTAATTTCCCTTTGCCTTTAAAGTCAAATTTGAAATCAAATTTGCGAGCCGTTCTACAGTTTGTAGTTGTGGCGAAGGCAGAGTTTAAACTCGGGTTATTGATGTTGCCTAATCTAATTGTTTAAAAAAATAATAAAAAAAACTTCTCAACAGAATATAACTTTATTAAAAGTAAATATTATATAATATAATTGGTTTCATCCATTAATTACGTCACACAAATTTCGTTTTTTTTTTACCCCTCCTCTATTGCGATGTCACATCAATTTTGAATAATCCAACATAATGATTATTTTATTATTTTAAAAAAATTTTAAATGTGTAACAAATTAATCAATTAATAAATTCGAAAGTGGACCAGGTAATTAATAATACAAATAAAAATGATTTTATTAAAGAACAAACGAAAAAAAAAATATATATATATATTTTTCCCACATTTTCGTTGGCTGTAACCAAATTAATAGTTTTCCTATTTTAGATGTGATGTGACAAAAGACTTAACTCTCCTCCTCCCCATGACCCTGTGCCACACATTTTGTACCCTCCTACCTCATTTAAAATGTGACGTAATTTAAGGATGGTACCATATTTTACATCTAACTATTCTGAAAGTCACATATAATTGAAACGCGATAATGGCAAACATGGGGTTGATAAAAATAAAGGAAAAAAATAAAATAGAATCAGGGAAAACAATTTATAATAGTTTAATCATCTAAGTTTCATCTAAAAGATTTAATTATTATTTTTTCTTATCCATGTTATTAATAATATTATGAGTTAAAAAATACAATAAAAAGAAAGCATTATTTATCAACACTAAAAGTCTAGATGATACTGAAAAGGATGGGAGGGATTACATACCGAAGTTTGTTTCTTCCACATTTCAATGCTTTTTCGTTGAGCCTTCGTGAAATGGTCCCAAACCTTCTTGTGACTGGCCGCTGTGAATACCCTCTCGATCTGACCGACTGACCGACCAGAGAGAAGTCAATGTTAGACGCGGAGAGACGAGGGTAGGACAGCCGTAGTAGGGCGGTGTTCGCCTCTTCGGCTGCCCTCGCAATCAACTCCAAGGGGCATAAGGGTTTACCAAATCATTGCAACGAATGGAACTGAGAGGTTCTCACGACAAGCACCCGAAGGCAGCGTTTCTCAATCATTTTTAGTTCAAGGTCCAATTAAAAGAATCTACATATCATAAGTTTAATCAGAGCCTATCAGAGGAAAGGGGGAACCGCAACCTGGGCTAAAATAATTGAATTTGCTAATTCCAAAACAGGCAAAGCTTTTGTGAGATAAATAAATGTTAAAATTGAATATCACGAGTAAAGAAATGGAATCACTCTCTTTTCATTAATTCAATGATACTTTGTATGTTTCTTTGTAATTTATTAGAAATTTATATATTTTTTCTACAAGTTTATTTTTCAGCATTTAATGGGCCCTCTACACTATGGCCCAACGTGAACCAAACATGTTGGCCATGTTGGCCACAAGTAAAACTAGCTAATTTGAAGGTGCCTCCACACAGTGGTCCAAGAGTTGGGCCAATGTCTATGGCCTTGTAGAAACGACACCTAGCCACTGCCAACTTTCGTTGAGTAACATTGGCCCTCTTATCGAAAAAACAGCTCCGAAGACCAACCAATGACCAATTCAAGCCAACCCTACTCTACACATTGCCGTTGGCTTGAATTGGCTACAAATTGGTTCATAGTGTAGAGCAATGTTCCGCAAAGTGTGCCGTGGCACACTGGTGTGCCGTGGTCATTAGTTAGTGTGCCGCGGAAAATGTCAAGTTTTATGAAGATAATGTATCTACACATAGCTGAGAACAGTTCTGCGAGCAGAAAGAGATGAGAACAGCCTTATCAGCAATTGGTCCAAATTTTGATCGCCTGTACTTAGTTAAGCAGGCTCCCATTTCTCATTAAACATCTTTTCGTATTATATTGATTTTAATAATAAATAAATATTAAATAAACATTGGTTTTTACTTTGGTGTACCTTTAAAATTTCTTGATTTGGCAGGTGTACCTTGAACACAAAAAGTTTGCGGAACACTAGTGCAGAGGAGGCATAAAATAAATGTAGAATGATAACCTAATGGAAATATATTATATTATTATTATTATATTTGAGAATGAAAATTACATTTAATAACTCGCAAGGGAGGTGATTCCATAGCATTATTTTTATTTTCTTGTCCAGTTTTATTTTAAATCATGAACCGCCTCCAACTTTTAGTTATCCAGGGACTCTCATTTTCTCTGAAAGGCTTTGAGTTTCATGATAGTTAAGTAGATATTCTATGTGAATATTTTAATTTATTACTTTTTTACTTGATTTTGCTACTTTTCTTAGTGATAAAATTACCTCTGGACCATCAACGGAGACCATAGGTTAAGAAACACTGCTCTAAGATGTCCAATGGATTATGATGAGTTCATAAGATACGAATGTGAATAATAGAAAATCCCAACAATACTAGTTAAATAGAAGTCAGAAATGTATTTTCAAACACTAAAAATTGTATTAAATAAATAAAATAAAAACAATTAACAAAAAAGTAGCCCCTTTTTAATGAATATTTTTTTTAATATATTGCTTCTATTTGGTTTGAATATCGTCAGCTTAGAGTGTAAAGCTGCTAACTCCATTTATTATCATACATGACATATTAATACCGTTCGAAAGAAAAAGAGTTGCAGCATCGTCCAAGTAAAACTGCTACTTAAAATTACGATCGTAAGTTGTAGAAAAAAAATGTGAAAAATAGTTTTTTCCATAACAACAATATTAAATTTTGATTGTTTTTTCTCTCCCCTGTAAAATTTCCTTGTTATGAGTTAGCAGGTTTACACTCTAAGACGACGATATGTCTATGCACTTTTATATCTTCTTATTGGTCAGGAAAATGATTTAAATAAAATTTTAGTTATCAAACAAATTGTCTTGGACTTGGCTAAGGAGTCACCTAAGTGTCAGGATAGTAAATTCTGTCAATAGTGACGATAGTGCCTCATGGCCCATTGGAGTGATAATTTTTTTATTCATTCATCCCTGGTTTTTTAGCCATCAGATAATTGGAGTGGTAATATTTTAGTAATAACAATTTATATATATAATTTTCTATAAAGGAAATAAAACAATGTATAAAAATAAGTACTTGTGATTTCTGACAAAAAGATGAGCATGCCGCACTTGCGTGACATGTAGGGTCACCAAGTCAAGTCTCTTCAGTCAGCGATGGCCAATGTTTATTATTGAAGGAGACAATAAAAAGAGTGTGTCTTCCTCCTGGAATTATAAATTTTATTTATAACGGTTCAAGCAGAAGACACACTCTGCTGTTGTCACCTTCAATATATAAAAAATTCTGCTACTCTAGGCAATAAACTTTCAATTTTAATGTTTATCATGTTAAACTTGAATAATGCAAAATATATAAATATAGATATAAAAAATCACACGAAAATAATAATTATATATCTATTACTTATTAAATTTTGAAAAACAATATATCAGATCTTTTATTGAGTTTCTAAGTAACTATTTTTTTATAGTGTTTTAATCATTTCTAAAATCAATATCTTTTCTAAATTTTGTTCCTTATTAAGAAATTCGGGAGTAATCATTTAGGAGAAAAATGAAAATTGTGTTCTAACTTGGTTGAAAAACAAAATATTCATTAAAAAGAGAAAACATTTCCAAAAACTTATGTAAGTTGATTAATTATTTCAATTAGATTGTTTTTATAAATGAACTTGCATTTATTTAATCATTTACAATCAAGAACTATTATATACATATTATAATTATTTAATATGTATTTTTATAGAGTGAATTGAATTTATAAAACCTCTCAGATCCCTTCGACATCAAAAAAAAGATGTATATTATTTTATTATGATGAATGAAGAGCAGAGCTTGATCCTTTTCCAAAACATATAAAGATGCACCAATGTCTGTCTGACTGACTGTCTTATTGCATGTCACATACAAATTTCTTGTGACTTACCACGCTTAAATTCTACTCCTAATTAAAAGTAGTGAAATTTAATTTATAAAATATTTTGTGCAAATATTTTATTTTAATAATAAACTTTCATTTATATTCGTTTTAAATGTATTACTTACCATTTTAATTAAAATTAATTGTAATTTTGTAAAAAAAAAATATGAAGGACCAGTGACAATTATTGGATACCTGAAAAGCGATTGACCTTTCTTTGCTTAAAACTTTACCTTGAAAAGGTCTTTTAAGATCGGCCTCTGGATGCCCAGTTTTAACATGAATTTATTTTTCCAGTAGAGCATACATATTTATATAAAAATCAGATTTAAATTTTGATTTATAGAAAATTGAAATTTTTAAAAATATGTGTGCTTTACTTTATGCAATTTAATAATCCTCATTATTGTCCTGAAGGAAAAGCTTAACTCACCTCACTCAAAAATTTTTTCTATAAAATGTATGAAATTAATGGAATTTCTTTAAGGTATTTCTTTATTTTCTTGTGGAAAATAGAGACTAATGATTCCGATATAAGCTTGATGATTTAATAATTTTATAAACTTACACTGAATCAGGATGCCTTGCATACGGCCTTTCATCAATTCTCGTGCCTTTTGAAGTTCATCTTCATACTGAGATTTTTCCCCAAGAAGTCTTCTTACGTGTGAATTTGTTGACTGAATCATTGTATAAAACGTATTGGCATTTCGTTTACTGCAATCGCCTCTCTCTAGCCATGTGAATAATACTTGAACAGCTTTTGGAAATGAATCTTCAGCTGAAATATATTTTTATTTTATAAATCAGATATTAAGAAAAGTTAATATTTAAATAAGAGGAAATTAAAAAAATTTTAGATGTTTTGATAGGAAAAATTACCTAAAAAGTTATTTGATTTTCAACATCTAGAGAAGTAATAATTAATTAATTTAATGACTGAAAAAATTAATTTTAAAGTGTGAGAGTTAAATTAGGTAAATAAAAAATATCCCCAGTAGCAGTACAGACGATGTCGAATATAATAAATAAAAGTTTAAATCCATGATAAGGAAATAATTGATTCATTCAAGAGTAGTTATTCCGCCAAATGGGTTTTCTTAGGATTTTTTTGAAATTTAGACAGATTATTATTAAAATACTTCTGTATCGATTGGTGGCAAAACGAAATTTATGAACAATATAGTTCCGGAGATATTAAATTTCAAAAATAGAGTTTTTCAGACTCTTATACATTGGACTATACAGGGTATCGGAAAATTTACGTACATATTTAATTATAATTGAAAGTAATGGAAGGCAGCCCAGAGGTAGTGAGGAAAGAAAAAATTAACACATATAAAATAAGGTGCAATTTATTGGGAATCCTTCACTCCTTTTCCTTTCAAACCGACGTTTCGGAAGGGATTTTTCCCTCCTTCTTCAGGAGTTTTCAAAGGGTCAATGAATGAAACAAATAAAATGTTTCCTTCTTCCACAGTAGTGTTCAAAAACACTCTTCATTTTTAACAACTGAAAACACAAAAAGACAAAAAATTTTTGTCTTTCTATGCATAAAGTTTTAATTTTTATGAAGAAGAGAAATTTTATTTGTTTTATTTGAAAGGAAAGGAGTTGTGTAGTATGCTACTCTGGGCTGCCTTCTACTTTCAATTAAAATTTCCTACGTCTCTCCACGGAAAAATTTTCGTTGCAAAAAATATTTAATTATAATTAACCCTTCTTACAATTTTTATAAAAAACTAAACCAACATTAAACAATAACCAATACATATTTTAAGATAATTTTGATTCATAGTTACCTTTACATTAGTTTCTGAGATAATGAATAAATAATGAGAAATGTGTAAAAAAATTTACACTAAAAACAATTTGGCAACAGCGCATTTATTTAACCAGCAAAAGATGTATAAAAGCGCGCATGAGCTAGATTTTTTCAAAATTATAATTTTCATAAGGTGTAACTTAGGCGTTGATTACATTTGTTAAAAAATAACAAAACGATATTTATACAAATTTTTTAACTTTTTAAAATGTATTTTATCTGTCATTTTAATATAAAAATATTCAATCTGCTTACAATGGTGCCAGATTTGTCAAACGAGCACGGGATTGGCTAGAATCAATTTCAAACAGCAAAAAGTTTTGTGCTTATGAATTATAAATCCTTATTGTCTCGTTCTATATACTCTAGCATTAACTTTGCTAGTATTGTCGCGAAACAACTACCTTAATGACTGAAAAAAATTAATTTTAAAGTCTGATTTAAAGTAATTAAATTAGGGAAATTAAAAATATTCTCGAGTAGCAGTATAGACGATATTGAATATAATAAATAAAAGGAACTTAAGCTCATGATGAGGAAATAATTGATTCATTTAAATAGTACATTTGAAATGAACTTTTAAAGCAGAAAGTAAATTGAATATTTTGAATGCCATTACATTACAAAGTTTGCGAATGGGTTTGTTCGATAGGTATTCGATGGGACAGCGAAAGGGTGTTGAATATTTAAAAATCGCGTGTCTCTTAAAAAATAGAAGAAATGAATGATTTTATATTGTCAGAACAAAAGCCTAAGTAGATGAAAAAAGACTATTTTATAATAAGAAGCGATCAAAAACAACTGCCCTTTAAACTAAGTAAGAGCAAGATCATTCCAATACTTTTAATAAAGACATTTGACTATGATTCATAATAACTTAAACAGAAATAATTCATGAAATATATGTAATGATTTGAATTCCTTACTTTCACTATAAGAGATAAATAGAATGGAATTACAAACATATTATCAAGTCTGAGCTGCCAACCTAATGGATGATTCATAACTTATAAAAGCATC
Source organism: Forficula auricularia (assembly GCA_024734495.1). NCBI lineage: Eukaryota > Metazoa > Arthropoda > Insecta > Dermaptera > Forficulidae > Forficula > Forficula auricularia. Next base: position 1,745,450 of record JALMQS010000058.1, read on the forward strand.
TATTAGTGTATATTTATTTATTTTTAGTGATATACATATGCAAGAAGATGCAAGACCTAAAGTCTGGAAAGACTCTGTCTGACATTCCTGAAATAAAGAGCAAATTCAGGAGTAGGGTTGTTGGCAAAGGAATTTGTGGACTTGGGTTTTGAAAGATTGAAGTTTCATTACTCAAGCTATGATATGCGTACCACCGGTGGAACTTGAAAGGCAAATGGAACCAGTAGGTAGGGCTCTTGAAAAAGCATCCGAGAAAAAAATAAAGCATTGTAAAAATGGAAAAAAAACAATTGCTAAATACTATTGATAATAAAATTAAGTACCTAGAAAATAAGGCACTACACTATTTGTTTTATTTAATTTTTTAAAAATATAGGGAGTCCGTATTTAACAGGTATCACAAGGCCCTTCAAAGGTAAGTTACTGTATTCTCAGGTGGTACTCGAAATTATATCAAATTTAAAAATTATTTGGTATTAATAGACAAGCGGAAAAAAGTTAGGAAAATAAAGAAAAGTTCTGTCTATTAACTATAAACTAGGGAGGCTGGCAAAAAGGGGTTTTCCCAATGCCAATCAAATATTTAATAAATAATTAAAAAAAACAAAATATAAACTATTTTTAAAAGGAAAAAGGGTAAGAAACTTTTTTGCCTTTTGTATGAAGAACAAGTCAAGTCAAAAATATAAACTATCTATAAAGTACTACGTGACTTAAGGACGTTCCCTAATATAGCTCAGATGCGGTTCGCTCTTTTCCCTACTCTCACATGCGCAGAAAGGCAAAAATATTTTCACTGCGTCGTTTCTCGGATCTGGCAACATTGCATTCTTACCGACGCTAAAAGACAAAGAATAAAAAAAACACTTCATGAAACAGCTCAATGCGAAATTCCAGATGAGAACAGTATAGTTAGGTTGAGAGAATTAGCTAAAAATCTCAAATGCACCAGCTGCAGAAGTTTTTTAGATATGGAAAAATTGAGTGATTTTAGTGCGACGTTGCCAAGTCGCCATCTCTCACTTGCCATGCCATGAGAGAAAAAATGAAAACCATCAAAAGTACCTAACTTTTAACATTTTTCATAGAAAACGAATAACGCTTGATACAATTATTTTAACAGAAAAATATTTGTTATATCTTCAGTTAATGATTCTCAATTTTTCAAAATAATTCCAAAAAAATTACGATTGTTATTTAATGAAACAGCCGCTTTAACATCAATCGGGATAGGGTTCGCGTGTTAAATATGCAAATTTCAATGGTCAATATTTACAAATTTAGTGCCGCAAGGACTATTGAAAAAAATGTCTACGTATAAAGGACACTTATAAATATGTGTATTCAAAATTTTAAAAGGATTGTAAGAAAATCGATTTATTAGGGAACGTCCTTAATCACATATTGGTTGGGTGGTACGCAGAATGACGAAGTCAAGAACGGAAATGCCTGACTTTAAAAAAAAAAATAGTTTAGAATTTGACCTTGAAGTGTTTGGATCAACTTTTTAAAAAAATAATAATTACCTTTTATTTTTTCAGAGACTGTTATGGCTTCATGATCTGTATAATGAACAACAGGAGGAGGACTTGGAGGTCGCATCCGTTCTTGTTCCATTCGTTCCCGATGACGTTGCTCCCTCTGAAGGGCTCTTTGTCTGCACTCCCACTCATATAAATCATCACGTGCTTGTGCATAATCTACATGCAATCGGCCAGTATTGGATACATCAATATTAGAACCCAAACGAATTCTATAACCTTTAATAAAAAATGTCTTAAATTATAATAATTAGTGAATATATATTAATTTTTTTAGTAACATACCAGAAAGATATATTGCGGCGTCAACAGAGTTCTCAAAAACAAATCTAATATGGCAAAAATTCTTTTTACTAAGACGAATTGTTGTCATTTCTCCACATCTTTCAAAAATTTCTTGTATAATCTCCTCTGGTAAAAAAAAAAACAAAAAAAAAACGTATAATTAATTTGTCAATTAAAAAATTGTATTAGTTAAAAAAATTAAATACAAAAGAAAAATTGCATTTATAATAAAGTATATTTTTTACTTTATCCATAGGATGGGCAAAGTATCGTAATCGGTCTCGCAGCAAGTGCGACTTCTAGGTAGACTCAGGTAAAGACTACAGAACCCACGGTTTCAACTAAAGTCACAAATTGTAGTATTCCAGTATTGAATTCACTCAAGAATTTTCAATTTCAATAAATATATTAATATTTCGAATATGGATCAAGTCTAGCTACGATCCGTTGCATTTTATTATTATATAAAAAACAAATACCTATAGTATAGAGTTAGGATTTCTATAGAATTTCAAGCGAGGTGGTTAACGACTAAATCCAAAATGTTATGGATATTTTTATTATGTCAGAAGGGTTGTATTCACTCCTTTGGAAACACCTCGCATTTAGTAGTTAACCAGCTATCTTGATTTTTTATAGATATGTTTTTTATTATAAATATAAGTGTAAGTAAAGAAATTATATCCTAACAAAAACAAATATTATAGTTATCTTTTTTTCTTTAAATCATAGTAAAATTTCTGCTTGCAAGATTAACTTTTACAACCAAAATTTAAATCAAAATCAGAATACAACAAATAGACAATGTTTTGGATATATTGGGGGGCCAGCTAACGTTTGAAATTTGAATCGGCTATAAAAAAAGTAATATTTTTCCAAAATTATGAATTTATTAGAAAGATTGGACATTTTCATTTAAGAATGAAACACAACATCATTCAAATGACTGCCACGGCTGGCTTGATAGTACCCTGATGTATCTGATCAAGCAAATTTTTCAGTACATTTTCTATTGTTTGAGCTCCAATCGCATGAATGCTAACTTCAATTTCGTGTTTCAAGGCATCAATCGTCTCTGGGTGGTTAGCGTAATACTTATCCTTAAGGGTTCCCCACAAAAAAAATCCAACGGGGTCAAATCACAGTTCTGAGGCGGCCAATTGACATAAGCATTTCGACTGATTATTCGATTGCCATTCATGTGATTCAATTGAACATGTAAAATAAAAGTAAGAGAGCTGAATCGGATGGGGTACTTGTCCAGTCCAGTCGGTATTGGCAGTCATTTGAATGATGTTGTGTTTCATTCTTAAATGAAAATGTCCAATCTTTCTAATAAACTCATAATTTTGAAAAAATATTCATTAGTTTTTTTTTATAGCCGATTCAAATTCCAAACGTTAGATGACCCACCCATCATATTAAGTACTTCTAAGGAAAGCGGTGTTGGTTGTAAGTGAAACATAGTAAATAAAAGAATATACACTCAAAAGCAAAAAAAACCGGCCACTTGATAATTTTTAGATAAAATGAATAGTACAATATTAAAAAAAATATTTCCATATTTTTGACTGAGATAGGTGATTAAAAAAAAATTATTTTCATAAAGCGAAAATGGTATTTCAATTTTTTTTGAGCTTAATAAATATAATTTTTAAAAAACAGAAAATTATAACGGCTTCTCTATTAAAATAAAAAAAAATATGATTAATTAAAAAAATGTCTTTTATGTCTCTTATATGAGCTTTTATACGATAAAAGTATGAACAGTTTCGAAAGACAAAGAATAAATGATCGATTTTCATTAAATTCGTTTTTTTTTATTTTCGAAATAATATTAAGTTTCCATGAATTAATCGAAAGTATTAACATTTTAAATTATGTCTATTATTATTAAAAATATTTTAGTTCGGTTATTTTATGAGAAAATTTATTTTAATTCATTTTATCAAAAAATAAAAAATAAAAATTATCAAGTGGCCGGTTTTTTTTGCTGTTGAGTCTACTTATATGAAAATATATATATATATAATATAGATGTGGGGTTTCACAGGAATAAAATACAACAAGCAGTTTAAAAATAAAACTCAATATATTTCGGGCTAATCACCCCGAAATATATTGAGTTTTATTTACAATCTGCTGTTGTATTTTATTCCTGTGAAAATCTTATGTTAATATAAACTGACCAGTGGTATTATCAGGTAATCCTCCTACAAATACTGTTCTACACCCAGGTGGTCGTTCCCTTGTCGTAGGTGGTGGCGCCAAAGGATTCGGAGGAAAAAGTGTACATGACTTGCAATGAATTATCTCTTTTTGCATTCGGCCTGGACCCGGTATCATTCCGGTAGGATCGGGGCCAGGCATCATAGGCGCCCCTTCTGGTGCCATCATAGTTCCATCAGGTCCAACCATTCCTCCCATCATTCCATATTGTCCCATACTCATCATATTCGGATCTCCTAACATTCCTCCGCCCATCATATTCATATTCATCCCCATCATTGGATACCCCATAGCAGTAGCTGGGCCCATCATTCCACCCCACATATTATTTGCTGTGCCTGGCATTGTTGAAGCAGCATTTCCTGGACCAGGGGGGCCCATATTGTTTATAGAGACGCCGTTTGGAGAATCAGACGGATTTGTTGATTGTTGACCAGCAGATATCTAACATAAAATAATTAATAGTTATAATAATGAATGGATCAGAATGTCAAAATTAACCTATTCGAAATATGTATAATCAAGAAACCTTATACATTTATTATTAAAGTTGTTATAGGGAAATAGGACTATATCTTTTATGCAGATAATTTATATTTTATTGCCAACGTTACGTCAACTTTGTTGGCTTCTTCAGGGGTCAAATAGTTAACTTCCTACATATTTGTCATTTTTATAATTATTCTTTCATAGTAAACATATCAAGAAGAAAGATATTTTTAAGTATTAAAAAAGAAAATTTTTCAATCCTATTGAAGTTGTTTAAATTATATTTTGCTTAATTAATTCCTGAAATGGATGCAAAATTGTACTGTCATTGGAAATATATTAAATATTTGTGTGAAATTTCGAAAAAAAAACGAACTAGGTCAAAAATCAATTATAAGATTCTATTCAAGGGGATGAATGAGAAATAAAGATCAGACAGAGGAACTAATAAAAGTAAGTGAAATAAAAGCTTGTAAAAATAGTCACATTGCACAGCTATTTTGACATCAACACTAAAATTAACTATTTTGATTAGTTATGTCAATCGATTAAATTATTAATGTTGTTATAGGAAATAAAGACTATATCTTTTATGCAGATAATTTATATTTATTGACAACGTTTCGTCAACTTTGTTGACTTTTCAAGGCTCAAATAGTTAACTTTCCTGCATATTTGTCATTTTTATAATTATTCTTTCATTTCAGAATCTGATTGATGATATTGACTTGCCTTGATATGTTTCCTAAGAATAATTATAAAAATGACAAATATGCAGGGAAGTTAACTATTTGAGCTCCCTGAAGGAGTCAACAAAGTTGACGAAAAGTTGGCAATAAAATATAAATTATCTGCATAAAAGATAGTCCTTTATTTCCCTATAACAACTTTAATAATTTAATCGATGGACATAACTAATCAAAATACTTGTACATATATTTTAACAGTTGACATTAAGTGAATAAAAATTGATAAAAAATAATGTATAAATAATTAAAATTAATTTAACTTTGTAATAATTAAGATACTAATTTTTGATTCTAATAAAACTACTATTAAGTTCCTTTAACTAGTTTAAAATTTGAATTTTGAATGCCCTCCCATGTTAATAATCACAAACCAAGTCAATAAGTAAAAACACATGGATAATTCGACTTGACTAACTACCATCCCTTCGAGACAGTTTCAGAGCAACGTCATGAAAAACACTAGAAAATGTCAACTAATTCTCTAATTTCACCGATGGTCCAACCTGAAAAAATGTTTCATAATATGGCCTAAATTTTTAGTTTTAATTAGTCTATATTTTGTTATTAGTCACAAAGGTTTCCAATTAAAAAAATTATGTTAAAAAATAAATATTTACTTGAGTATTTTCTCTTTCATCTCTGCGATCTCTTGATCGTTCTCTTTCATTATTATTATTATTATTATTATTATTTCCGTTATTGTTTGTAATAGTAATATTCCTTTCTCTATCCCTTTCTCTATCTCGATCTCTTTCTCTTCTATCGGATCCTCGGCCACTTCGCCGATCTCGTCTTTCATTGGAATTTCCTCCGGGATTTGGTTCTTCTGAATTTCTTCCGTTTCTATGGTCTTCTCCTAAAAAAATAAATTTAAATAAAATAAAATTAGTATATTACTTTACTGATGTGCTGTCTAAATGGGCTTTGTTCCCGGTGACAATAAAAAATAAAAAAAATTAGTATATATATATACAGGGTGGGGCATAAAGATCTACCACATTTTGAAGAGGTATAAAAAAATGAAAAAATTTAACTAGAAAAAACTGAATATATTTTTGAAAAGAACATGAATTTTTTTTAATGTGTTTTAAACATTATACCAGACAAAAAAAAAGGGGGGGTAAAAAATGAAAAATGATAGCTCTTTCGACCAAACTCAACCAAATTTTGTATACATAGTTTGGGCTAGAATTTTCATTTTTGACCCTCCCTCCCAATTTTGGGTGGTTGGTTTTTGCATTTCTAGCCTTCTGGGGGGTCCTCAGAATATGTATACAAAATTTGGCTTAGTTTGGTCTAAAGGACTAGAATTTTCATTTTTGACCCCCTCCCCCTTTTTTGTCTGATTTAATGTTTAAAACATATTTTTTAAAAAATTTATTTTATGTTCTTTTCAAAAATATATATACTAAACACTTGTCCTATATACACTGTCCTAAAGAAATTTCGAGAGGCTAATCTAGTAAATCAAAGATGTCTTGGATAATTTTCTTTATATTTCAGAAGAGCTGTGTTAATCCCACTCTCATAAAATATAATAAAATTCTTACTTCATTTTTTTAACTTTGTTAACAAAAATTAACAAATTGAAACTTCAAGCCCCCTAAACAATATAATCTCGATAGCCTAGCAGTATACAAAACAGCTATATTGTCAGATTTCTGGATCTAAGACATGATTTCAAAATGCTAAAGCTATTGCCTTTAAAATGATTATAAAAAACATATGAAGACTTTTTCAAGCCTAGATGCCTGCGAAATCAAATGTTGTAAGTCTGCGAACGCTTGAGCTAGAAAGCTGAAACTTGATCTAAATCTAAAGGTGAAGTTTTATTAATACAAAGTTTTTCGCAAAATTTCAGGTCTTAAGATCAAGAGCTCACATTCGATTCATTTCTGAATATCAGCATTTTTTGGTTGGATGATGTAAATTAAAAATACTTAATATCTTCCAATCAATTTAATAATCAGTAAACACTAAGTCATTGTTAATAATGAGGATTTTTGATCTTAAGTTTATGAAGCTAGAAAGATCAAAATTTTATCAGTTCTCTTTTATTTAATTGTGGATATTGGAATTTAGATATATACACAGACGAACGGATTGGAAGAAAAAATAATTTAATGAAAAAAGGAATTTAGTGGCCGCACCTAGGATATGTTGAACGCATCAAATTTCGGGCCCGGGGCCCAAAATTTGAACTGGGTCCCTTATTATGGAATAAGTATGTGCTTTTTTATGAAGTGGAAAAAGTTGGTCACCCTAATTAATTGTTTTCTAAATTATCCCCTTAAAAAATATGTCACATCTGGGCCGCGGGCCCGGGACCCTCAGGTGTACTTGGACCCTCCTTGCGGGGGCTATTTGTCCATGCCAGAAGGGCTTCCCATCCTAGTGACTAGCTCAAAAGCTTCAAAATTTCTATCGAAGCAGTTGGCTGAATTTTTCTTATTCCAGAGCTTCCAGTGATGCTTGAATTTGGGAGGAAATTTTATAAGTAACCATAGAAACTGCGTTGTTTTCTTATCAGTTACCTTTGCTGAAGACATAGAGGAATCGAGTAAAAATAAAAAATAGCTATTGATTCCGATTCTAATACTTAAGGAATAACAATTCTACATTGGATTTTTGACGTTTCGGTTATTATTGGCAACCATTGCCGAAGACATGGAGGAATCGGCTTAAAATAAAAAATAACGATTGATTCTTACCAATACTGGAGCCGAATAGCACCTTATCGCATTCCATTTTTGATGTTTTGACTATTAATGGCAACCTCTACTGAAAACGTGGAAGAATAGACTTAAAATCAAAAAGACTAAATTATTTTTTAGTAAACAACTCAAAAAAGAATTTAGTCTTTTTGATTTTAAGTCTATTCTTCCACGTTTTCAGTAGAGGTTGCCATTAATAGTCAAAACATCAAAAATGGAATGCAATAAGGTTATTCCTCTAGTATTAGATAAGAATCAATCGTTATTTTTTATTTTAAGCCGATTCCTATTGGTTACCAATAAAAGCCGAAACGTCAAAAGTCCAATGTAGAATGGTTATTCCTCGAGTATTAGATGAGAATCGATACCTATTTTTGAATTTAAGTCAACATGGACAGCAAATAGCAAGTGATATCTGATTAATAATAAAGGAATAAACATAAATATTAAAGTTTAGCAGCAGTTTATTTTAATTAGAATTGAAAATGATATTTCTACAGGTTCCGTTGCTAAGGGTTCTCTCTCGCATTTGAAAACGATTGCAGAATAGGCCAATCAAAATGTTGTAATTATATTGTGTTATTTGTTATTATGATCAATAGATAGTTATAATGAATCATGTGTGATCGAGTAATTTACCTGGTATAGGCATCGGAGGTTTATTTTTATTGACATTGAATTCTAAAGGAGCATCATTCATGGCTGGGTTTAACAAATTCGATTGAGGGCCGGCCTGCCGCGGCATGGGTCCTGAAATGAAACCCATTGGGCCTCCCATTTGCATTCCTTGCTGAGGACCCATTAAACTTTGTTGAGGCCCAAGAAGTCCTTGTTGGGGAGGTCCCATCATGCCCATTGGTAATGGAGCCATAGCTGATGGCGGAGGGGGTGGATCTAAAATAAGAAAATATTAGAAAAATAAATTTTATAACTAGTATAAGTATATAATTATGGCAAATAGGCTAAAACTTACTTATTGCTCCAGGAGGCATTGAAGGATTTCCAACAGTCCCATAATTATATGCCATTATATTATATATTGATAATTAAATGTATTTATTTACTTTACCCAATTAATAGTGATTATTTAACTATTGCAAAATGAAAAGAATTAAAATTATTGAATGATTAAAATCAATGTATAAATTAATGTTAATCACGAATAATTGGTTTCGATATTTAATAGCATGTCACTTTTTTCCAATGACTACAGCACTGCCATCTTGCGGGAATAAATAGAATTAATGAAAAATGAAAAAGAATTCTTCAAAATTAAAAATTTCCAAATGAACTTAAGAATAATAAGTGGAGTAAATAAAGCTCCAGGAGGGGTTGGGGCCAGGACTCCGGTGGGATAGTGGAAAAAAAAATTAAATATTTTGATTTGGGGGAGGTTATGCATGGCCGGCACTAGCTATTTTGGCGCTCTAGACAAATTCACTTGGCGGCCCATTATTTATCGGGTTTGCATGCATAATCATAAGTAGGTACCCGGTGGCAGTGGCGTAGCCAGAAAAAAATGGGGGGGGGGTCAATCCACAAAACAAAATATTTAGTGGGAATTTTTTTTTTATTAAAACAAATAGACCATTTAAATTGTGTTTACACGGAAAGTTTTGAGGTAGTTGTAATTTCTTCGACCCTCTATGTTTTTGGGTGTGCTGAATCCGAATCTGAGGTATCCTAACAAAATTTCATGAAGGAACATGGTCAAAAATGTAAAAAAGGGTAAAAATTCACATTTTTTGACGGTTTTTTTCTTATAACTCGAAAACTATTAACTTTTCGTAAATAACCTTCCTATTCAAAATGAAAGTTCATAAAATTTCCTACAAATTGCATCATTTATGTTTTTCCTCCAATCAACCGTTCGGGCTCAAGCGCTATTGGCGTATTTTTTCTGTTTCCGCAAATCCCAAAAACTCACACTTTTTTCGATTTTTTCCCATTTTGTCCGTGAAAGAGCAGGTTTTCGACAAATACCACTCTATATATTTTTAAACTAGATTAAATTTGATACAATTTAAACAAATTTTCATCATAATTGGATAATGGTAACCCGTGCCGCAAGGTTGAAGTTTTGAAAAACTGTAATTTTTTGAAAAAAAAATCGCAGTTTTTCCTTCATAAAATGAAAACCACTTCACAAAGAGAAACAAAGAAAGAAACTTCCGCCCCTCTTTCACCCAAATGGTTCAGTAGCCACGACCCCCGCTGAAAAAGCCGAATCACTAGCATCCTATTTCGCAACTAACTCCACTTTAGATGACAAAGGGCTTAACCCGCCCACTTATACCCCCAAACCAACCTCATGGGCAAAATAATTTTCAGGCCCCAAATAATCATAAAAGCCATTAATAAATTAAATTCCAAATCCGCCGCTGGCCCGGATAACATCCCACCAATTCTCATTAAAAAATGCGCCTCTGAACTTGCCCCTATCTTATCCAAGCTATTCCAACTCTCTTACGAGTCGGGCAGTCGATAATCCCCAAAGGCCTGGAAAATAGCCAGAGTCACACGCTATTCCTAAAAAACGACACCCCTACGCGCAAACTAGCTACTAATCGAACAGGCGCTATCTCGACCACCTCATGTATCTTTCCAAATTAGACTGGAATTAGTCATAAACCAACACGTCCTTCATCTACTTAGAACTACAACTTTCAAGATCGCTCACATATACCTACGACCTAGGCAATCCTAAATCTCCCCGGATCTTCACGACAAAATCGTTCCACAGGCGACATCAGGGTTATACCTTCATGGTGCACCCACACCTTGAACAATACTCTAGAGGCCGGAAAAAGAAACCCTCGCTGTAGCCCTTGATATCTCCAAAAGCTTTTGACCAGGTTTGGCACAAAAATCTTCTTGCCAAACTGCCAGCCTTTGGATTCACACCAACACTTCGCAAATGGATAGAAAGCTTTCTGACAAACCGAAGTATAAAAGTTGTGGTGGATGGGACATCATCTGAATCGTTCTCCACAAACTCTGGTGTTCCCCAAAGGCTCTGTAATCTCCTCCACACTCTTCCTTATTTATATAAACGACCTTATTGATCAAACGGCAAACCCCACTCATTGTTACGCCGACGATAGCACTCTACACGGCAAACCCTCTCTCCCGAATAATCGAATCAATATTGCCTCCTCAATTACTCTCGACCTAGACAAACTGAATAAATGGGGCTCTCAAAATTTAGTTAACTTTAATTCAAATAAGACTCAATGTTGTCTAATTTCTAGGCGCGAAAATAGAGATTTCCCTGATATTCACTTCGATTCGAATACCCTGAAAATGTGTGACAGCCTATCCATGTTGGGCGTCTCTGTCGCATCTGACCTGTCTTGGAATGAACACATCTCCTCTGTGGCGAAATCTGCAGCAAGGAAGATTGGCTTCTTATTCAGGTCCAAGCGATTTTACAAACCCCCACAACTTCTCACCATCTACAAGGCCCAAATCCGCCCCTGTCTCGAATACGGCTCTCATCTGTGGAGAGGAGCCTCAAAATATTCTCTTGCTACCCTTGATGCAATTCAGAAACGAGCCGTCAGGCTAATTGACGATTCTACCCTCACCGACTCCCTCGACTCGCTGGCTCATCGAAGAGATGTCTCTGCCCTTTCCCTTTTCTATAGATACTATCACGGCAGGTGCTCTGATGAGATAAAATCAATAATTCCCCCCAAAGCATGCTTTGCACGCAGCACACGTTTTGCCGACTCCCCAACACTCTTTTGCGGTCAAATTGGAAAAGTGCCGGACCACTTCATTCGCGAATACATATATCCCCATGACTTCAAGGAACTGGAACTCTCTCTCAGCCTCTATCTTTCCCAGCACCTATGATCTTCAAACCTTCAAAACCAGGGTGCATAGACACCTACGTCTACACCCTCTCACTTAATCAACTTTCCCTTCTCTTCGGTAATGCAAGGGTCTTTCGAGATCCATAGGGGCTACATCTTTACTGGTGCACCCCTTCTTGCATTCGATTGCATTAAAAAAAAAATGAGGTTGTCCTCTGCTTGATGCAAATAAACATATACACATATATATCAAGATGATATATCTGTATATATATTATTTATTTGTTTGAGACTATAGTTTCGAAGACTTGGTCTTCATCATCAGTCTTTCTTCAATTATAAATGTTTTTCATGGAGTCAATATCATATGGATATTGAAAACTTGATGTTCTTTCTTCACTGCTGGAAGGCTAGGAACTAATTAGTTTCGAAACTATAGTCTCAAACAAATAAATAATATATATATACAGATATATCATCTTGATATATATGTGTATATGTTTATTTGCATCAAGCAGAGGACAACCTCTTTGTTTCTCTTTGTGAATCAACAACTCTGCTACTCTCGGCAAAACAAAAACTTTTCAATTTTTCAATGAAAACCACTTATCCGAGAAACTTGATTTCTGTCTAATTCGATAGGAAATCCTGTTGACTTGAACGTTTACTTGAACTACTTTTTTGATAAAACTCTTAGATTTATAGATATCCAGCATTTTCCATGACACTTGACCTAGAGAATAAGATAGAAATCAAGTTTCTAGAGGATGAGTGGTTTTCATTTCATGTAGGAAAAACAGCGATTTTTTGAAAAATGGAACATTTCCTGTCATGGAAAATGCTGGATATCTATAAATCTTAGAAAGAATGATGAAATTTGTGAGGAAATTTTTATAAACTTTTCATTTTGAAAAGGAAGGTTATTTACGGAAAGTTGATAGTTTTTCGAGTTATAAGCAAAAAACTGCCAAAAAATGAGATTTTTTTACCTTTTTTGGCATTTATGACAATGTTCCGTCACGAAATTTTGTTAGCAAAACTCAGATTCGGATTCACCACACCAAAAAACAAACTGGATCAAGAAATCAAAACTACCCCAAAACTTTCCCGCGAGGGGCTCTTTAGAGAACAATTTAACTGGACTAAAAAGGTACTTCAAGAAATTAAAAAAGAACATAATTCTTGATTAAACATCTGAAATATATTTAATTACGGTTAGTTATCCATAAGAAACGGTTTGTCATTGCCGTACTCATCCGATGAGCACTGCCCTTGGGAGGGTTCTGATTCCCAAACCACCCCCAGTGGCTACGCCTCTCCCTGGTGCACCCAGCATTGCTCGGCAATTTTTGCTTTAGTTAAAAGCGATATTTAACATTATTTTTTTATTTTAAATTTAGGAAAAAATGTCGAGTTTTATTTGCAGCTGGAATTAAATGAAATTGAAATAAAATTTATTTTTTGCCAAATTTTTGACCCGCTCCGGCAACATATGCATCGCTGTGCACAAAGTTTTGAACTTAATTGCAATTAAAATAATATTAATATACACTAAGGCAGTGGCCTAAATAAAATTTGGTGGTCCGTGTTGCCGTATGACCGAATAAATGTCTCCCGTTTCGGATTTTTTGCAGTATTATAAATAATTGATGGCCCCGAGGCCTGTACGCTCGTGTATTCTATCACCTTGACACTCTATTTACGCCAGAGTCACGGAGGTTCCTTCGTTGATCCTTTTAAAACCTCAAGTAGGAGGGACGATCCTCCGAATCGTCGGTTTTTTTTAGAGAATGAAAATGATGTTCTAATAAATTCTTTCATTCGGAATTTGTGGTTTTAATTATCCTTAGGCTGCCTTTGCATCAATTCAGGATTGCGTTCCAGCAGTGTCTTCAATAGAAAATATGTGTAATTAACTATTAGATGATTTGATTTGATTTAAATAATTACCTATTGTGGATGTTGAATTTGGAAGCATTTGAGGACAGGAACTCGTTGTTATTGATTGATTTGATTTGGAACAAAAAAGTTTTTAAATATACATAAATAGTGAACATAATATATTTCATGACATGGTTTTAATTTATTGCTAGGCAATGGTAACAGAGGACCCTAGCTGTTTCTTCAGGTTTTTAAAAAGGCTTCCTCAACACCTGTATGGGGTATCAACAATAGTGAGTAGAATCTCAAAAGTTGATACAATATCATTAGAAGAACTTGAAAAATTATAATTTATAATCATAAATACAATATAATATTTACCCTGGTTAATTAAATTGTTCAAATCAAGTGTGTTCAAAAAATCTTGATCTATTGCAATAAAGGATACACCAACCAGACGACCTTTACCATTAGAATATTTTCCCCAGATAGAAAGGCTATGGGATTCGAAAATTTTAAAAAAGTTTACCAGATAGAATGCAGGAGGGTGGTGGTGTCAACCAGTTTTAGGGTTGTAGGCTGTATGTTGACACCTAGATGTATAATATATTCATTAAAAAATCATAATACACGTCCCTATACTAATTCGGTGTCTTAAAACTGCTCGTACTTTAAATAAAAGGAAAACTTATTTTCAATATAATTCTAGCCAATTTCATTGTTTTAATTATAAACATTAGATTTTTAAAAGAAAACTATTAAATCCGGTTTTCAAAGCTTCCTTATACGCATAAACAGTGCTTTACCCAATAAGAGTTAATTAGAAGGTTTCACATAAATAAAACAAATATATTTCAAGTATATATATCCAGATTAAATTCAGTAAAAAATGTCGAGTTTTATTTGAGAGTACATATATCTCGATATATATTTCGAGTTCACTGGAAGTATTTCGGAACCGGTAGACTCATGATTTTTTAAGTCTATGATGAATAAATAAATCCCATTTTCCTTCCTCATTCCAGCTGGCGCGCTGTCGTAAAATTTACGACACATGAGTCTTATCGCTTCCACCACTTTTACCACTTAGGGCCGATTGTATGTCGCAAAGTAAATGCTTTTTACCACTAACCAAGGGTAGATGGTAAATGGAGGGACTGGGATGGCCAATCAGATGAGCCTCAAGAATCGAGCTCCGAGCTATTCGAGGGTGAGGGCTTTTCTAAACTACAGATGAGCTTAGAAGTTTTTGTTATTCATTGATATTTGAGAATTTCCGTTGAGCGTAAATTTTACGACACGCGCCTTAAAGTATAAGTATATTAAATAAACTATTTTTTTCATTTTATATCGTTTCTTTTTATGGCTAAATATATTTTTTGGTTTTAGACGTGTTCTATTATGGCTCGTAGGCCGTTAACACAAAAAGAGCTAGAAGAAATATTTAGTGTTGTTTCGTTTGTTTAAGAAAGTCAAATATATTTTTTTAAAAGTACTTTCATTTATCATTGTTCATAACCTTACAGAAATTCTCTAACATAAATATTAAGAAAACACCATTTCATGGAGAAAACTTGATGACGTAAAATTTACGACAAGCTCCTAGTCGAGGAAATTTCACATCGAGCCCGCTGGAAGGTTAAACAATTTCAAATATAAAATATAAGAAACTATTTTGAGTTGTTATTATTAATCTTTCCAGTTCTAATTTATTTTTATCTTTGATTGCAAGAAAATTCGAAATTTTCAAACATTATGGATTAAAATATATATACGAGTATGATTTAGAGATATATAAGGAAAATAAAAGACAATTCTTTTGGAATATAAGTAAATCTATTTATCGATCATATACATTTAATATTTGGAAGAATAGTATATATATTCTTTTAGATAAATTTTATATTGTTAATATTAATAAATAGATGTATTAAATAAATTTCAAATTTTATTTAATGTTTTAAAAATAATAAATAATCATAAAACAAACTGGTTTTTATAACAAAAATTATTTCACACTTTTACAACTAATTATGTGAACGTATTAATAAAAAAATTGTGTATTTTAAATAAAACAAAATTAAATCAAAATGATAAATAATAAAGATTAAGAATTACATATATTTGTTTTACACATATTAGGGCAATTAATTTTACTATCATAATACTGTATTACATACAAGAAATGCACTTAAAGGAAACTTACAGAAGAGTTTATTTACTTCCTCGACTCTCAGGGAAGAATTATAATCTATCTCTTTCACAAGGGTCGTAATATTAAACTACTTATTATTATTTATTTATTTTCAGTAGCTTTGTCATGTATATAAATAAACCAGCAGGTGTAGCCAGTCTTACAGATGTAGGAAATAAACCTACATTTTATATAACAAATCGAAGACTAGTTAAGGTTCTTCGAAAACTGTAGTATCCAAAAGTAGTAAATATAAAATTAAGGGATAACAATGGCATACAATCTAATGACTGTACGAATTTCTTCGAATATCTCAAATGATTTTGCTAGTCACACTAATGAGAAAGGTTGGTGGAGAAAAATTCTCCAGTTGACCTGAACCATTCATTCATCTCTCAAACACCTTACTAATATAATTTGATTATTATAAATTCTGCCATTTATATAACAGAAACTAAGATATCGTTACGAGAGTCATAAAAACTAAGCGAATCAATAATTAAATATTAAATGTAAATTGGTAAAAAACAACTAATTTTACAAAAATGTATCAATTGAGGCAATTTTGCTTCAATTAATATATATTTTTATACTTCTGAGTAGTATCAGAAGTGATTTTTGTTTAAAATATATTATTCCTTTTTAGGTATGTTATAATCAGTCTTTGAGGAAAATATCACATGTTCTTGTCTCGGTCTATAACTATGCATAAAAACATGCTTATTATCCTTAGTACAATATATCAAAATACTGTGCAATCGTTGTCCCGTGGTTCTACCGACCTTTCTCAGCTTGGACTCGCAACTTAAGTTAAAATTATTCGCTATCTTTTACATATCACAGTTTAAAGTTTAATTGAGTATCGAGGCATCTCAACATATGAGCGACTCAAAATTACATAATTTATATATTATTTGAACTCTTTAGACTATGTTACACGACCCTTGAGGGTGGACAGATCTTTAAAGGGGGTTAAGGAACATATAAAAGTTTACATTAAAAGGCAAAAAACAATCTCAGAGAAATAATGGAGATCGAAGCATTAATTTGAACCGACTCAATCGACTCAAATGCGCCAAGTCTTTTCTTGTTTATTAATATACTTTGGCTTAAAATTAAATACTACAGCCTTTTTATTTAGTGTTTCAAAATATATATTTATATATAAAATAATAATAATAATAATAAATTAACATTTTGGCACTGGAAAGAACGCAGAGCCGAAATGCTCCCCTTTTGGAAATCTTAAAATTTCAATATTTCAATATATTATCTTAAACTTAATGAGATTAAGATTTCTCAGATATATATACCTATATAGTTAATATATATATATATATATAATATATATATAAATATACTGTCTGAGTTCTTTGCCAGAAGCCTAGCATTTATCGAAATTTCTAAATTCTATGATTATAACATAAATACATTAGCCCCTAAACCCTCCCCCCTTCTGAATGTTTAGTGCATCTCATTAGCATACTAATATTATGGAATTTACTACATTATCCTCAATATCTAATAGAAATCAATTTGGAATGTGGTTATTATATATGTGTTCTTTAGAATTATTTAGAGTTAATGAATACAGAAAAATTAAAAAGTGCCTATCCCCTCACACCATTAAACATTAATATTATATTATATTATTTAAAGAGTATGTGCAATAATTGGAATTTCTATCGCAAATTAGAAATAAAAAAAAGAAGAGAACCCGAAAAAGCGATATGAATAATGAAGTGGCTACGACTTACAGAGAAATAATTCAATTTTATTCTAAATATGTGTTCGAAAATTGTTTATCAAACACATTAAAAATTGCAAAATTTCAAAATTCAATCAATATCTATTTGAAATTAAGGTGTACTCTCTGTTTAGTCATTAACACATAAAACACATCTACTGTTGGACAGCTGCAGGGGGTTGAGAATAACTATAAGGATAAGGGACATGCTGATAGGCAGGGAACGGGGAAACGCCTGCAGCAGCTGCAGCTGCAGCAATATTTTGATAAGCGCAAGGATTTACTTGCGGCGGCGGGCGAGAGGACTGGAAAAACTTATTCGAAAGAATACTTTGCATACCAGCATCTGGGTTTGGTTGAATTAAATATTGTGGGGGTCCCTGCAAGGTGTATAAACTCTGATGAGGAGAAGTTGAACCTTGCGAACTGACATTACCACTACTAATATTTAAAGATGTCTGAGCTTGCTGATGTTGCTGTTGTTGCTGCGATTGTTGTTGTTGCTGTTGCTGTTGTTGTTGTTGTTGTTGTTGCTGCTGCTGCTGCTGTTGATGTTGTTGATGATGATGATGGGTGTAAGTATTAGTAGTATTTTGTCTTGAATATCTTGTTTGGGTATTTTGGAAATTATTACGAGGGCCTGAGGTCCCAAGACGACCCGTATTCTGATTTTGATATCCATTTGAGACATAGGTATTATTTGAAAAAACATTATTTTGATGATAATTATTTGGAAAAGTATTATTTGCGGCCTGATAATTATTATAATTTGGTGATGTATAATTACGATGAGTATTCATGAATCGATTGGGTTGTCGATATTCTGTTGGGGATTGAAGGGAGTTTGCAGAATTAGTAGATTGACTTGATTGTGATCCACTCCAATTTGAAGGTGAAATATTTCCACGGACTAATGACGGGTTGGTTAATTGCATGGTAGTATTTTCTTTATTTTTAGGATTCCATCGATTACGTGCCTTTAAATTGAAATTATTGCGAGTCATATTTGCGAGTTCAATTAAGTCTGGATTGACGACTTGATTTGACTCTTGCAAAACAGCTACAAGTTCTTTTGCTTGTCTTGCGTTATTAGGAGTAAAAAAAGCATAGGCTGTGCCAGAGAGATTGCATCTCCCAGTTCGACCAATCCGATGGATGTAATCTTCGCAAGTATTCGGATAATCAAAATTGATAACAAATTTTACATCTTCAACATCTGATAAAAACAAACAAATAATATTAGATAAATGTGAAAAAAATAATAATATAATATATGTAGTATATTTAAAAATATATATATATATATATATTTGATTTAAATAAATAAGTTTAGAGGTTCTTTCGCGACAATCCACAAAAAAAATTTAGCCTCGTAACCACTCTATAAATATGAACCGAACTAAAATTTTAGGTTACGTTTTTTTAACGTGACTGTCCACTCACACTACGAAATCTCTAATGTATACACACATACTTGCCGGATCGTTTCCAAGCCATTGTGCTTATTATCCACTCCACTAAAAATAATCGCCCAAATATGCTTCTTTTTTTATTATTTTTTATCAAAACTACGAGGTAAATAATTTTTTTTTTAAGTTACTCCGAATATATTATTCTAACAAATATTAGTTTTTCATCAAGATGGTGAAAGTCCTTCAATGAAAAAAAAATAAAATAATTATCATATCCCCACCCTTTCCCAATCTACCCTATGTTAAAAATGTCATTTTTAATTGCAATTATTTCATGTTTGGTGTGGTAAATCGTCTTCAAATTTTAACAGTATGTGTATTATGCTTTTAATCAATTATATTCCAAGTTTCAAAGACTTCTTGAATTTTTGCATTTGTGAAAGAACTACCTTAATTTAGATTTTCTAAAATATTTTGTAAAAAAAAATTACCTAATCCGCGAGCAGCAACATCTGTAGCAACCAAAATAGAAGATTTGCCATTTCTAAATTCAGCTAAAACAAAATCTCTCTCAGGCTGAGATTTATCTCCATGAATGCTTATTGCAGGCCACCTAATTAGAAATTAAATTGGTTAAAGTTTATTTAAAACATGTGTTGTATTTATATAAATATCTATAAAATACTAACCCTTCTTTTCGAATTGATTTACAAATATCATCTACTTTCTTTTTAGTTTCAACAAAAATAATAGTTTTATTTCCTCTCTCAGCAGCGATTTGTCGAAGAAGTGTAGATAATCTAATAAAAATTAAAAAAACATTAAAAATTAAGAAGAAAAGTGAAACTTATGTTATTGATCGGAATGGGTTTTCGGACTGGTCAACTTATAGTTAATTTAGAAGTTTGATTAAAATTTTCTTGAGTACAACGATGATTTGAGTCCTAATTCTGGAGTCATTGTCAAGAAAAATTGAGCTAGAAGTTCCAGAATTAGGTATAGTAAAGTGGTAACAATAATATAAATTTGTGATTTAATTTATAATTTGATTATAAGTGCTTAAATAACAAAAAACTTTCTAGATAATGAATGTGAACTATAAATATAAGTTGTTGTAGGGAAATAAGGACAGTGCCTTATTCGCAAATAATTTTTATTTTTCGCCAACGCTCCGTCAACTTTTTGTTGTGACTTCCTCAGGACTCAAACAAATTAGCTGCCTGCATATTTGTTACACTGTATAATATTCATTCTTAGCAAACACATCACAGCGCTATATGTGTTTTGCTAAGAATGAATATTTCTATAGATAACACAATATGAAGTTGAACTGTGTTGGGCCTGAGTAAGTCACAAACAAAGTAGACGAGACGTTGGCAAAAATAAAAATTGTTTACATAAGGTATTGTCCTTATTGTCCCTACAACAACTGATGAAACTTTAATCGATGGACATAAATAATCAATATAAATATAAGTAGAAAAAAAAAAATTATTTACTTGATTTCTTTATCATGTTCTTGCATTACATCAACGATTTGGATTATATTATTGTTGGCTGATAAATTCAATGAACCAATATTTATTTGAATATAATCACATAAGAAATCCTCAGCAAGTGCTTGAACTTCTTTGGGCCAAGTTGCGGACCACATTAACACTTGTCTGTCAGGTCTAATTTGTTCAATTATCTTTCTTATTTGTGGTTCAAATCCCATATCCAACATACGGTCAGCTTCATCTAAGACTAAATATGTGCATCTTTTCAAGTTGGTAGTCCCTTTTTCCAAAAAATCGATTAGCCTTCCAGGAGTTGCTATACAAATTTCCACCCCACGTTCGAGATCTCGTGCTTGGGGTCCTTTTGGTGCCCCTCCAAAGATACATGTATTCCTGATAAGAGAGGAGGCTCCAAAATCGCGCGCTACTTGCTGTATTTGTTGTGCTAATTCTCTAGTAGGAGCTAAAATGAGTACAATAGGTCCTTCGCCTCTAGATAGGCGTTGTTGATTATTTATATGTACAGTAGCCGGAAGTACATAAGCCAAAGTTTTTCCTGATCCAGTTTGAGCGATTCCAACCATATCTCTTCCACTTAGAGCAATAGGCCACCCTTGAGCCTGAATAGCAGTTGGTTCAGCAAAACCTTGTTTTCTACAAATAAATAGAATAGATCAGTTTTTAGGAGTGAGAAAATTAATTTTTGATAAATTTTTTTTTTAGTTAAACTCCTTCACATAGTAAAAACAAAATAAAGAGGGAAATAAAATTTAAGACATTTTCATATTAAAAAGTTAATTTATTACTAGTTTGGTTAGTTCATTTAAGGAGGTTCTTTCGCGACAATCCACACAAAAAGTTTTAGCCTCGTAATCACTCTATAAATATGAACGGTGTCAAAATTTTAGGTTGTTTTTTAACGTGGCTGTACTTTTTACGCTACTATATTCTAGTTATGAATGGATCGTTTCCAAGCCATTGATATTTTATCCTCCACTACATATTTCTTCAAATATGTTTTGTTTTTTATTTTTTCAAAACTACCGGAGTGATAATTTTACTTTTTAAGTTACTCCGAATATATTATTCTAACAAATATTAGTTTTTCATCAAGATGGTGAAAGTCCTTCAATGAGAAAAATAAAATAGTGATCATTTTCTCCACCCTTTCCCTATCTACCATATGTAAAAAATTTCATTTTTAATAGCAATTATTTCATGTTTGGTGTGGTAAATCGACTTCAAATTTTAACAGTGTGTGTATTATGCTTTTAATGACTAATATCCCAAGTTTCGAAGACTTCTTGAATTTTTGCATTTGTGAAAGAACTACCTTAATATGAAAATAAAAAGTTAAAATTTATAAAAATGCTTACATGATTTCTTGCATGACATAATCAGGAAAATTTCCTTCTTCAAAATATTGACTTGGGTGTGGAATATTGTTTCCTTTTACAGTTATTGCTTTACCATTCCTATATTCCATAACTTCCTCTGGAGTTCTTAAATAGAAATAAAAAATTTAAAATATTAACATTAAACTTAAAGAGTCCTGAAGTTAATTTTCAAAATAAATTGACAAATTTCTTGAATTTATACATATTCAAACTTACCATTCTTACCATAATTTTGTTGCGTTCCTTAAAGTGAAAAATTGACATATGATGAGATTATACAATTTATTTATCCTATATATACATACATTGCTGTCAATTTTTCACTTCTAAGTTCTTTCTTAACTTAAAATTCTAGAGAATGGTAAGATCAAAAAATGTTCTAAGTAAAATTTTTATTCCTATATTTTCTTAATGACAAGTAAATTAACTGGTGATTTTTTCTAATTAAGTGATTAAGTTAAATTTTTAAAAATTTCTATTAACAATTTTTTTTTTACAAAAACAAAGAATAAATAGTAATAATTATAAATTCAGAAATATTCAAAAAAAAAAATGTATTAATAAAATGTGGTATAAATGAAAATTTTAGTAATGGTTATAATAGACTAGAGACCTTAAGGTTTTACAAAAAATTAATACTCTAATTAGGATTATTTATTTTGATGGTCTCATTTGAAATATTTAATTAAAATTATAAATCTTATCAGAGAATTTTCATAATCAAAGCCAAAAAATCCATTAAAAACAAATGTTATCATTATTAAGTAAAAAATTTGAAGTTATGAAGGTGGAAATCTTAGAATCAAATGTATGTAATTTTAATTCGAAGTTTAGGGATTTGGGAAGATTGAGGGAAATGGGGATTGTAAATGTTTTTCGAGGAAAAATTCAATTACTCATTATTTACCATTTAATTAAAAAATTAATATTATGAACCTTAGAAGGTTATCTATATGTATCAATATTAGAAAATTAAAAAAAAAAAAATAGTGAATTTTAAATATATTTAATGTTTAAATTTTATTTATTTTAATATCATGAACTCAGTATAAATTCTTGAGATTCCGTTTCTCGAGTAATATTTTCTATCGATATTATAATATAAAACGCTTATGGTCATGTCCGTGAGCAGCCGAGCGGGCCCGAAGAGTAGCGGGAATCCCCGAGAAGGGATTTAGATAAGCCCCTTGTAGGGGACAGGTGCCTCCGGTCCTAAGACCGGGGACGAGGGGTGAACCGCGTTTGGAATTATTTTGGACCCCTTCATCTATTGTCTTCTACTTGGAATTGAAAGTGGAAGTAGGTGTACACGATATTAGTTCGCGGTTCACCCCTCGACGGGGGATGTAGCTAGTTTTTAAAAGTTGTCCTTTAGTGTAATTAGTCCATTGGCCTATCATTGAAGTTTCCGTTCATTCCCTTGTTTTTATAGATATTATACCACGGTAAATGTTCTAATGATATAAAAATCGATAATCCTCCTTCAAGTCTGATTTGCGCTAAAGCCCCATAAATAGAAAAAAAAGAAATATTAATTAAATAATAATTAATAAAAATAAAATAAATAAAAATGGAAAAAAAACCAGGTGATTCGCATATTTCCCATACATCTTCGCGATTAAATTAGGAATAAAGTGAACAAACTCATTAGTCATGGTTCGTTTATTCCTATGAGATTCAAACCATCTTCTTACTGCCATCTTATCTCCCTTTTTTCTAAAATGAAGAGCCCATACTAATTAAGTTTAAAAAATAAAATATTAAAAGGGCTATTAGCAGATTAATAGGGAGATATGTAAATATCAAAGAGTGTTTTCTTTCTTGTTGTAAATAAATAAATAAATAAATATAGTCGAGGCGTGAACCGCGATTAGAATTAGGTGTACACCTCTTTGGAATTATATGGAATTATTTTGGAATTCTTTAGATAATGCCCTTTCATCTATTGTCTTCTACTTGGAAATGAAAGTGGAAGTGGAAGTAGGTGTACACGATTTTAGGTCGCAGTTCACCCCTTGAATATAGTTATAAGACTAGTTTCGAGCGTTAGCCTAGAGGTTTTATCTCGAACTAAAGCTTTCACTTACTCATTTATCCCAATGACTTCTAGACTGGAAGTCATTTCTGGCCTCCGTCTTTCCTGCGACCTACAACCCAGGACTCGACATCTCCAGGTTCCTTTGAGACAGACCCAATCCCGATTTTTCGACTTCCCATTTTTTTAACGATAGAGGGGTCAGATGGTCAATGGGGTTGCATCTTTCTGGTCCTAGCATCAATATCATTAAAAATTATCTTGGGTACCGTAATTCAAGTCACACACTATGGGTTCAGCTGTATGAGAGCCGGAGACTTCTAACCACTCATATACACAAGTTGGAATAACAATATCTTTCACAATGATAGCCTCTTAGCCTCTGAATTACCCTGTTTAGGCATAATTATTTACATCAAACAGAAGACGACCATGTCAACGTTGAGGCTACCCAGCTCCTGGACAAGACAAATCGTCGCCTTAGAGTGTAAACCTGCTAACTCACAACAAGGAAATTTTTCAGGGCAGAGAAAAAACAAACGAAATTTAATATTGTTGTTATGGAGAGAAACTATTTTTCCCATTTTTTTTTTCTGCAACTTACGATCGTAATTTTAAGTATCAGTTTAACTTGGACGATGCTTCATCTCTTTTTCTTTCGAACGGTATTAATATGTCATATATGATAAAAAATGGATTTAGCAGGTTTACACTTTAAGGCGACGAAATATGATAAGACCTTTTGAGTTAGTGAAATAATAACAAAACCTAGTGTAGTAGTGTGATATTAGAACACAAGGCTACTAGTGAGTAAGAGCTTAGTTTTAGAAAATGTACTACTTTATAAGAATTATTGATCAGATTGTATAGATTTTTGAATAAAAAAAAAAAAAAACAGAAGACGCATTCTGAATTTATCCTATATAGATAGATATTCATAAATATGCATCATAGACAAAGCTAATTTCAATAAGTAAAATTGGTTTTTAAGGAATTTGGTGTTGGTACTTGGTAAAACATTTTTTAAAATTATTGGATAAAAAATACTTGGTAGGTTTCACATTAAGATATAAAAAATAAAACGAATTTATTTTTGGAGAATCTTTAATCTCGATATAAATTTATATATTTCGAGTGACTAACCCATCTTCAGGAGAAACAGAAAGTAACTGACCTGGATAAGTCGAATTTGAATACAAGTCAATGGTAAAATTTATTTTTAAGAGATAACAAAAGGGTAAATATTTAGAATTAGTGGAGGGAGAAAGGTAGGAAGTCTATTTTGTTTAATTTTGAATGGCCTTCTGAGAAATGAGGATTTACACTCAGGTAGATGTAGGCCCCCCTACATCTACCTGAGTAGGGGGGGAGAGGAAGAATTAATGAAAACAAATTTGCAAATATTTAAAGAATGTAATCAATGATTGTACTTTTCCCAACTTCTAATTGATTATTTAGTATATTCGTTTTATTTGAGAGAGCTAATTTTATTTCCGTTGATTCTTAAAAAATCTAAACGTAAGCCCTTAAAAATCTAAACGTAAGCCCTTACGTTTAGATTTTTCAGAGTCAACGGAAATAAAATCAGCTCTCTCAAATAAAACGAATATACTAAATAATCAATTAGAAGTTAAGAAAAGTACAATCATTGATTACATTCTTTAAATATTTGCAAATTTGTTTTCATTAATTCTCCCCCCCCCCCCCACACACACATCTACCTGAGTGTAAATACTCATTTCTCAGAAGGCCATTCAAAATTAAACAAAATAGACTTCTTACCTTTCTCCCTCCACTATTTTTAAATATTTACCCTTTTGTTATCTCTTAAAAATAAATTTTACCATTGACTTGCATTCAAATTCGACTTATCCAGGTCAGTCACTTTCTGTTTCTCCTGAAGATGGGTTACTCACCCGAAATATATATATCGAGATTTAAGATTCTCCAAAAATAAATTCGTTTTATTTTTTATATCTTAATGTGAAACCTACCAAGTATTTTTTATCCAATAATTTTAAGTAAAATTGGATTGACTCTAAGTTATTGTTTGAAAACAGATTCTGAATTATATGCCGAAACGTTGTGAATAAACTTGAAAAATATGAATTAAAAAAAAATATATATAATTTCACCGTGGAAAGTCTAACCCAAAAAATTTAGATAGTCAATCTGACATCGATTTTCGTACCAACGTAGTTACTTTTAAAAAGATCTATCCAATGATACCCCCATAATCACAAGCATTATTTCTATTTGAAATTGATCGTTGAGCCCTATGGGACATAATTCAGATTTGAAGTGAAAAATGTCATCTAATGTCATTGAACTATCATTTGATATTTTCAAATAGGCTATGATCCCTCTTTCGAAATATACAGGTGGGCTGATCACCATCTATAAGTTAATTATTTACCCAAAATTAAAATATTCTTGATTGTAACACTTTATGACATCACAATTAATCATTCTCTTCCTCAATCTTGCATAATTAAAAAAATTGAAATTGTTAATGAAACGAAAAAAATTTTTATTGACCAAGACATGTTTCGGGTCAAGTTGAACCCATCTTCAGTTATTAAAACAAAATTAAACTCTCTTCTCCACACCATTCAGAAAATTAACATTTCATGTAATGTACAATAAAATTAAAATCACAATCAAAGAGACATAAAGGAAAGTCAAAGAGAGAAAACAGATAATAATTACATGACTGTAACATGTTTTTTGTATATGTATAACTCTATATATAAATTATATTCACTGGAGATTAAGATAGAATTAAAGAGAATTTAGAAACTTTTCTGAATTCTCTTTAATACTATCTGAATCTCCAGTGATTATAATTTATATATAGAGTCATACATATACAAAAACCATGTTACAGTCACGTAACTATTATCTGTTTTCTCTCTTTGACTTTCATTTATGTCTCTTTGATTGTGATTTTAATTTTAATTTTATTGTACATTACATGAAATGTTAATTTTGTGAATGGTGTGGAGCAGAGTTTATTTTGTTTTAATAACTGAAGATGGGTTCAACTAGACCCGAAACATGTCTTAAACAAGATAAAAAATTTTGGAAAGTAAAAAAAAATTTCGTTTTATTTACAATTTAAATTTTTTTAATTATGGAATTGAGGAATTAATTATTTACATCAAGCAGAAGATGTAATCTGAATCTATTCCTTATGGATCACTGACAGAGCTAAGTTTAATAAGTAAAATTGAATTGAATCTCCAACTATTTATTGCTTGAGAAAGGATTTACAATTAAATGCCGAAACGATGTAGAAAAATTTTAATTATTTTTTAATTTCATCGGGGGAAGTCTAGCCCAAAAAAGTTATAGATCATCAATCTGACATCTGTTTTGGTATAAAAGTTGTTATTTCTTAAAAGATCTATCCAATGATAACTCACACACAACCTCAATTTTTAATTATTGAAATTTTAAGATCGATTGCTATGAAACATCAGGCCCGTGCCTGGCAGGCGTTCAAATAGCCAAGTTTTTTTTTTTGAGATTAAGATTGAAATTTGTAAAAAAAAATTTCCAAATCATTTCTGTTTTTTTTTTTACAAATTTCATATTTTAATCTCATAAAAAAAATCCCTGGCTATTTAAACGCCTGCGTGCGGCGCACGCAATGAACACCGCCAGGCACGGGTCTGTGAAACATACTTCAGATTCGACGAGAAAAGTCATTAATTGTCAATTAATTGTCATTTAGATGACATTTTCAAATAGGTTTTGTAATGTCAATTTTTTGTCATCTTTCAATCAAGTTCCGATATCAAAATAAAGGGTTGGATGGGTATAATTATTTACATCAAGCAGAAGACACACTCTGAATCTATTCCTTATATATATATATTTTTATAGATGCATCACAGACAGAGAGCTAACTTTAATAAGAAATAACTAAATTGTTAAAATAATATCCAGTGTAATATATTTTCGAAAATAGTGCAAATTTTGGTTATGAATTTATTTTTAATGAAAACTGAAATAATAAAATTCAAAACATTGAAATATTTTAGATTAAAAAAAAAATCATTTAAATATATAATAAAAATCAGAAAAATTAATTCAAATAAAAAAGCTGATAAAATTATATATAAAAAAATTAAAAAAAAAAAGTAAAATTTTTTTTTTTAAATGATTTTTAAAAGAAAAAATGAAAATGGATTAGAAATAGTTAACTCCGAGTAATTAAACCTTATGATAGATAATTAAATCAATAACCTGGACATCACGTTCATATGTGGAACGTAGAAATTTTTTAAGAATGGCTGAAGAGTTGTCATATCCCATTTTGGCTTTTTTAAGTTATCCCCTGGAATCTTAGTTTTTTTAGGTATTTTAAAAACATTTGATTCAATAATTGGTTTCTTCTGTGGTATTTGTATCGAATTTCCCCAATTTCTAGGTTTATTTCCATATTGATATTGTTCTTTATCTTGTCTTGGATACCTTGAAATATAAATAAAGGATTATAAAAATGCGAATTCTATATATTTTTTTAAAAAATATGCTATAACTTGGGCTATAATTAATCATTTTTAAATTTAAACCAAGGTTTTTCGATAAGGTAATTTTTTTCATGATGAAATTTATCATTTGTTCAAAATGGCGGTATTAAGGTCAGCGAGTAGAAATTCTCAAATAATAAATTCGGTGAATTTTATAGATATCTAAATTTTATAGAAATGTAGAAAAATAAGCAAGTTTTTATATAATACATACATATTTTGACCAGAATTATTGGTGCCGTACATCGTACAGCAGTTTTATTAATGTAAATTTGTCGACAAAATAAACCTGTTAAAAAAAAAAATCGAATTTTTAATTATTCTTTGATGTTTTTATTATGCAATAATGAAAATAATCATTAAAGAATAAATATAATATTGGTTTGAGTAATGTACCTTGATGTGATTCGAATGAAAAAAATGAATAAGTACAAATTTGTCGAAGCAACTGTGAAAGTTGCAACTGGGGATATGGAAAATGCGGCTGCGAGTTTTTGTCCTGGGCAGAGCAAGGGAGCGAGGGAGCCAGCAGAGCGCAGAGGTCAGAGCACTGGGAGAGCAGGAGTGGGGATTGAGAGGGAGTAAGGGGGGTGCGAAGGGGGTCGGGCCCGGGGGGAGAGACGCGAAGGGGAGGCGCACTCCAAACAACCAAGCGGATAAATGAAAAGCGACCCAAGAGAAAATCAATCCACAAATACTTCAATTTATTCCACTACGTGCAAATTATTCCATTTTTATCTATTAAAAATTGATTCAAACACTCAATTAAATTAATAAATAATTTCAATTTAAGAAAATGTATATATTTTTTTAAGAGAATTCATTAAATAAGCGGTGAATTTAAAAAACTTTTATTTATTTATTTATTTATTACTTTCACTTGGATAAAGTGAAAGTTTGGAATGTCCTCTCTGGAAATGGACTTTTCAATTCTAAAAATCACTTAGTACCTATACGCTTGGCGAGATTTGTAGACGGGGCGGATAGAGTATTAATTGATTCAAATTTTTTTTTTTTTTTATCGACACGATAATTAGAGATCGTAAAATAGAATAAAGTCTGATTGGTGCCAAAAATAATTTCCTGAAATGCATTTTTTTAAGTGTTTCAATTCCAATGCTGAAATGTATAACGTTTAGGGAAAGTGGTGTTGGTTTATAGTGAAACATATTAAACACGGGAATTATTTGACGGATTATAGTGGTGTTTCACAAAGAGCAAATAAAATTAAAAAATTTTTTAAATTATATTTTGGAGATTTTTTATTTATCTCTATACATATTTCGGGTTATGAACCCTTCATCAGGAGGTTTAACAAAAGTCTTTTGTTAAACTTCCTGATGAAGGGTTCATAACCCGAAATATGTATAGAGATAAATAAAAAATCTACAAAAATATAATTTAAAATTTTTTTAAATTGTATTTCCTTTGTGAAACACCACTATAATCCGTCAAATAATTCCTGTATCCGAAATGTATAGTCTTTGGTTAGATGCGGCTCGATAAAAAATGCGTAAGCCGTCTGGCTACTAAATTTTCACTTATAGAACTTTTCACAGGTTCGGTTCTATAATTAGAGCGCAATTAGGCCTGAAACGTGTATTTTAAATGGAGTTTCTTTTGATTATGTGAAGATTGTATAAAAGAATAAAAAATTATATATAAATATTTTAAACAATCAAGGATAATATTTTGAGTTGAATTAATATTAAATGATAATTATTAATTCGTTAATTTGCCAAGAGTAGCACTTTAAAAAAAAAACTCGTTAAACTAAGCTTTAATGAAAATGTGTTAATCATAATAAAATAATATATAGTGCCTGGAGCACGGAGCGACGCTCGTTAACTTTTTGCCTCTAAATAGCTTAAGGATGTTCCCTAATATAGCTCAGATGCAGTTCGCTCTTTCCCCTACTCTCATATGCGCAGAAAGGGAAAAATCTTTTCACTACGTCGTTTCTTGGATGTGGCAACATTGCATTCTTACCTGTTTATGCCATTTTTCACGTAATTTGCCTGGACTAGTATGGGTATTGTTATATTTAAAATCCAAGACAGTGATTACGAAAACAATAAGTCACTAACACAGAAGCGAGGTCAAAAAACTCTATAGCACCTCTAACAATTCTTTCATAAATATAGCCATAAAATATAATACCCTTTTCAAATTTGAAAGAAAAGTCTGTAGTAAATCGATTCATGCCATTGTGCACAGATAACAGTCCATAAAATCTCTTCTTTCTTTCTTTCTCGATGGAAGTGCCAATCTAGATCTTTAGGGGCTGCAACCTTCTTGGTGTACCTCTTTCCCATTCATTCAGGCGAATGAATAATTTTTTCAGAATTACATGTTATGGGGGAATCATTTTAAAAAAGACAAATATGAGTTGTCTGGACGTTTGTGGCGACAACACTACACAATCCCAAACTAAGACAAAGAAAGGGTCTGCCCCGACAGAATTTGTCAGACGACAACCCTACCCATTGTCCAATACACTCCAAGACCAACAGACCTCCCGACGGTATGGTCTGTCAGTAACTTTTAAGGAGTTCGGTGTTGGTTCTAGGTGAAACATTTTAATATAATAATAAAACTAAGATACGAGGTTTGTGAAACCTACCTCGTATCTTAGTTTTATTATTATGGTCTGTCAGTGTGTAGAGGCCTTTACAAGCTAGGCCTCTTCCCACGATATAATACTGTAAGACGGAAGAAAAAGAAAGAAAGGGGTGCGGAGTGAGAATCTATTCACTAAACTGTGCCTTAATAACATTATAAATATCTGGAGGTAGCTGACCGAACCTAGAAACCTTAGTCTAGAATAGCTGTAGTGTGATCTGAACTCATAAACTCTCTAAATCTTTTCTATTTTTTTTTAACAAAAAAATTATATAGTTAACTAAGGCGCGTATTTATATAAGCGTTAGACCCGTATGAGCATGCGTTTACCCTGTTTTGTTCATATTGAGTATGAGTCGAACCGAATGGACCCGAGCCGAGGGTTGTCGGTACTTCAAAGTGGGCACTTGCTCAATTCCTGCTCTTTACGGGCGCGGATCCAGACCTCTGAATTGGGGGGGGGGGGGGGGCAGTCGCCGGTATATAAGATCTACTTTTGATCTCGGAAGTGTGTCGCGATCGAATTGTCCAAGCGGGTGAGGGGGGGGGGGCAGAGACGCCCACCCCCCCACATAGAACTTTATTTTCTTCAATTTTAAAATTTAATGTTAAAAAAAAAATTAAATAAACATATAAAAAATGTTGATCTCCAATGCTTTGGGTGGGGCGGTCGCCCCCATCCCCCCCTGGATCCGCGCATGGCTCTTTGGGTACGGTCGAGTAAGCCACCCCTGAACAATATGAGCCGACTGCTCCTCTCCTTTAAGGGCCGGTTGTATGCCGCAAAGTAAATGCTTTTTACCACTTACCAAGGGTAGGGGGGAACTTTCAGTGCCTGTCATCTGATTGGCCATCCCAGTCCCTCCATTTACCATCTACCCTTGGTTAGTGGTAAAAAGCATTTACTTTGCGACATACAGCCGAGCCTAAGACTCTCCAATTCATTTCATCTACTTATAAGGAAAAAAATTGGTTTTTCTGTTCGCTCCCTACTTGGACTCAGGCGCATGCTCATGTGGGTCATATGAATACGCGCCTTAGCAGACAAGATTTTTTAAAAAATTAAGAAACAAAAAACATGAGATTATTAATTAACTAAAGAAAAAAATTGTTAAGGGGTGTATTCATCTGAGCATTTAACCCACATGAGCATGCGGTCCGAGCCTGAGTCAGTGGAGGGGGCGCAGCTGAGCCCTAAGCCACTGTGTGACCCGTGCTCACTTTGAATTACCGATAACCCTCGGCTGGGGTTAAGCTGTTCGGGTCCATTCAGCAGGGTAAATGCATGCTCAAACGCCCATATGAATACGCGCCTTAAAATTCGTTTTTAGGAAAAAGAAAATAAATCTAAAATGAAGTCAGTTAAAAAAGACAAGTTACGGAATTAGAACCAAAAGCTCTCTATCCTCCAATTAAGGTTTAAAATGTATATCCACAGATTTAGCTATTTTGAATTATGATAACTATTCAAAGTCCATCAGTATTCGGTCAAATTTTTATACAAGCCTCCGTCGCATAATATCAACTTAAATATTAAATTTGTGCATAACTTATGCTTTTTTTTTAATAACTCTTTATACCATCATCTTTTTAGTTTTACTATAAAAGCGGGCTCAAAGTCAAAAGATGATTAACATTTAAGTAATTAGTTTAGAAATACAAATACCTAAATAATTCCATTTTTTGCGTTTATGAATGGATTTTGAAATGATTATAAAATTCAGGTAAATATGTTATATATCATCTAGTCTGAGAGACCATTTAATTCTAGAGCGTTATAATATAGTAAAAGTAATTATTGTTCTTTAAAAAACTGATTATTAAATTTCTAACATTATTAATGGTATTTAAAAAATATTTTTATGAGTTTCGGAAATTAAATATATCAACTTATCTTAGATGAAAAAGAATATAAATAAATTATTAATAGAGTATAGTCCCGAAAATTCGACCTAATAATGTGGAGCGAAGGGTGGCCGAGTTTGTGAAAATATCGGGTTATCGGGAATAGTGTTAAAAAAGAATAAATACGAGTGTTTCCTCAGAAAATACAGTACTGTACTTATTTGATTGAGAATAAAACAGAGAATAAACTGCCCAAATACCCTTAAAAAAAGGAAAAGTACATACTTTATGAAGGCCTTTACTACATGAAAATGGGTGGATTATTTTCGCTCTTCCAGGGTGTGGCCGAGTTATCCAGACTGCCGAGTTTTCGGGACTCTACTGTATATAACTAAAATAGATTAACATTTTTAGTTAATGTTAGCTCAAAAAATGTATAATATTCTTACAATAATTATTTATTGTTACTTTCTCCTTTGCTGTCATCTTCTTACTCTTCTTTTGCAGGGGTTTAATCTAGACTTGTGTAACTCCTTTTCGAATCAATAATCATTAAATAAATAAATAAAAAATTAGATAGAAATCGAACAAAAGGATTCGCGATCTCTTTTACCTTTTATGATTTCCCGCATCAGTCTTTTCAGACGTTCAAACCTCGCACCTTCGGCTCGGACCCAACTCCTAAAATCTTCCCCCTGTCTTTCTTCTTTTCAACATACAAGGGTCATAAGTCATAAAGAATAAACACAGGAATTTTTTTTTTTTTTAATTAGTTTTATTTTTATTTTCAATTATTTTAACGGAAGCAGAAAATCCCCGGACGATTAACATTACTTTATGGTTCTAGGACGATAAAGAGTAATATTTTAGTTGTATAACCATGTCAATAAACATACATTTATGTTACATCCGGTGATACAAAAACAAATTTAAAGACATTCATTCAAGTTAATTCAACTAATATATCCAATAAAGTAGATAAGTAAAATGAGATTATTTATTTAGCAATTTACAAAATAAATATAGGAAATATAAAAAAAAAAAAGTATTTTATATAGACATACATACATTTACAAAAAATATAAATATTTATAGGTAAAAAAAATTAAATAATAAATGGAAGATTTAATTTAAATCAAATCAAAGATTAGCTACATTTTCCAAGATATATCTATCTTGAATAATAATAATATTAATATATATAGTTTTAACTCCATATATAGATTAAATTCAAACTGATGGCTTGGCTTGATAAGATGTTAAATTAATTATTACCTAAAACAAAAAGTGTATGAATTTAATTAAAAGAATTATCAATTATATATTCGATATACGTATTGTAATAGTGATTCCGAAACGGAGATTTAAAATTTCTTTTAAATCAAGATAAGGGCAGCTATAAAGTAAAATGTTTTAGAATATATATTAGGGTGGAGTGAAAAAACTAAAATCATAAATTTGAAACGGCCGTATGCGGAAATAATACAGTCTATTTATAATACAAAATCTCAGCTAAATCAAATTATATCTTAAGGTGCCCCTTCAAGGGTGTATTGCGCCGGCTCGTCGTGAATGCACTTTTGACGATGACTGATGAATTCTCTCTGAAAACCACCGAAAAAATTCCGCGCTGATCAATAAAAATGTACATTGCACAAGCTGGAAATATATTTAATCGACGTTAAGCATTACAAATAAGAGTTATATGAGTTTTCGACGGTTTCTGGCTGGTGCTAAATTTGAGAGACTAAAAACTACGAAAATTCTGGACTTTTTTCATATTTTGCTTATAACCCGAAAATCATGCGTCCTACAGAAAATTTTACCCTTATCAAAATGAAAGAGCATAACATTGCGCGTCGAATAATCTACTTATAAGTTAAAATTGCTTCAGCCGTTTAGCCACAATCGATCGTCAAAATAGGCAATTTTTACCAGAGTACCAAGTTATGCTCATTAGGTGGTCACAAGAAACATCTCTTCAAATTTTTGCGTCGCTGACCCCCAGAATTGTTACCAATTGGCTAAAAAACGAGATTGGCAATCATTCATCTTAAATGGACAGACAACAACCCGTGGCGCAATGAGGTTGAAAAAATTGTAGTTTTTCATTCATAAAATGAAAACCACTCATCCTAGAAACTTGATTCTTGTCTTATTTCCTAAGAAATTTTGTTGTCTTGAAATTTTACTTAAGCCACTTTTTTGTTAAAACTTTTAGATTTGAAGATATCCAGAATTTTCCAAGACAGGACATGATCCGACCTTATTCCGGCACGGGTTACCGTTGTCCAATTAAGATGAAACTTAGCCAATCTCATTTTTTAGCCAATTGGCAACTATTATGGGGGTCAGCACCAAAATTCGAAAAGTGGTTTCTTGTGATCACTTAATGAGAATAATTCACTTTTACGCAAAGTTGGTAAAACTTGCCTATCTTTGACGATCGATTGTGGCTAAACGGCTAAACTGATTTTAACTTTTCAGTAGATTATTCAACGCAAAATTCCATGCTCTTTTATTTTGGTAAAAATAAAATTTTACGTAGGACCCATGGTTTTCGAGTTATAGGCAAAAATCTGAAAAAAGTCCCAAATTTTTGTGGTGACAAAGTGGCACCTTAAGATTACATCGTAGTAAGTTCAAATTTCACACCCATGATTACACTTATAGGTGGCAACTTTTCCGCATACGGCCTAATAAATTGAGTAATTTTTTTTTTTGGGGGGGGGGGCTTTTTCGCTCCACCTTAATATATATATTTAGTTGTGAAATCCGATTTGATTGAGTCAAAAGAACCTATCTTTAAGAAATGGCAGATATTTTGATTTAGTGGAAGATATATATGAGCCTAATAAATCCATAAGGAAAAGGAATTAAATAAGCTTCGAAGTTATTATTTTATTTTTTGACATAATTTTTTTTATGAAAAAATTAAATTCCGTATTTTGAGATTTTTTCACATTTATAATAATTAATTTGCACGAACTTTTCTCTGGAGAGAGACGGGCTGATAGAACTTTTAATTGAAAGTAATGGAGGCAGCCCAGGGGTAGTGAGGAAAGAAAAAATTAACACATATCCAAATAAGGTGTAATTTATTGGAATCCTTCCTCCTTTCCTTTCAAACCGACGGTTCGGAGGATTCTTCCCTCCTTCTTCGGAGTTTTAAAGGGTCAATGAAGGAAACAAATAAAATGCTTCCTTCCTCTCTCCACAGCAGTGTTAAATAAAACTTTCTTCTTCCTTAACAGAAGCATAGAAAAATAAATGTTTTTCTATGCTTCTACTAAGGAAGAAGAAAGTTTTATTTAACACTGCTGTGGAGAGAGGAAGGAAGCATTTGATTTGCTTCATTACCCCTTGAAACCCTGAAGAAGGAGGGAAGAATCCTCCGAAATGTCAGTTTGAAAGGAAAGGAGAAAGGAATCCAATAAATTACACCTTATTTGGATCTGTGTTAATTTTTCTTTCCTCACTACCCTGGGCTCCTTCCATTACTTTCAATTTTCAATTAATTTTAAAAGGTTAAATTTGTATTTAAATCCTAATATTTATGGAACACAAGTGCGAATTAAATTTACAAATTTAATTGAACTTTCAAATAAACCAAAAATTTTGGTGACAAAGTAAAAAAAATGTATTTGAATAACACATTTTGGCCAATATTTATTTTAGAGCAATAGAAGAATTTGGAATCACTAATATTAAAGTAATTTGATTGAATTATTACCTGACCGATCGTCTCTGCGATTTGAACGACTACGTGAACGATCCCTTCGACGAGGACTTCTACTTCTTGTTCTTTCTCTTCCTCTACTCCTTGATCGTGATCTGGATCGACTTCTACTTCTAGATGGACTATGATTGCCAAAGCCTCCTCCTCGACCTCCTCCTCCGCCTCTTCCACGCCAACGATTTCGTCCTAATATTTTTAATTGCAAATAAATTAAATTAACTTTTTGAAATCTAATGAAACTTTATATATTCACACGACTATCGTTAAAAGTACTACAGGTTCTTTTAATTAAACCGCTATTTTAGGGTCTTGTTAATAGGGTTAAGGAGGTTCTTTCGCGACAACCCACACAAAAAGTTTTAGCCTCGTAACCACTCTATAAATATGAACGGTGCTAAAATTTTAGGTTATGTTTTTTAACGTGACTGTACTTTTTTTTACACTACTATATTCTCTTTATGAATGGATCGTTTCCAAGCCATTGATCTTATATCCCCTCCTCTAAAGATAATCCCCCAAATATGTTTTTTTTATATTATTTTTTATCAAAACTACGAGGTAAATAATTTCAATTTTTTTTTTAAATTACTTCGAATATATTATTCCGAGGGGTGAACCGCGACCTAATATGCTGTACACCTACTTCCACTTCCAAATATTTCCAAGTAATTCAAAATATTTCCAAGTACTTCCAAATATTTCCAAGTACTTCCAAATATTCCCAAGTACTTTCAAATATTTCCAAGTACTTCCAAAATACTTCCAAAGAGGTGTACACCTACTTCCAATCGCGGATCACCCCTCGTATTAATCTAACAAATATTAGTTTTTCATCAAGATGGTGAAAGTCTTTCAATGAAAAAAAAATAATCATCATTTTCACACCCTTTCCCAATCTACCATATTTAAAAATTTCATTTTTAATTGCAATTATTTCATGTTTGGTGTGGTAAATAGTCTTCAAATTTTAACAGTGTGTTTATTATGCTTTTAATGACTTATATTCCAAGTTTCGAAGACTTCTTGAATTTTTGCATTTGTGAAAGAACTACCTTAAATTGGAATATTATACAAAATGGGATAAAATAATTTAAAAATTCACCTCTACCACCCATTCCTTTAGCCATTTCGGCCATCTCATAAAGTTTAGGGTTAACAACTTGATTAGCTTCTTTAAGAACAGAAACAAGATCTGCTGCTTGTCTGGCATTGCTAGGAGTAAAGAAAGTATATGCAGTCCCCGTTCGCTGGGATCGGCCCGTTCTTCCAATTCGATGCACATAATCTTCAGAAGATGATGGATAATCAAAGTTGATAACAAATTTCACATCTTCAACATCTGTAACATACGCGTGTATTCGGAGAATGGTATTTAATAATAAATTTCGTAGATTAGAAAATTAAGTTATTTAAAAATAAAATAATGACAAATTAAACCACTTAAATTACAAAAGCGAAGTTAACAGTATTATAGATATCATAAATTTAAGAACATATTAAATATGAAAAATGAGTAAATTTAATTTTAAATTTTATTCTAATCATGTGTTAAATTTCAAGATATTTACATATGTTATAAATGAGCAGTTTATTTTGAAAGTGGCGTAAGAAGTCTATTATTATTTATTTTGAGATATTTGTATTTATATGTAATTATTTTGACGAATTCATTAGGATATTGTACTCCTTTGGCTGTAATATTATAAATATGAAAAGAAGATATCTATGTCTAACTAAATCTATCATTGACTGATTTTTTTCAAAATTGGACTTAGGCCACTTTCAAAATAAACGGCTCAAATGTAATACAATTTTTAAAAAGGCTTTCAAATATGAATCATGATATTTGATTTAAATTATTAAGAGGCAGGCACTTAAGCCAAGGAAAACTCAAGTCTCAATCAAACAGAGCATGTTTTGTGATTTTACAAGTAATTAATATTCATTAGAAATTTCACAGTTTATTTCATATTTCAAAGGACAATAAAACCGGAATTATACTGATGTGACGTGTCGTTTATACTAGTAAAGTGTGTTCTGGATAGTTCACTATCATTGGAACATTTGCTGAATTTAGTAATTTGATGTATTTTATTTCGAATCTGATAGCGATTTTGAAGAGAATAAGTCTTGAGAGTTCAATTAAATGACAAGAAAGGGAAAATAAAAGATTTTCTGTTAATCATTTGAAATGTTTCACTGGTTCTTCAAAATCGCTATACTTCACTTAACTAAGAAAAAAGCACAATATAACACTTATGGCTGAAATTATTTAAATAAATAATATAATAATCGTACATAAGAAAATAGTTCTGATAGTTTAATTTAGTGTAGTATAGTATATATGTCGTGGAAAATAGTAATTTCAGGTAAAAGCTTTTTACATATACAAAAATAAATTAAATAATAGTTTTAGCTATTTGTTTACGACATATAAATAGTATAACAATTGTAACTACACATACACACTAAATTAAACTATAAGCAATATATTGTCTTAAAATATATCAAATAAATTTAATATTTAGTGTAGATTTTCTCTGAATAAAATAATAAAACTAGTTTGAATACATGGTAAATAGATAGTAATGTTCAAACATTCTTAGCCGAAATTTTCTTATTTTTTTTTTTGAATGCATAAATAATACAAATTTAATTAAATATTTATTTTTATTTATTTTCTTAGAAAGAAGGACTGGTAAGCGAAATAATTAGGTTAAAATAAAAGGCAGTTCATAAATTATTTAAATTTGATTCAATTTCCGACGTTTCGGAGACTTTTTGCTTTTCTTCTTCAGGTTATTGAATAGTTATTGATGGGTGAGTACAACTCGGCTCCCATTTGTCTCTCCTTTCAATGATATCAACAATATTACAACATTTTCCAACATTATACCATAAGTGTACTTGATTATAATTTTGTTGCTATCACTGAAAGGAGAGACAAATGGGAACCGAGTTATACTAACCCATCAATAACTATTCAATATACTGAAGGAGAGAAAAAGTCTCCGAAACGTCGGAAATATAATAAAATTTAAATAATTTATGGAGTGCCTTTCATTATAACCTAATTATTAATTAACTATTATTTTTATATATTTTTAAATTTAAAAATCTTAAGGCTGATAGATGAATTTGTATTTAATTGATGTTAATATTATTTTTTTTCATAAATTCAGAAATTTTATAGACAATTAAATATTTTGAAGATATAAGCAAATTTCGATAAAAATATTAAAATAAAAATTTTACATAAGAAAATTAAAATTTCGAGGAAGTTGACCGATATCGTTTCAGTTGCTGTCAAACTCTGAAAATATAATTTAGAATAACATAAAAGAAAAATAAGTGGAAAGAAAAAACCATAGAAATGAAAATCTTAAATAAAGAATCAACGAAAATTAAAATTGAAATTATATAACTCAAAAAATAATCACTAGCTATTCATTTATAAAAGTTGATAAATTGCCGATAATAGCAAAGTTTTCTAAAGAATATCACGAATGTTGTCAGATTAGTTCGGCTCAGAGGACAAGCCAAATGGGCCTGATTGATTTTTGGCTCTGGTTTTCATTCCAGAGGGGAGTTTATTCAACCCTCCTGATATACTGGGTGAGTTTTTTTTTATCTTGAAACAGTTCTATAACTCAAAAACAGTGCATTATAAGAAAAAAGTTTCAAATAAAAGTTTAGATAAGGGAGAAAACTAAACCACGCTATTGTTTGTCGATCCAGAACAAGCCTTCATGGGTATTTCAAGGTGAAGTTCTGTTTTTCAAATGGAAACCTATATTTTTCTTTACATAGCCTAAATCTATAAAAAAAACTGATCTTTCATAAGAACTATTTTTTTATACGACTTCAAATAAAAAAAAATATTAAATCAATTAGATCTCAAAAAAATACAAATAATAATTATTCTTAACAATTATTCAACTTAATTATCAAATAATAATGATCAAATATTTAATTATTAAACATATAATTTAATAATTTTCCGACAATGTTCTGTGAGATTCCAGAGTGTATCACAAGACTTCTGGATGAAACATTTTTCTTAAACAAAAAATTGCTCCATTTTTATTATGGTAATACATAATTTAATGAATTGACACGAGAAATAAACTTTTTTAAGCTCAAGAATTTTAAATAGATCTATTAAGTAGAAAATAATCTCTTAAATCTGTGTATAATGAAGTTTTTTTTTGGCTTTTCGGCCTTTCTAGCCATAAGCCAATTTACGATACTACTTATTATTTTTTTTTTTAATTTGTCTCTACCCGCGGGGTCAGATTTTAGCCGGATGCCCCGAGTCGGATTCGAACCCGGGTCCCCTAGTTAGCAGGCTGGCACGCTAACCCCTAGCCTATCTGAACCCCCATAATGAAGTTTTAAGATCATTATAAACACTTATTTCATTGTTGTGACTTTTCAATTTAATAATTATTTATTTAATAATTAAATGATTGATTTTTTTTGAGATCTAATTAATTTAATATTTTTTCTATTTGATGTCGTTAAAAAAATAATTCTTATGAAAGTTGCTCAGTTTTTTTTTTTGTACATTTAGGAAATGTAAAGAAAAATATAGGTTTCCATTTAAAAAACAGAAGATGACCTCAAAATACCCATGAAAGCTTGTTCTAGGTCAACAAACAATAGCGTAGTTTAGTTTCTTCCTTGATATAAATAAACTTTTATTTGAAACTTTGTTTTTGAGTTATAAGACTGTCTCAAGATAAAAAACTCACCCGGTATAAAAAACACCTCGAATTCAGTAGATGGCAAACCGCTCGTGATGTTTTTTAGATTTGATTAATTAATTCCTTATATAATATATCTATTAACTTCGCCAAAGTAAAATAATGGAAAAAAATCCAATTTCTTAAATTTTGAATCAAAATATTTTTAATAAAAATGTAAAAAAAAAATAAATAAATAAAATAAAAAAAATTAATTGATAAAAAAAATAATTAAAAAATTCTTATCCTGAAATTTGATGTTGTCTGTAAATTGATGAGTCGATGAAGTTATGAAAAAAATCGAAGTCACGTGACACATTAATTTCAACCAAGAGAGTGTGGTTGAATGGTTGGTGGCATTTACCTGAGGGCGACCCACCCTGTGTCATCGAGTAGGCCAGGTGCACGCCCCCCGCACCCCTTCGGGAGTTTTGTTCAATCTTAGGCATTGGTCCCTCTTAGGACTGTTTGAGCGAACAACTCCTCATGTGTTGAGTGGTGAGGGGAGTGCGCACCTTGTTCTTTTCTTTATTAGGGGTGCCCGTCGGCGGCGGCGGCGGAGGATAATCCGCCACACCCGCACACAACGGAACATACACTTGTTGTGCGCCCACTTAGACAGAGAGCGCCTCAGAGAAGTGACATCGAGAGAGGCACAGCCTTTCAACGACAATGCAAACCGATCTTTGCATTATCTCGCATGTGCCTCTGCAAGAAAAAGAAACAACATCGCCCTTGTTAATGCAGTTTAAAAAAATTCCATCTCCAACGTATTCTGGGACGTTTTAAAAGAACAAAAAAAAAAAAGAATTAAAAAATTCCCATTTGTTTTTTCTGACAAGTAGATGCGGATGATCTATTTAAAAGGGTCAAAAATTCAATTTCTAACAATTTTATTTAATATTGTTTTTGGCCGAGAATTATTGATTTTTATAGAGAAATCAATGAGGATGTACAATGCTTGATACAAATATATATATCTTTTATTTATTTATTGATTTTCGACGGCAAGAGGCCTTTACAAATTTAAACATAATATTATACACATAATATAGAAAGACAGAATAGGTAATATGTTAAGTGAAGATAAATTGTGTAAATAACAAATAAATGAATTTTGAATTTTAAAGCTTAATCATAAGATAGCGTATTTTTTTTAATTGCTTTAGTCACTCTATTAGGATGAGAAGCCAAATCTATTACACTAATTCTTAAGGAAAGAGCGTTATAGCAAACACAGAGTCTATAGATTGGATTGTTCTCAGCGTGACGCGTGATTGGTACTTTAGGGTAGAAAGGCTGATTTTGTCCAAGTACATATGTAGGTTATTTAAAGGAAAAAAAGATTTTAGTTCTGGACAATGAATTTTGTTCGATATAATTTTATTATTAGTGCCTGGAGAAACGAGGAATGCTTGGTAACTTTTTGGCTAGGGTAAATCCTTTGTCAACGTTTAAAAAGAGTTTACCAACCGACATACAACTGGCCCTAAATAGCTTAAGTTTCAAATTTCAAGGCCCTGCGACTTACCGAAGACAAGATATGAACGATTAAAATATTTAATTTACGACACTCCTAATTTACACCCCCTTCCTTTATTTCAATCGGATTAAAATCTATACACGACTAATAACTCATGAGACTTGATAAGTACACCAATTTAAAAAAAATCGTTTGTGCCGTTTTTGAGAAAAAAAAAAAAAACGAAAAATCTTTCATGTAAATGTTAACTTCCGGTGTTCCCCCTCTAGCCTATATCGAGCTTAAGTTTCGAATTAAAAAAAAAAAAATCGTGCCGTTTTTGAGAAAATAAAAAAAAAACGAAAAATCTTTCATGTAAATGTTAACTTCCGGTGTTCCCCCTCTAGCCTATATCGAGCTTAAGTTTCGAATTTCTTAGCTTGGAGATTTATGGTTGCGAAACGCAGTGGTGGGTACATTGTTATGTACGTAAACATCAACTTCCGGTACTTCTATTTTAGCCAAAAACTTTTGGTACTTCTTACAGCCTCTAGATAGCTTAAGTTTCAAATTTCAAGGCTTTGCGACCATGACTAATTTACACCCCCTTACTTTATTTCAATCGGATTAAAATTTATTCACGACTAATAACTCATGAGACTTGATAAGTTCACCAATTTTTAGCGAAATCGTTAGAGCCGTTTTCGAGAAACCGATTCTATATATATATATATATATATAATATACAAGAATTGTTCGTTTAATATAGTAAGATATATATAATATATATCTTTTATTATTATATATAATTTATTGTTTATAATTCAAAGAAAAGTTACGGCTAAAACCACATAGACAGAGGTTAGGCGTGGGCCACCGCCTACGACCTCGCGCAGCGCAAATATGCATAACTCGGACACAAGGTAAAAATTAAAAATGTATTCATTATAAAACGATAAATATATTGACATACCAAATTTGTTTTCTTTAGTCTAGCAACATTTTGTAACCACCTGGAACCCGGACGGAAAGTTTATTGTTTTTTTGTTCACCTTTGTTAAAAAAAAAAGAAATTTCCTAAAACCCATAGTTTTTCAGGTAGAGAGTTGGAAATAATTTTGGGAAAATATTAAAGACATTCCTTTTGAGTATACTTTCAGCTTTGGCAGTTTTATCAGACATAGCATCAAAGCTTAATTACGGTATTAAGGAGTTTAGTAAGGCTAAAAGCAGGAAATTTATGTTTGTTTAATTGTTTACTGTTAGTTATTACTTAATATTATGTAAGGTGAAGATTTTTACATTTTTATAAATAAAAATTTACATTTTATTAAAACTGAAAATTCGACAGTTTGTTAAAACTTTTTTGTTTTATTTCATCCTTTGTGAAACAACACTCCACCTTATTAATTTTTGGAAATATCATTATTAGGTTTCACCTAAAACTTACACCGATTTCCCTAATTATAAGTAAAAATTGGTCACTTATAATAATATAATAAAATTTTCTCTCTATGTAAAATTGCGCCACCATGGAAGGGTTACCTCGCCCACATAAAATTTTGGTCTTGCGCCGCCACTGCACATAGATTGTCATTTTCAATGATAAGTCTCATCAGAATGGAGAGGTTTCGACATCATTTCTGTAGTTGTGTTGTTGAAGAAGTCTATTGAAAGATAAAAGCCCTCTTCAACAACACTTGTAAAAGACTAAAGAAAGAGATGTCGAAATGTCGTCCATTCTGATGTGACTTATCAATAAAAATGTGCAATCTAGGTGGTTTGAGCCGAAACTATTCTTTCGATAAACTCAAACACAAAAGCATCATTCCTCAATATAATAATATAATATAATATTAAATTTCTTCCAGAACTTAAGTGACTTGATTTAAATTTTTCATTAAATTGAAGGGTTGGTCCTGTCACAAATATAATAAAACAATAATTCTAATAACTATTA
This sequence comes from Forficula auricularia, assembly GCA_024734495.1. Classification (NCBI taxonomy): domain Eukaryota; kingdom Metazoa; phylum Arthropoda; class Insecta; order Dermaptera; family Forficulidae; genus Forficula; species Forficula auricularia. Next base: position 1,790,351 of record JALMQS010000058.1, read on the forward strand.
GAATTATTTAATTGATAACTATACAGTTTCGGTCACCACTGGTCGACCATCCTCAGTAGTTCTAAAAATTGAAATGAAACATTTATTTACATTTTTTCTTTTTATAGAGAATTATATAATACAAATTTTTTTTTTTTTATTTTTACAATAATTTGAAATCATACATAAATCTCGTTCAAGAACCGGAATTTGTCATTTCACATGAAACATTCATTCTTAAATCTTCAATATAGATACATCACACAATTCATTACAATCACACACATACACATATATAGCAACAATTTATAAAAACGTTTATCACTGAACTAGAAACTATTTTGAATTAATGATTATATTAAATAATATTATTTTCAATTTTATTTTTTTCTAATTATCTCATTGCATCGTCAATTATTATACAATTAAAAAACCCATTATAAATAATCCATTCTAGAAACACATTATAAGTTAAATTCATTCTTTATTTTTAATTTTTTATTAATGAAATATCAAAATACACATCTCCCTATTACATTTTTCTTATAAAATCAATACATGTTTAATCAACATACTAAATCAAATCAATATTCTCACAACAATGACACAATGAGACTATAACATTCTGATATGTTTTCCGAATCCATTTTGAAATTTACACAATTATCGATATCCTTCAATATATAAAGAGATTCTTTTATTTTTCTCTTGGTCCAATTTTTCTCATAATCTAGTATCTTTACTCCTTCAAAATCGAAACTATGCTCGTTGTCAATAGCATGAATGGATAACGCGGAGACCAATTTATTTCCATTAATCGATGAAATATGTTCTTTAATTCTTTGTCTCAAATGTCTTGAAGTCTCACCTATATATTTGTGTGTTTTTTTATCTTTTTTACATGAATCACAAACTATCTCATAAACAACCCCCATTTTATCAAGTTTTTCAAGATGAGTCTTATTATTGAATATGTTCATGAGTGGCCTGCCAACACTGTGTACTAATTTTATGTCATTATTATTCAGAATTCTCAAGATTTTCGCAGATAAATCATGAATATATGGGATGGAGCCTTTAATAATTTTATCTTCTTTTTTAATCACTTCCGTTACTAATTTATTTTTTCTATATTTAGTTAGAACTTTATTGAAAAATTGTTTCGAATATCCATTGCTTTCACATTTCTTTTGCAAATCAATAGCAATATTGTTTATTTCTTTTTCATATGTGAAGTCTAAATTATTTTTTTTTTTTTTATTTATTTATTTGGAGAAAACAACAGTCATAGTTCACAAAAAAAATAATACAAAACAAACATAATATAGATCAGAAAAAATAAAAAACTATGACTTATTACACATTTTCTCACTGAGAGATACAGCATAAAACAAAGTTGGAATCTAGGGACAGAGCCCGAAATACAAATTTTAGCATGTTGAGTGATTCTTATCCATTTTCAAGCCTAATAGAAGGAATCACATGGAAATGGACAATTACATTTAAATCAAACTCACAAAAGACGAAACAACAATAATAACTTAACTTAGAACAGAGCCTCTCTCAAACAAACCAAAAGGCTCGCCGGCTCACCCGGCCCCCCCAGTGGCCCACTCTCACCCAACCCAAAATGACTCAAACAGCCAAAAAGTCAAATAAATCAAAGTCTACCTCCATAGTCACCAAAATTAAAATCAAAAAGTAAATAAATTAAATCATATGAGTCAAAAAGCTAAAAATCAAATAAATTAAATAAATTAAGTCAGTTAAGTTTAAAATTGAACAGTCATAAATAAATAATTAAAAATCAAAAACCAAAACAAACCCAAAACAACCAAATTACATCAGTATAGTCAGAAATTTAAAATAAAAAAAAACTGAATAAAATAATAAATTAACCCACCCAAAATGAAAAGTCATGAATGCCAAAACAAAAATAAATTAAACAAATAAATAAAATCAACGCAGTCCAACATTCAAACAAATCAAACAAATATACAAGTAAAATCAAAGTAGTCAAAATGTCAAAGCTGAATGAATCAAACCAGATCAGGCGAGTTACATCCGCCACACAACAGACCAGGAGAGTAAACCTTACGTAACAATGATCAGCCGAAGCAAATCAAAACACTCAAATGTGAATCATGTAAAAATCAATCTAATTTCGTTCTTGAAAGCCCGCACGCTTGTATTATAAAAATCACAGCCACAAAAATTATGATTAAAGTCGCTGCACAATCTGACCAACGGAGCTCTCCGACCCGCGTTTGTATGACACTTAGACTGGGCAAATACGTGAGACAACCTGGACGCCGGACGCGGGACCCGGAAATCTATCTGTGCCAGAAGATCAGGGCAATCCACCTCAGACAGACAAATATTTCTTAGTGTCATCGCACCAAGAAGCAACCTTCTAACTTCCAATGTTGGAAGTTTAAGATGCGACAGTCGCATTTCATATGAGCATTGACTTAGTTTCAGTCGGTGGAACACCATTTTGGAAAATTTTCTCTGCACAGACTCCATATTTCCTTTGTATACCTCATAATATGGATTCCAAACAGCAGAACCGTACTCTAGCTGAGACCTGACCAGAGCCCGATAGAGTGTCAAATATGTAGATTGCAATCTAAATTTCCCAGAAGTTCGACATATAAAACCCAGCATTTGATAGGCCCTATCAGTAATCATCCGGATATGTTGGTCAAACAACAATTTAGAGTCAAACATCACCCCGAGGTCCCGGATACTAGTCACTCTGTTAAGGACCTGACCAGAAAGAGTGTAATTGTGACTTATTTGAAATCTTTTTCTTGAAAATGTCATAACCCTGCATTTATCAGTGGCAAGTGATAATCTATTCAGAGAACAATATAATGTAAAACGGTTAATGTCATCCTGCAGCAATAAGCAGTCATTACGAGTATTGATTTTTTTATATATTTTCAAATCGTCCGCGTACAATAGTATATTGCTATTAAGAAAACATTTATGTATGTCATATATGTATAGGATGAACAAAAAAGGCCCTAAAATAGAGCCCTGAGGTACACCGGAAGTAATAACACAAGACGAGGAGGAATAGCCGTTAAGTACAACTGATTGGTGTCTACATCTCAAATAAGAGGCAAACCACCGTAAAAGATCACCCCTAACGCCATTGAAGAATAATTTCCTCAGCAGAATCAGGTGGTCCACCTTGTCGAAGGCTTTTCGGAAGTCAGTATAAATACTATCAACCGAGGCGCCATGATCTAAAGTCTGAAAGATAAAGTTAGAGTACACCAACAAATTAGAAACAGTAGATCTCGACTCCACGAAACCATGTTGACTGAGAGGAATACTAATTTTTAAAAGTGGATACAATTTATCATGAATTAACCTCTCAAAAATTTTCACGATGCAAGACAAAATGGAAATGGGTCTATAATTCTCGACATCATTTCTAGCACCAGATTTGTAAACCGGAGTAATATTGGCCGTTTTCCAGACAAGTGGCACAAAGCCTTCAGACAGACTTTTATTATAAATAATAGTGAGAGGCATACACAACACGTCAGAGACGTTTCTTAGAAAGAAGGGAGTAATTCTATCAGGACCCGCTCCCTTGTTAACGTCAACTGACCTCAATGCTCTCCTAACGTCACTACAGGACAAGACCATACTTGAAACACACACACCAGCAGGATCCACGCAATCCATCAAGTTATCATCATCAACACCATATGCTCGATCCGACGTGGGCTCAAAAACCGACACAAAATAGTTAGAAAACATTTTACAAATTTCAGCAGGATCGCTAGATGAATCAACACGCAGTTTCATGGAAGAGGGATATCCGGTTTTGCTGTTTTTTAAACTGTGAGTGAACTTCCAGAAAGATTTGATGTTGTGGGTAGTCGATTGTTCGACATGCAAAATATATTCATCATAACAACTGATTATCAATTTCTTTACCTTAGCACGAGCCCATGAAAATCTGTCATAGTCAGATCTACTGCCGTATATTTTCCAGCGTTTCCAAAATTTATATTTCTTATTCAATTGCATCTTTAAGTCCTGAGAAAACCAACTGGGATATCTACGTAACCCAAGCTTTAGTGGAGGCACATAGGTGTCCAATATACGGTACAAGTTTGTATATAAGAAGTCCACCGCCTGCTGTGCGCCAAGACTATCTAAGCTCTGACACCAGTCAATACTCGAAAGTTCTGCATTTATCTGTGAATAGTCAGCCTTCCTAAAGTTATATTTAATTACCTTATCACTACCGATCGTACTCCGGTTCCGCGGAATATGAAACTCACAAACAAGTGGTGGATGTTGAGGGTCAATGTTGATGAGTGATGAGGTGCACAGTGCGACATCGCAGTTCGAATCAGTAAACACCAAATCCAGCAGACGATCATTAACATTCTTGATTGAGTTGCATTGCTTAAGATTTAAAAACGACATTATGTTTGTCATAAAGTATGGCGCGTTAATAGAGCCACAATCCAAGTTTTGATCACCATCAGGCCACCAACGAATGCCGGGCTGATTGTAGTCACCCATCAGAATGAAATTGTGATTCACATAATCCGGAGCGATGTCATATAACTTATTAAAATGAACATCATAAGTAGCTGGACCGGAGAGAGGGGGAATGTAACTTGCAACTAGTATGACACCATGTCCTACTGAAGGTAGTAACAATATGATCTCCTCTACACACGGGCTCTCCCAATCGCATTTCCTGTAAGAGCAAATATTCTTCTTAATCGCAATTAAAACCCCACCGCCGTCCTTTTTGGTAGATGTAGATGAACATCGATCTCTTCTATAAACATAATATCTGTCATCAGCTATCTCACTATCACATATGCCAGCCCTGAGCCAAGTCTCCGTCAACACAATCACGTCATAATTCGAATTTAGCAGACCCAAACGCAGGTCAAGAAGCCTATTTCTTATACTTCGACAATTCTGATAATAAATATTTAAGAATTTCACCGTGTCAACCATAAAGGAAACAAGTTACAGAAACAATCATTTCAACATAACGCGCAGCTATCATAACTAATTCACCTCCCAAAGCCAACAAAATGCAAGGGCACCCCAATGAAAGCCGAAACACATCACAATCCACATTCGAAGTACAATACTCAATACCACAATCCACATCCACACAGATGCAACGTTCAACAAGGCCCACAACACAGCAAAAAACAATTAGCATAAGCACAAAGGGATGAGCCACATCACAAGGCAACTCCAAAATACAATGAACACACACACGACGATATCCATTGAAGGCATCGTTCATCACACAAACAAAAAAAGAGAAAAAACAGCACTCAGCGTCAAAAAACACAACTCAAAAATTCACAATATTTTAAGCAAATCACTGTCCTCTCTAATTCGAATAATTTTAGATGTATCTGTCTTTCGAACGAAAATAGACGAGTTCTTAACCCACACATACTTATATGATTTATCCGCCACGGTTTTTCTTGCCTTACTATACAATATCTTGTTCGCCAAATTGAGATGCTCGTTCACATAGAATCTGCGAGGCGGTGTAGTTTGAATCCCTATTTGGTCAGTGGATAGAGTCCGGCGCACCCTCGCAGCGTGCAGCAACTCGTCGCGCAGGCGGCGTGTAGTCAGCTGCAGCACCACGTTCTTGGGTCGATAAAATCATCATTGAAACTATTAAGCGCCTCTATACAAAGGTCTACGCTGTTCTTCTTAACAATAGCCAGGCTATCATCAACATATTGTATAAATAGTTTCAACTTCATTGGTTTTATTACATCAACATATATACAACAAATATATAGGTGAGACTTCAAGACATTTGAGACAAAGAATTAAAGAACATATTTCATCGATTAATGGAAATAAATTGGTCTCCGCGTTATCCATTCATGCTATTGACAACGAGCATAGTTTCGATTTTGAAGGAGTAAAGATACTAGATTATGAGAAAAATTGGACCAAGAGAAAAATAAAAGAATCTCTTTATATATTGAAGGATATCGATAATTGTGTAAATTTCAAAATGGATTCGGAAAACATATCAGAATGTTATAGTCTCATTGTGTCATTGTTGTGAGAATATTGATTTGATTTAGTATGTTGATTAAACATGTATTGATTTTATAAGAAAAATGTAATAGGGAGATGTGTATTTTGATATTTCATTAATAAAAAATTAAAAATAAAGAATGAATTTAACTTATAATGTGTTTCTAGAATGGATTATTTATAATGGGTTTTTTAATTGTATAATAATTGACGATGCAATGAGATAATTAGAAAAAATAAAATTGAAAATAATATTTAATATAATCATTAATTCAAAATAGTTTCTAGTTCAGTGATAAACGTTTTTATAAATTGTTGCTATATATGTGTATGTGTGTGATTGTAATGAATTGTGTGATGTATCTATATTGAAGATTTAAGAATGAATGTTTCATGTGAAATGACAAATTCCGGTTCTTGAACGAGATTTATGTATGATTTCAAATTATTGTAAAAATAAAAAAAAAAAAATTTGTATTATATAATTCTCTATAAAAAGAAAAAATGTAAATAAATGTTTCATTTCAATTTTTAGAACTACTGAGGATGGTCGACCAGTGGTGACCGAAACTGTAAAGTTATCAATTAAATAATTCTAATAGTTATTAAAATTATTGTTTTATTATATTTGTGACAAAACCAACCCTTCAATTTAATGAAAAATAATATAATATATATATACATATTATGTTGATAGGTAAATGAACCAACTTACAAAAACAACATTTATTCGAACGGGTATTCATGCGAAAAAACAAATAAAATATTTATAAAAAAAAGACTGAAAATAAAGCAAGGCTTCGAAACTATAGTCTCTATCAAATAAAAATATATATATACCTATATTGATCTAGAAAAAGTATGTATGTATTAGAAAGTTTACTTGGAGATTAGGGGGGTAGTGGTTATAGCGAATATATAAAGAAATAAATATTTTTAATGTGACTATAAATTTAAAATAACGCAGCCCTAGCAGCTAGTTTACATATAAGTCTGTTTATTTGCATCAAAAAAGAGGACACCTTTATTGATTTCCTCTTAAAAGAAATTTAATATTATGTCATGTATTATAATTATAATTATTTATCGAAAATAATTATGTAAGAGTTAATTTTAATAGAAATAAAAATTGATTCACGTTCAAGTATATAAAGATTATTCTTTTACTATATAAAGATTATTTTTTATTTAATTTCGCATCTACTTATCAGTTTACTTTTTTTGGTTCTTAATAGAAGAACATTTACCTAATTTTACCAAAACCACTTTTTCCAATTAAGAATAATTATTATTTAATTTCAATTTCTTTAAATCTAATGAAACATTTTTGAAAATTAAAAATTTAGATGATACTAATATAAACAAATTTCAATAATATAAAATGGTAGAATTAGGTAAATTTTTTTTTAACAAATGGAAAATAAGAAAATTATTATCATTTAATAAAAATTATAGCTAACATTTATTACATTTTTTAGATAAAAAAAAATAATACTTTTTAATGATTTAAAAAATTAAACTAATGTTTTATAATTTTGGGCGTTTAAAATTGATAAAATTCATTTGAAGAAAATAAGAGTAAATTTTGTGGATTATTTAAAAATAAAATAACTTACCTAAGCCACGAGCTGCAACATCTGTTGCTACAAGAATAGGAGATTTACCCGATCGAAATTCTAGAAAATAGAATAAAAAAAATAAAATAAATTTATACAATCAAGTATAACCAGGACTGGACAGTAATTCGTTTTATGTACTCCAATTACTTGAATAGATTTTTTTTTTTTTTTTTTTGAAACTTGTACATAACTATTATAGTTTCTCAAAATGAAAGGTGTGAAACCTAACCTAGAAAATTCTCCTCATAAGTTACTTATAATGTTTCACCAAGAACCGACACCTAAATCCTTAAAAATTATTAATGAAAGGAATCAATACTAAGTTTATTTTTTTAGGAATATATTCAATAAATGGTATAAAAATTAGATGGTCAAAATCGGAGGGGAGGGTAAAATAAAACGAATATAATTAAATCTTTGGCTGATTTGTACAATATTTTGCATAAATACTTTTTAGTAAGGTGACCAACTTTTTTTACAATGAGAAGGAGGACACAAATTAATTGAAGAAAAAAATATCGTAGAGAAAAGAAGCATTATTTTATTCATTGCAACAATAATAAACTATAATATGATAAATGTATAGTAAAAACATTTGTAGTATTTTATATTGTAACTAGCTGCGACGCCCGCCTACGACGGGCCTCTTTCTGACCAGTCTCCTCCCCCGCTCCCTAAACCCTCTACCCTCCTCCACGTCCAACCACTCTCCACTCCACCGACACTCTCCCCAAAACCCCCCCCCCCTTCCCGAATCTGATTAGTCTCCACCACACTAACCCTCTCACCCGCCCCCGATCACTCTCCACGATTCCAAGCCTCTCCAGACCTTCTCCCGTGCATTCAGTCACTCTCCGCCCCACCTCTAGAAGCCCACAGATTATGTATACAAAATGGTTGGGTTTGGTCCAAAGGGCTAGAATTTTCATTTTTAACCCTCCCTCCATTTTGGGTGGTTAGTTTTTTGCCTTTCTAGCCTTCTAGGAGCCCACAGAATAAGTATACAAAATTTGGTTAAGTTTGGTCCAAATGGCTAGAATTTTCATTTTTGGGTGGTTATTTTCAAAATGTTTTTAAACGAAAATGTCAAAAATTACATTCTCTACAACTTTGGTTCTAATAGAATTTGACATAGACTAAACAGTTTAGGAGTTATGATCAAATAATTCCTAGGGGGACGGACATAAATAAACAGACACTGGCACAAATGCCCTTTAGTAGTATGTGATTACGTTGAAATGCCTATTAAATTTTATTTAAATGAGTACTTTTCCAATGAATTGTCAATATATCATCTCTTAACAATATATTGGAAATATCTGAACAAGGAATGTCTACATATTGAATTTATCTATAATTTTTATATATTAAACTCGATCGAATGCGAAGATTTACAGATTAGACTTCAAATATTGAAAAGGAGGACACTTTTCGGTCGAGGACCGACCTTACAAAAGAAGAACTGTCCTCCCTTAAGGAGGACAATTGGTCACCTTATCTTTAGGTGTATGTGGGTTAGATGGGGAAAAAAGTTAGCCAAAATTTCCTTGAAAGGGGAAAATAAATAATTGTTAATAAATATTTTTGAAAAACCACTCTTTTGGACTATAAAAAAATTTGGTGAATCTTCACACACTGTGTGTAGTTGTAGAAGTTATGTCAATTCATAATCAGCTTCGACATAATGATTGAAATATGAAACTACTTTTTTCCCCGACCAAATAATATATTTAAATTAATTTCAGTTTAACAAATCAGGTGATTATGAAAAGAAGATGATCATTCTTTAAATATTAAATCATGAATGTTTGAATACAATATAATACATGTAAAAAATAATTCTTGGAATTATCAAAGTTTTTTCTGCTCATAAGTTTAAGGTAAGTAGTTAGTTCTTTCACAAATGCAAAAATTCAAGAAGTCTTCGAAACTTGGAATATAAGTCATTAAAAGCATAATAAACACACTATTAAAATTTGAAGACGATTTACCACATCAAACATGAAATAATTGCAATTAAAAATGAAATTTTTTACATATGGTAGATTGGGAAAGGGTGGAAAAATTATCATTATTTTATTTTTTTTCATTGAAGGACTTTCACCATCTTGATGAAAAATTAATATTTGTTAGAATAATATATTCGGAGTAACTTTATAAAATTGAAATTATTTACCACGTAGTTTTGATAAAAAATAAAAAAAAAACATATTTGGGCGAATATTATTAGTGGAGGGGATATAAGGTCAATGGCTTGGAAACGATCCATTCATAAAGAGAAGTGTAGAAAGTACAGTCACGTTAAAAAAACATAACCTAAAATTTTAACACCGTTCATATTTATAGTGGTTACGAGGCTAAAACTTTTTGTGTGGATTGTCGCGAAAGAACCTCCTTAAGCTATAAATCGAAATATCTTTAAAGAAACGTGGAACTAGTCGCAGTAACTTCTAACTGGAACTATACCTCAAAATGAAAGCAACTAGTTGCCCAAAAGTGATGGAACTGTCCAGCCCTTAGAATAACAAATATAAAACATTGATTGTTTACCTTGGAGAACCCAATCTCTTTCTGGTTGAGATTTATCACCATGAATGCATGATGCTGGCCATCTAGATAAAACAGATACAGTACTATCAAGAACAAATTTTATTGAAAAATTAAAATATTCTTATTATTTGTTTGTTTTTTCAGTATAGCGTATATAAAAGTAAACACAATTCTTTTCATAAAAAATTTGTCATCATTAAGAAAGACATTTTATCAATTGTATAAATTTGAAAAATACATACCCGTCTCTTCTCATCTTTCTTGTAATTTCATCCACTTTTCTTTTTGTTTCAATAAAAACAATACTTTTATTTTCTTTCTCAGCCATAATTTCTTTTAGAAGAGTGCTGAGTCTAAAACAATAAAAAAATAAATAAATGACTAACTTTCTTAAAATTATTAATAAAATTATAATTATACTTTTGTTCTTTTTCATATTCTTGGCACACATCAATAATTTGTAAAATATTATGATTAGCAGAAAGTTGAAGAGAGCCAACATTAATTTGAGTATAATCCTTAAGGAATTCTTCAGCAAGATTCCGAACTTCTTTCGGCCAAGTTGCAGACCACATTAAGGTTTGTCGATCAGGCCGAATTTGTTCAATAATTTTTCTAATTTGGGGTTCAAAACCCATATCTAACATACGATCAGCTTCATCTAATACCAAATAAGTACATCTTTTGAGATTTGTTTTTCCACTTTCAAGGAAATCAATTAATCTGCCAGGTGTAGCAATGACTATTTCTACTCCTCTATCTAGATCTCTAGCTTGAGGACCTTTAGGCGCTCCACCAAATACACAGGTATTTTTGATTTGAGAAGATTGACCAAATTCTTGGGCAACTTGCTGAATTTGTTGGGCTAATTCTCTTGTTGGAGCCAATATAAGAACAATAGGACCATCATTTCTTGAAAGGTGTGGTTGATGATTAATATGAACAATTGCTGGTAAAGTATACTAAAAATATTAAGTATTAATATAGTGAGTATGATGATGTGAATTGAATTTAATACGTTTCATTTTTCACGTACAGATAAAGTTTTTCCTGATCCAGTTTGAGCGATTCCTACCATATCTCTTCCACTTAGAGCAATTGGCCACCCTTGAGCCTGTATAGCTGTAGGTTCTTTAAAGCCTTGTTTCCTGTAAAATAAAATCTGGAATTAGTAAACTTTTAAATAACATTTGATTTTTTTTTTTTTTTTTAATTGGGAACATCAATGTAGCCATCTATATGACTTTACCATACACCTGGGCCCTCTCTTATATTTAATAAATTAATAATTAATAGAGATTCTGGTGTTGGTGCAAGGTGAAACATCTTTAATAAATTTGAAAATTTATTACAGGAAAATAAGGACAAGTTTTTATGTGTGACTTTTTTATTTATCAGCCAACGTTTCGTCGACTTTGCCGACTTCTTCAGGGCTTCAAATAGTCATGTCACACATTCGTCTAAATTTTCTTGTTATCTTTAATAAAGATAAAAGTAAATAAATATTATATGAAATATTCATTTACTATGAGTTAAGATTTCTAGGTCACTTGTTTCACATTAAAATTAAATAAAAGAGGGAACTTTTTTCAATATATATATTTCGGGCTGTAAGCCCATATTCAGGAAAGTACAGAATTTTCATTTAAAAGCCCGAAATATCTAATTATATTGAAAAAATTTTCCTCTTTTATTTTTTTAATTTTAATGTGAAACAAGTGACCTAGAAATCTTAACTCATAGTAAATGAACATTTCATATAATATTTATTTTATTTTATTTTTTAATAAATTAATTTATAATAATTTACGAAAGAACACTCCCTCCTCTTAATTTTGGAACCATTACCAATTAATAACATCTTTTAATTATGAGACAATTCTCTTAGAAATAATCAGCTTTATTCGATTTTTGTTTGAAAATTTTATTATTTTAAATTATTTTTTAACACTCCCCCCTCCCCCCACCCCCTCCCACCCCCACAATAATTTTGGCTATTTAACCAATGTATGTCTGAAGACAAACATTTTTATTATTTTAATTGAATGTAATGGAAGGCAGCCCAGAGGTAGTGAGGAAAGAAAAAATTAACACATAAAATAAGGTGTAATTTATTGGAATCCTTCCTCCTTTCCTTTCAAACCGACGTTTCGGAGGATTTTTCCCTCCTTCTTCAGGGTTTCAAAGGGTCAATGAATGAAACAAATAAAATGTTTCCTTCTTCTCTCCACAGTAGTGTTCAAAAACTTTCGTTGCAAAATTTTTTTTATTATTTTTTACAGAAAACCTAAGCTAATTTTAAAGATAAGAGTAAATAAATATTATATTTAATATTGATTTACTATGAGTTAAGGATACTGGGTCACTTATTTCACATTAAAATTAAAAAATTAAAAGATATAAATTTTTTTTTCTTTTTCAATATATATATTTCGGGCTATCAACCCATCTTCAGGAAGTACAGAAAGTAACTCAGTTACTCAGTTACTTTCTGTACTTCCTGAAGATGGGTTGATAGCCCGAATATATTGAAAAAGAAAAAAAAAATTTATATCTTTTAATTTTAATGTGAAATAAGTGACCTAGTATCCCCAACTCATAGTAAATCAATATTAAATATAATATTTATTTACTCTTATCTTTATTAAAGATGTTTCACCTTGCACCAACACCACAATCTCTACTAATTAATAAGCTAATTTTAATTAATCAAGTAAAGGGAGTGTAGTTTCACAATGAATGAAATAAAACTCAAAGAGGATATCTTTTGCGATCACATGTTCAAATATTATTAGTTTTTAATCTGTAAACTCCTGAAGATGGGCTAATAACCCAAAATATATTGAGTCTGTATAAGCCTCTTTGAGTTTTATTTCATTCATTGTGAAACTACACTCCCTTTACTTGATTAATTAATATCATGTTTCACCTAAAACCCACACCACTTGCCCTAAGTGAAAAAAAAGCTTATGTTTCCTTATTTCCTTCATAACATAATCAGGAAATCCTGCTTCTTCGAAAGTTCTGATGGGATTTGGAATGTTTCTGCCTTTTAAAGTAATTTCTTTGTCCATTCGATATTGATCCACCTCATGTGATGGTCTAAAAAAATGTTTAAAGAATTATTTAAGAAAATTGTAATAATTCTTTTAAGATGTTATTTTCCAAAAGTTAGATAGAAAAAAATTATTTTTATTTTAATCATTATAAATACAAATTAAAGATTAAAATTTGAAAAGAAAAATGAATTATGTATTTTGACTTTTATTTTATGGATGCCTTATATCATTTAAAATTTTATAAGAAAAATATTATTATTAATAGGGGTTTAAAGGCTCATCGACTGCTAAGGTCATTAGCGACATATACCGGGTGAGTTTTTTTATCTTGAGACAGTTTTATAACTCAAAAACAGTGCATTATATGAAAAAAGTTTCAAATAAAAGTTTGTTTATATGGAGGGGAAACTAAACTATGCTATTGTTTGTCGACCTAGAACAGGCTTTCAAGGGTATTTCGAGGTCAAGTTCTATTTTTTAAATAGAAAGCTATATGTTTCTGTACATATTCTGAATCTACAAATAAAAAACTGAACAACTTTCATAAGAACTATTTTTATACATCAAATAAAAAAATATTAAATCAATTATATCTCAAAAAAAAATTAAATTAAATTAAAATTAAATTAATCATTATTATTTGATAATTAAGTTAAATAATTGTTAAAAATAATTATTAAGATTTTTTTTGAGATCTAATTGATTCATGTATTTTCTTTATTTGATGTAAAAAAATAGGTCTTATGAAAGTTGTTGAGTTTTTCTTGTAGATTAAGTAGACGTATAGAAAAATATAGAGTTCCATTTAAAAAACAGAACTTGACATTTAAATACCCTTGAAAGCTTGTTCTACGTCCCCTTCGATATAAACAAATTTTCATTTGAAACTTTTTCCCATATTATGCACTGTTTTTGAGTTATAACTGTCTCAAGATAAAAAACTCACCCGGTATATAAGAAAAGTATATGGAATGAATTGTACTGTAAAAATTAAATTAAATATTAACTTAAGAAAATGCTTAAGGTAGTTGTTTCGCGACAATACTAGCAAAAAGATAATGCTAGAGTATATTGAACAGACAATAAGGATTCATAGTTCATAAGCCCAAAACTTTTTGCTGTTTTTGTACCAATTCTAGCTAATCCAGTGCTCGTTTGACAAATTTGGCACCAATGTAAGAGATTGAACATTTTTATATTAAAATGACAGATAAAATACATTTTAAAGGTCGATTTATTTCTATAAAAATCGTTTTATTTTTTAACAAATGTAATCAACGCCTACGTTACACGAGAGCTTTATACATCTTTCGCTGGTTAAATAAATGCGCTGTTGCCAAATTGTTTTTAGTGTAAATTTTTTTTTATACATTTTTCATTATTTATTCCTTATTATCTCAGAAACTGTGTTGTAACCATGAATCAAAATTGTCTTAAAATATGTATTGGTTATTGTTTAATGTTGGTTTAGTTTTTTATAAAAATGGTAAGGAGGGTTTGTTAATTATAATTAAAAATGTGTGTAAATTTTCCGATATCCCGTATAGTGCAATGTTAAAAGGCCTGAAAAACTCGATATTTAAAATTTAATATCTCCTGAACTGTTTTGTTCATAAATTTCGTTTTGCCACCACTCGATGCAGAAGTATTTAAATAATAATCTGTATAAATTTCAAAAAAATCCTAAGAAAACGCATTTGGCGGAACAACTACCTTAAGAGAATGCTTAATTATTAGTTTATTAAATTTGTAATATATTTATTTAATATCTATATATACCTGTTAGCTACATCCGAATGAGGTACATAAAAATCTTTTTTAAAAGTAGGTAAACGACTCATATCCCAATGAGGTTTCCGAAGAGTGCTCCCGGCATTTCCACGCCCTCCTCCTCCTCCTCCTCCTCCTCCACCTCCACCTCCTCCACCATTGCGAACTGGGCTATTTCCTCTTCTTCCTCCACGATCTCGAAAATATCGATCTCTACTTCTACTACGATCTCTTCGGCGATCACGATCTCGATCACGATCCCTTTCTCGATCACGATCACGATCGCGGTCTCTATCTCGATCACGATCTCTATAACGATCACGATCTCTATCGTTATCTCTGAAAAAAATATATTCACATTTTTAGAAATATATATATAATATATAATGAAGAATAACTTCTAAAATTTAGATATTAATTAGAAATTTGGTGTTTGATGAGGCTCTTGGAAACAGGTGGAATGTCTTCGTTAAGAAAAAGAAATACAAGATTTCCTTATAGTCTAACCATTTATTTTCCAGAAAAACTTTTGAGACCTTTCAGCGGACATTCTCACACCATCCTCAGTCCTGGTTTTTCACAACATAGTACATTAAGAAAACTCACCAGCTTTAGTTAAAATACATATTATAATAATAATTTTAACTTAAGAAAACTCACCAGCTTTAGTTAAAATATATATTATAATGTGTTAACTGTGGAAAAGGAATGAATTTCTGCACAGAAAAATGTACTATGTTGTGAAAAGCCAGGACTGAGGATGGCGTGAGAATATCCGCTGAAACGTCTCAAAAGTTTTTCTGGAAAATAAATGGTTAGACTATAAGGAAATCTTGTATTTCTTTTTCCTAACGAAGACATTCCACCTGTTTCCAAGGTTTTCAAGAGCCTCATCAAACACCAAATTTCTAATTTAAAACATTAATAGTACCCTATCTAATTAGATATTAATATTTATAATAAAAACAAATTTTTTGAAAAATGATAGTGTTTTTCAAACTCCCAAAATCAACAGAGGGTCTGATAATATTAACTAAATAAATACAGAGGGGTCCAAAAAAATGTATCCACTGTTTAAAAGTCAATAACTTGCAAACTAATTGATGAAGTTGTCTCATTTTTGGTGAAAGTGTAGCTTAAAGTCCAACTTAAAGATATCACTGTAGGTGTTCGAAATGGTCATCATTAACATCCACACACAAACGATTCTGCCGAACTGCAGCACGAACTACTGACTGCAACATGTTCAGTTGGATATTTGCACATGAATGTACGATGGATTCTCGAAGTTCATCCAATGTGCGTGGCTTTTGTCGATAAACGACGTCCTTTAGTGTTCCCCACAGGTAAAAGTCCAGCGAAGTTAGGTCTGGGGAACGTGGTGGATACTCCACAGCACCTCTACGGCCTATCCATCTTCCTGGTAGATTTTCGTCGAGATACGCCCTAACACGAATTTGGTAGTGGGCTGGGGCACCATCTTGTTGAAAGTAAAATCTTCCGTCTCCATACAAGTCTCGGATGGCAGGTAAAATGGATGTCTTCTTCGAGAATCCATCGTACATTCAGGTGCAAATATCCAACTGAACACGTTGCAGTCAGTAGTTCGTGCTGCAGTTCGGCGGCATCGTTTGTGTGTGGATGTTAATGGTGACCATTTCGAACACCTACACTGATATCTTTAAGTTGGACTCCAAGCTACACTTTCACCAAAAATGAGACAACTTCATCAGTTTGCAAGTTATGGACTTTTAAACAGTGGATACATTTTTTTGGACCCCTCTGTATACAATACGGCCTTGAACTAAAAATCAACAGCAAAATTCTAGACTCGAGTACATTTTTTTAGCTGTTTATATACTAAATGTTGGGACGATTTGGTCTCTATTGTCAATCCAAGTGCCCGGGATGCAAGTTTGGCAATCGAATTAAGAATCACGAAAGATGAATCCATTCTGATATGAAATCAAACATATCTAATAAGATCTTTAATTCGGCCATTAAATTCTTATGAATGTAAAGAAAATTTATGTTTGGTTTTATTTACATTGATCTTCAACTCCTAAGACTGGTTTGAAGCTTTATCATTGTTAATATAGCACAGGTTTTTAGTTTATTCTACAAGATTAAATTTAGATTTCGAATCGTTATATAAAGATATTGAAGAAAAAAGAATAAACCTTTTTTCAAGACTAGGTATGCTCTCCAAAAAATTTTGTGATTTGGCAATGTATTTGTTAGCGAATTGTTTGAACCTGAAGGGTGAAATTTTTCACAAATGTTCTGTTTATAGATACAAGGTTTTCTATCAAATTTCAGCTCTTTAGTTAATGGATTTGGCCATTTAATTTTAATTTTATTAATAAAGAGAAATCAATGAGGTTCACCTCTTCTTGATGCAAATTAACATACACATCTAGATATCAAATATAAATATATATATATATAATTTATTTGTTTGATTATTTTATTATTCTGATTTACTGCATTTTCCAGTAGAAAGGTCTTAAATTAGAAAATCTCATTTGTTTTTTGATCTGAAAATAAAGTTTGATAACACAATTTTGAATGGAATTTAAACGGACAGAAAAAATATATTGAATCAGACAATAAAAGAGTGTGTCTTCTGCTGGAATTATAAATTTTATCTATAACAAAAATATAGTCTCGTTATAAATAAAATTTATAATTCCAGCAGAAGACACACTCTTTTATTGTCTCCTTCAATATTTAAAAATTGTGTTACCCTCGGCAAAAAACTTTCAATTTAAGAAAAAATAAAGCCTGCAAGTTTTTTTTTAAGTTTAAGACATTTCTACTCAATATTAAAAAAAAATTGAAAATTTTGATTTAATTAAAATCAGACTGACAAATGCAGATTTAGTTGGGCAAATTGAATTATATTTTCAATAACCTTTAAGGAGTTAGGGGTTGGTTCTAGGTGAAACATTTTAATATAATAATAAAACTTGAGCAAGATGCGATGTAGGTTTCACAAAAAAAAAATATATATATATATATATATTATCTTTCAATAGTCACATATATGAGATTGGTATTTTCATTACCCACTATCTCTAGTTTTCTATTTTAAGACCTTTTCACTTGGCAATAGTATTTGTAATGAGTAATGTTTTCCAGTCATTCCTAAATAAATTTATTAGATATTCAAAAAAAATGTTGAAATTATGCATTTTTTCTTTTCCATTGTGCCCCGTAAATGGATAAATAAATATATATAAAGATTTTGTTAATTTTTTTTCCATAAAAATGTAATAGCAAATATATATTTTTAAAACTTTTTGTTTGTATGAACGTTTTTTGTTCTAGTGTAACTCATAAAAAGCACTTTTAGCAAAACTCTTCATCTAATTGAATGTATTTTGTCTTTTTTTTCAATACAAAATATGAATTAAGAGATTTAGTTATTAGCTCACATTTTATCTCAAAAATTTGAGTTCTAATTTTCTCAGATAATAAATTATAATTTTTCCTGAATCTAAATAGTCATTTTCAACCACTGGTTAATGTGTCGGTCAGTGACTGGAATATCTCATAATTCAAGTATCCAAGAAAATAAATATGAAATGTATGCAGGATTGATACAAAGGTTTTGGATTCATATGGAATTAAATTTATAATTTTCTCATTAATATATTAAAGAATAATTAACATATTAACGAGAATTGTTTTGATCGCGCTTTTTTAAACAAGATATATATCTCGAGACCACTGCTGGTTGAAGCTATTGGAGTCTGCTGAGTCCCAAGACTGGACCAAGAGAGAATGAAAAAGATATGATCCATTCAGCTATAATCCAACGTCATTTTGCGTTTAGCCCGCATCATAAGGTGATCCATCCAAGTGTCATGCGGGGTAAACGCAAAATGACGTTGGATTATAGCTAAATGGATCATATCTTTTTCATTCTCTCTTGGTCCAGTCTTAAACTCAGCAGACTCCAATAGCTTCAACCAGCAGTAGTCTCGCGATATATATCTTGTTTAAAAAGAGCGATCAAAACAATTGTCGTTAATATGTTAATTATTCTTTAATATATTAATGAGAATATCATAAATTTATTTAACTTTATTATTTCAAGTTAGAAATATATAAGTTCAGATATTATTTTCACTTAATATTTGACAAAAATCACCTGCATTCGATTAGCGATTGAATCAAATATAGGAAACATACGATTCATATGGAATTGTTCCAAGTACTTTTTTATTTGTTCTATTTATCTATCTATTTATTTCACATGTAAGCAGTCTGAGCTTGCATAGAAAAAGCGGCAAGATTGAGATGTGTAGCCGCTGAAGGCCAAGATGCGAGAAGATTCCTGGATATGGTTCTTTTGTCTTATTCAATTAAATAATAAATCAATGATCAAGAAAATTAGTCGACTAATCAAGAAGAATAAATATAGACTCTTATTTTAATTTATTTATGGTTTTTATTAAATTTGTGGAATGTGCGTTCAAGTTTATTTAAAAAAAACTTCTAGAAACTAATTCAAATATTAATTACCAAGTTTACCTAATAAATAAACGTAAAAGTTTTAAGTAAAGACAACAAAGAGTAAAATTTTTGATTTGCGCGCTAAATAACTTTGTTTGGAAAATATAATTTTTTTGTTTAATAAAATATGGATTCTGATATAAGAGTGAGCAGATGTCACATGGTCTATTTTAAAATAATAATTATTTTTAAAACTATATAATCAATAATTATAATTAATATTCTTTTTAAAGCTATATATTTTAAATACAAAGTTCTTTACGTATATACGAAATTAGAGCCTTTAATAATATTTTACCACAGATATATATTAATCTTAAATTAAAAAAAAAAAAAAACATTTAATAAATACTTATATACAAATAAGCATTAAAATATATAAATATAAGTGATATATTAAAGATAGAAATTATATAATAACCTAAAAATAGTAGTATGCTCTAATTAAGAGAATATCAAGCTTGTCTTTATATATTTTTAAAAATAAAGAAATAAAATTTAATATATATGTTCTGAGGGGACTGACTTTTTTTAATAAGAAAAAATTATAAAAAGTTAATTTACCACAGGTTTAATTTAGCACAATAATATTTAAAAAAGCAACAATGACAATTTCATTAATTATTGTGCAAACATAACACATGAAGTATTTTATTTTATTTAAATTTGTAATTTACCTTCATATAAAGGATATTTTAAAAATAAAAATTATATAATAACCTAAAAATAGTAGTATGCTCTAATTAAGGGTATATCAAGGTTTTCTTTATATATTTATAAAAATATAAAGAAATTGGATTTAAAAAATATGTTCTGAGGGGACTGACTTTTTTTAATAAGAAAAATTATAAAAAGTTAATTTACCTCGGGTTTAATTTAGCACGATAATATTTAAAAAAAGCAACAATAATGACAATTTCTTTAATTATTGTGCAAACATAACAAATGATGGATCTTATTCTATTTAAATTTGTAATTTACCTTCTATCTGATCTTCCCATTTTAAATAAAATATTTCACACTGAGAAAATTGTCATAGAGATAAAAATTATAGCTATGTCAAAATATAGCTACTTATTTATAATTAGAATTACACCTTGTTCATTTATTAAACTTCGCTTATTTTATCTCTTAAGCCACGCTAGGCTTGCGTCTTGCGTCTAGATATTATTAAAATGGAGGAAGAAAAGAGTCAAAGAGGATGAGTTTGAAAGGAAGCAAGCCAACCAAGCCAAATGAATGGCGGAGGAATCGAACAGAATATAAAATATTCATACACAGGAAATTTTACTAATTACTATTTATGAAAAAAAAATATTTTTTTTAATTTAAAGAAATAAAAAATAAATAAAAAATTTATAAATATTTAATTTTCTTATATTGATTAATTTAAGAAATTTAAAAATAAATGTGAACTATTTTTTTGATATGAAAATTATTCAAATTCAAAAATAAAATAATGAAAATAAAAATATTGATTTTAAATATATAATTTGTATATATGTATATCTATATATAAAATAATAGCCATGAAAATATATATACTATAGAAAAATAAATAATATTTGAAAGAAGTGAAGAATTCTATAGGGAAGGATAGGACCACCCATGGTTAAATGAGAAAATTGTGAAATTTTTTTAGTTTTATTCCTGAAATTTTGGGTTTCTAATTCTGAAAGAATTTTTATGAGATAAAAGAACAATAATATATATAATATTTAGGTTTGGGCAGCCATAGAAAAATGAGAAAATATGTTAAAATTTTATATATAGTTTTATTCCCGAATTTTCGGCTTCTAATTCTGAAGGAGTTTTCATAGAGATAATTATAAATCGAGTCAACTAATATTCATCTGTTAAAATTTATGTTGTTATATGAGTACTACTGTGGACTGTTAAGAGAAATTTCGGCTGAAACCACCCAGATTGCACATTTTTATAGAGAAAAAATCAATTGGGAATTAAATTAGGGAACGAAGAAAAGATTTTTATATTATAGACAAAAGGATCAGCCGGGATTCGAACCCGATCTTCGCATGTGCGCTGCGATGCCTTTATAAGAAGCGAAGATCCCGGGTTCGAATCCCGGCTGATCCTTTTGTCTATATAATATAAAAATCTTTTCTTCGTTCCCTAATTTAATTTAATTTATAATTTGTTTCGACGCGACCTGATTGTGGTTGCGGCCTGGAGTGAAGAAGAAAAAATTATTTTCGACCTTTGGATTCGCGATCGAGTGGCAGGCGTTTGGATATAGATTAATTGAAAAGTTTTTATTTTGCCGAGAGTAGCAGATTTGTTGATTCATAATGAGAAACAAAGAGTTTGTCCTCTGTTTGATGCATCAAGAAAAAATTAACAGTGGACGTTTCGAAACCCATTTATAGTCGTTTTCAGGTGCTGTGGGCAAGTCTATTATTTACCAAGGTTGGCCTCTAATACCTGGCCGGTTTTTTGAATAAAATTTTTTTCCAAAAGTAACGAAATAATATAAAATATACAATCAACCAAAAATTTAAGTGTAATAAAAGAGTTGCGGATAGGAAGAGTGGACCCTCTTAAAATACTTTCTGGATACAGTGAGGTTTTTAAAGATCTAGTATTCAAATCGAGCTGAGCAATAGAGAAAACTTAATCGAAAGTGTAAGGACTCTGAGAACAAATTTTAAATTTCAATTTATAATAACTTTTAAGGAGTTCGGTGTTGGTTCTAGGTGAAACATTTTAATATAATAATAAAACTAAGATACGAGGTAGGTTTCACAAAAAGGAAATAAAACAAAATTGAGTTTTGAGTTCGATATATTTCGGGGTTAGCCCATCATCAGGAGTCTAAGAAAACTGTTTTCTTAGACTCCTGATGATGGGCTAACCCCGAAATATATCGAACTCAAAACTCAATTTTGTTTTATTTCCTTTTTGTGAAACCTACCTCGTATCTTAGTTTTATTATTATATTCAATTTATAAGATTGGATCTGAGAATTTTATTTATATTAATTTATTTATTTATTTTTCGAGGATCTTAATTCTCTTTTAGAATAGGTGTTGATTTTCTTTGTTTGCAAAAAATAATAACACAGTTATATTTTTCCATTTATTTTAATTTTATTTTATTGTTATATCAAAGGACGTTTCGACATATACATTCATGTCATCATCAGCCTTGAACAATCTTAAATTTATTTGATCCAATCAAATCACATTCTGATTCATCTGAATACATATTACAAGTTATCAATTATTTCTTTTCTATATTTACTATTTAATGATCTATACTCCCAAAGGAGTTCTTTGTGTTATCGTATAGATCATTAAATAGTAAATATAGAAAAGAAATAATTGATAACTTGTAATATGTATTCAGATGAATCAGAATGTGATTTGATTGGATCAAATAAATTTAAGATTGTTCAAGGCTGATGATGACATGAATGTATATGTCGAAACGTCCTTTGATATAACAATAAAATAAAATTAAAATAAATGGAAAAAATATAACTGTGTTATTATTTTTTGCAAACAAAGAAAATAAACACCTATTCTAAAAGAGAATTAAGATCCTCGAAAAATAAATAAATAAATTAATTTAAATTTCAAATTGAAATAATTAATAAGGAAATTATTATGTTCATACCAAAGTACTTTGGGTCTTTTTATTATCAGTTGTATCGTTTCAAGGTTAAAGAATTTTGATAGACGATTTTTGAAAAAATATTCAAGTATCTTTGTGTGAATGTCTGATCACTTTTTCGAGTTTTGATATTTTTTATTTAGTCGATAGTTTTGCTTCAGAGCCGTTTGGGGACCTAGGGGCAACAGATCTGTCTTTCCCTTAATCTTAAGCTTTCATCTATCCAAAAGTAGGATCCCTAACACATTAGTCTTTATTCTAACTGATCATAAAAAAGGCACAGCCAGAAGTTGCTAGCCAAGTCAAGAAAATTCTTGCATTCCTGAAAAGAAGATAGAATTTACGGAAGTGATTGTGCGTACCAGTCTTAAGTTTGTAGGATTCATTAGTTGTATTAGATCAGGGAGGAATGGTCATTAATATAAATTAAGAAGAACGTTGGGGAAAATGAAAAGCTCTAATACAAACAAGACTGAATGTTTACAAATTCTAGGTGCGAAAATAAAAATTTCCCTGACATCCTCTCTAGTTCAAATACCCTGAAGAAGTGTGGCAGCCTGTCCATATTGGTCATTGCATCTGAGCTCTCTTGGAATGAATACATTTCCTCTGTGGCGAAATCTGCAGCAAGGAAACTTGGCTTCTTATTCAGGTCCAGACGATTTTTCGCGCCTCTGCAGCTTCTCACCCTCTATATAAGGACCAAATCCGCACTTGTCTCGAATACGTATCTTTGGAGAAAGGCCTCCAATTCTCATGCCCATTAGGTTCGAATACCCTGAAAATGTGTGACAGCCTATCCATGTTGGGCGTCTCTGTCACATCTGACCTCTCTTGGATTAAATGCAAATCCCAAACCCAAATCCGCCCCTGTCTCGAATACGGCTCTCATCTATGGAGAGGAGCCTCTAAATATTCTCTTGCTACCCTGGATGCAATTCAGAAACGAGCCATCAGGCTAATTGACGATTCTACCGTCACTGACTCCCTCGACTGGCTAGCTCATCGAAGAAATGTCTCTGCCCTTTCCCTTTTCTATAGATACTATCACGGCAGGTGCTCTGATGAGATAAAATCAATAGCCCCCCCCCCCCAAAGCATGCTTTGGGCGTAATGCGCGTTTTGCCGACTCCCAACACTCTCTCGCGATCAAATTAGAAAAGTGCCGGACCACTTCATTCACCAATACGAATATCACCATGACTTCAAGAACTGGAACTCTCTCCCAGCCTCCATCTTTCCTAGCACTTATAATCTTCAAAACTCGGGTGCACAAACACCTACGGCTCCACCCTCTCGCTTGACCAACTTTCCCTTCTCTTCGGTAATGCAAGGGTCTTTCGAGATCCATAGGAGCTGCATCTTTACTGGTGCGGCCTTTCTTTCATTCGATTGAATTAAAAAAAAAAATGCCATCCTAGAGTTTTCAGATTCATAGACGACCCGACTCTTACCGCTTCCCTCGACTCGTTTGCCAATCGAACAAGCGTTTCCGCGATTTCCCTACTTTATAGACACTATCATTCTGATGAGTTAAAGTTAGTAATTCTCAAAACATGCTTTACGCTTAACACACCTGTGATGCATGCCTTTTTCTAGATCCATAGAGGCTACATCTTCTTGCCCCTTCATGCATTTGTTCATATAGAAAAAAAAAAATTGAGTGAACCTTATGGAATTTTAGCATTAGTATAGAAGAAAGTGGCTATTAACTAGAAACTTTATATCACTTTATGAGAAAGAGTTTACACATCATTTGTAAAGCTTTGAGGTGAGATTAAAGATGATAGAAAAATTTTCCAGGTATTATCGCAAGCCTTTGAAAAGTTTGAAAGAGTTCGGAAATACAATTTAAATAGTTTAGGTAACCTTTTCTATAATTATTATAGAAACAAATAAAGGTAATAGCGATAATTTGATGCAGCCCTCGTCAACGGAATGACTTACCATTCCCTATATATTTTTAATTTGATATGAATAGTAAATATATACTAAGTCTAAGAAAATAAACATTTTTAAATTTGTTTAAAAAATAACACTTTTCATTTTTGGAATAAATAATGTGGCGACATCTTCAAAAAAATTTCTGGATATGCTCAAGCATTATGATGAAACAAAAAGTAAATTTTCTCACTAATAAACGAATTAATTTTATTTGCACGAAATTTTCTCTGGAGAGAGACGGACTGGTAAAAAGTTTTAATTGAAAGTAATGGAAGGCAGCCCAGGGATAGTGAGGAAAGAAAAAATTAACACATATCCAAATAAGATGTAATTTATTGGATTCCTTCCTCCTTCCCCTTCAAACCGACGTTTCGGAGGATTCTTCCCTCCTTCTTCAGGGTTTCAAGAGGTCACTGAAAGAAACAAATAAAATGCTTCCTTCCTCTCTCCACAGCAGTGTTTAAAACTTTTTCTCTTCCTTAGCAGAAGCATAGAAAAACAATTTTTTTTCCTCTTTTTCTTAATTAAAAAATAGTTTTTCTATGCTTCTGATAAGGAAGAGGAAAAAAGTTTTAAACACTGCTGTGGAGAGAGGAAGGAAGCATTTTATTTGTTTCCTTCATTGACCTCTTTGAAACCCTGAAGGAGAGAAGAATCCTCCGAAACGTCGGTTTGAAAGGAAAGGAGGAAGGAATACAATAAATTACACCTTACATATTTGGATATGTGTTAATTCTTTTCTTTCCTCACTACCCCTGGGCTGCCTTCCATTACTTTCAATTAAAAACGAAATAATATTGGAATATTAATTGAAATACATAATTCTGATAAATAATTTTAATATGACAATAAATTATATTTATTTTTTACTAGGCATAATATATAATCTCAATGGCATATAATTATAATATAGATATAAAATCAAAATAAATATTATATAAATTATTTTATCACAACAATGGACTCTAATATATAAAGGACATACTATTATATATATTATATATATAAAGGTATGGAATAACAACATAATAATAATTTATTAAATAAATATGTTAATGGCTTATAGCAAAATCTATATAATTTGATTAGCAGTTTACTTATTAAAAAGACTTCTATTTGATTAAGGGACACATGATACAATACATTTCTTCTTTAAAACATCAAAAAAATACATACATTATCACAGGTATTTTAGAAATAAGCATAGTATATATTTATATAATTTTTTTAAATATCTTTATATCAAATTTGAATTTGGAGTTAAAATTATTTTACTATGTCTAAGTTAAACAGTTGCTTATGAAATTTTATGAAACCTGTGTGCAATTTGTACTAAAAAATTCATTTATATATATATTTATATTTCGATTTAAAAATATTTAGTAGATAAATGAGAGATATCTAAAATTTTGAGGGGTTCAGCCGATTTACAAATCAATTTTCTTATGAAAAGAAATATTGAAAATAAATAGTTTAATGTAAATCGGCAAAAACGTTTAAATATTCACTATTTATATTATTTTATACAATAAGCTGCAAGAAAAATACAATCTCTTGAAAAATCAAATATTTATAATGTAAGAATATATATTTAAGATTAATAATGATATTGTATAACATATATTTGTAATATAATTAAAGACATTATAAATCATTTTAATATATTTTAATGACATTTTTGCTATGGTATTTATATTAGAAAAAAAATTATCTTAGTTTTCTATACTATCTTAAATCAAGAGAAATTATCACATCAAAAAATTAATGCCGTTTTCTTAATTACTGGATGAAAATGATTTATTATCAATAAGAAACATTAACTATGCTTTTACTAAATTAATCAGTTTCACCTTATTAGGTCTAGTTGAGATTAATTATAGATCAAAAAAAGAAACAATGGAATTTGTTTTCATAATCTATTTAAAGGTACTATTTCGCTGCGAATGCCCACTGTCGCGGTCCGCGGTAACTGCTGTAGGTCGACTACTACTTTCGCATAAAACAAGGAAACATATTTCATTAGAACGGCTAGGCTCGGCAGTCGACGGCGGGCAGTAAATGCCAAGCAATTCCAACGAAATTTGTTTTCCCGTTCTATGCGAAAGTAGTAGACGACCTTTAATATGTGTAAAGAATGTGTTTAAATATTAATTTTCTTAAATTTCCTAATATTCTTCAATTTAAAAAACGAATAAAAATGGCGGATGACCCTACGTGTCGCCACTCTCCCTATAGAGTCACTCTACCAGTAGTTACCGCGGACCGCGACAGTGGGCAATCGTAGCTAAATAGTACATTAAGATATTTCTTTAGAAAAAAATGTATGAGAAAATTGTATGATTCTTTCGTTATATAGGTACTTAGTTCATTATTATTTTTTTCCAAAAGAAAAATAAGATTTTTTTTGATGATTCGAATTATATATTAATTTTGTGCCCAATTTAGAATCATTATATAAAAAATTCAATTTAATTATTTAAAGAAATTTATTTTCAAACAAAAATATGTTTCATGACACACTATTAAATCATTTTTTTTAAATGAATCTTCGATAAAGTTTTAAATATAAATAAAAAAAAAACAGTATATTTTAAAATATTGAAATATTTCTCTTTAAAATTTAATAAATGCATATATAATAAATATAATAAATAAAACAACATAAGATATACCTGTAATTTAAGAAATAAAATATAGAATACTTGATTAATTAGGATATTAAAATTTTAAAGTAATCAACTGATATTAAATGTAATTATTATCCTTTAAAAATAATTACTAATGAAATACAAGCTTTAACTTTTTGGCACAAAAGCTGTTTTTATATATATTTTTATATTATATATATATATATATAGTGTAAACATTAAAAATATAAAATTTAACACACAATAAAAAATAAATTAATGCAACAAGATAAAATAAGTCTACAGACTCGTTTCATAAATTTGTCTATGAATTAATATTTCTTTGGTATTTAATATCAATCTATACAATTTTCATAGTTTTAAATACTAGCCAAAAAATCTATTTTATATCTATATTGACAAAATTAATTTGTGAATAATTTTAAGATTTTATTTCAAGATACCGAGTCAGTTCTTTGGAATATTAGTTTTATTATAATCATAATCACATTTCCAATTAAAAATTAAAACAAATTTTCCAAATGTACAAATGTGGGGAAAAATCCCCATTTTGATCCCCGTTTAACCTGCAATGTAAAAGGTATAATTTTGGCAACTATTAGATAAAAATTCATTTTTAGATGTTATCTATAAGCATGGAAAAAGTTTCAAAAATTAAATATTTTCAAATGTTTGTAAATATCATCTAATATAATATATTTAAATAATTCTAATACTGAAAATAAGAATGACTAGATTAAAATAGGCCGATTAATGACCTATTCGAAAAAATATAAATTATTTCTAAAGAGATATTTAACTAGATCCATAACGCCAAAATGCTAGCGTATTTGTATAAAAATATATATATTTGAATAGTTATGGATAAATGAACATTACATATTTTATACATTCTCCATTATTTTTTTTAAACCCAAAGTATAATTACAAAATTTCAATTAATTTTCTATTTAATCCAAAACACCCTTTTAAAATTTTAAAGTTTTTAGCTAAGTTTTAGCATAGTATAAATTATAAATAAATGAACATTTAATCAATAGTCTACCGTTAAAAATAAGACATTGGGTGTCCATTCATTTCGATAACGAAAATTAGTCGTTTATTTAAATCCACAAACGGACAGACATTAGTATCAGAGCCCCTAACGCTATGATTTTAGAATTTCAATTAATTTTCTATTTGCATTATGGATGGTCGAATTGGAAAAATTAAAACTTCAAAAGATATAATTATTTCTAAGAACAAAATACACAACTATTGTATGGAAATGATTAAATATCTCTAAGAATATTACTTGTTTAAAAGTATTATGTAAATAACAATAATATTTAATAAATAAAAACTGCTTAAAATAGTCTAAGGAACAAAACATTTTTTGTTAATGTCTTTGGTTAGAATATATCTTTCAAAAAATGAGTACTAATTTTATTTGGTAAACATTCTAGAATCAGACAGAGGACAAATAAATCTTAAGAAAGAAGATTTTAAGAGATTAGAAAGATTTATAAATGTAATTTTGGATGTCTTAAGATGTTTTTTTTTTTTTTTTTTTTTTTAATGAGAATGATGAGAGAAGGAGTTATACCAAAAAGGTGCATCCCCTAAAGGACTGGGGTTGCATTGTGCTTTATATTATGCAAGAGAACATAGGGCATATAGATGAACAATTTTTTGTTTATTTCTTTCATACACATTTATACACAAGTATCATTGTTTTCTTTAAGTGCCATATCAGGTCTCCCTGACGTTTCGGCACCTCTCCACATATACCTGTGTTGAGCGTGTTTAGCAGTTTTACACAGGTATACGGGATCTACTTTTTAACGCCGGTTCCGAACGGCTAGTTTGGGGAGATTGACTAGGGAATTATACTCTTGGTAGTTTGACATTGCTTACCAAGAGGAAGCGATTGCAAATATCTGCCGAGACTCAGTCTCGAACCAGCATACTTCAGGACAGCGGCCCGACACTTGTACCACTGACCCACAGTCGCCTCTAAATCATTGTATAATTTTATTAAAAAGTGAAATTTATCTCTTCTTTCTTAAATTTTAATTTTCTGAAGTTTATTAATTAAAATGAAGACTCATTTTTAAAAAAAAGGATGTATATTAATTAGAAATATATTTAAAGTTCAGGCTTTGGAAGTCATGTTGTTTATCATTAATGATTTAAACCCCATTTCTACAAAATCAATAGCAAGATCAATGTAAGACACTGTTGTAAATATGGACTAGGGAAGGAAGTTTTCACTCGATGCTCAAATGTAAAGCGCCACGCTCCGTATATTCTCAAAGGAAAAACTGTGCACGCCTCCATCGATATCCCATCGCCCACACACGATCCAGAAATCTTCTGCGGAAAAACTGTGCACTCCTGGACTGTACAGGCCGGCCGGAGCGTGTGTGGCGCTGCGTCGTACACTTCGGTTAAGACCGCCGTAACATGAGCCGGGATTTTTTTTTTTGGAAGAGTTTATCAAGATTTAAGAGTCGTAAACACTGTCAGGTTGAGAGTAAATACTATAATGATAGAGTGAAAAAAGAAACTGCTTATCGGTGGTTAATTGAAAAATTGATTTGTGCTAAATTCCAACTCTAGCTACAACCATTTCTTAGCTTCCCATTTAACGATTGGATTTTTTGACTTCTGTGATACTTTGACTTTTTTAGTTTCCTTCCGGCGTTAAAAAGTAGGTCCCGTATATCACACTCAGCACAGGTATATATGGAGAGGTGCCGAAACGTCAGGACCTGATATGGCACTTAAAGAAGAAGTTTTCTTTCTATATCCACTTCAAATGTTATTTATTTTTTCAAAACACTATCCTTGGATGCATTACTTGGCTAAATTGTTTTCAATTTTTTAATTAACCGCGCATAGGCAGCTTCTTTTTTCACTCTATCATGATTATCTTTACTTTTAAGATAACAAAGGATTGGTTCTAACTGGCAAATTTTGATAAACACTTCCAAAAATTCCAAGCTCATATGGACTAGACGGCGGCCTTGAGGCTTGAACTGACCCAACGTCACACAGAATCGTTTTTCCATTCTATTGAGGCCGCCTAAACAGCTCAGTTTTCTAGCACACACAAATCCCGAAGGCAAGGTCTGAACAGTTTTTCGTTTTTCCCTCAGAGGAATACCGGAGCGTGTATGGGGGGAGGGGCATATAAAGATGTAACTTTAAGTTTTGTAAATAAATATTTTGTTAAAAAAAAAAAAACAGATCAATGTGGGAGAGTTGATTCATACTATTTCTTGAAAATAGCATCAGAATTCAATTTCGAAACGACGTGAATTAACTCATCATCATCGAGTATACAGTCCTAATACTGGTTTGACGCAACCATCCTCCTCCAGTCTTCCACTAAACTCTATCCGTGTCGATTCTTTCACTTTTCTAAAAGTCACACATCACAGATGAATAAACTAGAAAATTTTTGTTTTGTTCCCTAAACCATTTTAAGAAGTGTATTTGTTAAAAAATAAATAAATAAACGAATTAACAATTATCAATAGTAACCAGAGTAATGATGGTAAGGAGAGGGTGAGGAGCGTGGTGGATGGTATGCTGAATATCCTTGATAAGTTGGATGTGACGGAGGGGATGAAATCACTGGAGGAATTGGAGGTGAATGTGAATGATGATGAAGTGATAGATCCACACTATGATATCCAGTTGGAGAATATAAAGGATGAGGATACCTAGGTGATACAAAGCCAGTTGGAGGGTGATGATACCCAGAACGAGTCATATCTAGACCTTGAAGTTCAGGAAGTGGTTCAAATCCTGAGGTCGCTGAACGCTCTAATGCTTCATATTGTTTATATAATTTTTCTTTAAGGCCCAAACTCAAATTTTGTGCCTCTTCATCATCAGAAAGAGGTGCAACTTGTGGATTATATCTAGGTGTAGGAGCAGGAGTAGGTGCCGGTGAAGTTAACTCTTCAGGATGATGCATTGAATAATTTTGTTCTTCTTGATGATGAAGAGAATAAGTGTCTAAAATATGGCTAGTTATTCGAGGTGGTTCTGGACTAACAGAGGGAGATATAAGAACTTTTTGATGATGCAAATAATTATCTGTCAATCTTGGACTTGGAGAAGAAGATGAAACTAAATCTTTTTGATGATGAATATTATAATTAGGAGTAGATGTTGGAGAAATATCTTTTTGTTGCTGATGAATATTATAATTGGGAGTGTGAGAAGGTGAAATATCTTTCTGATGAAGTGAATAAGTGGAAGTTGGGGAATGAGATATTTCTTTTGAATGGTGAAGAGCAAAATTATCGTTAATACGATCCTTATGAACAAGTCCTGTATATGTATCAATATGTGTAGTTCGTGGAATAGGAGTTGGAGCAGGTGAAAGGGGATAACCTGTTTCAATATGATGTCTTTGGTGCTCTTCAGGAGAAGGAATTTCATCATGGTGGGAAGATAAGCTATAGGGGTGAAGACGGGATGAAACAAATCCATATGCATCTGTTGCTCCATTAGTTTCCGAGGGAGAATTAGCAGAATGATGGAGAGATAAAGGATAAAGTTCATGGGAAGTTTTAGTTTCAACACCACTTAAATCAATATCACGAGCTGCTGCATCCAAAGCTGCTTCGACTAACAAACTAGCATTACTTGACTCAGGGCGACGAAAGAGCGTTCGCGCTCTGTTACGAGCTGCTGCGGCCGCTTCTAAGACTAGCTTGTCATCACAAAGTTCTGACACTGTCACTGAATCCTTATCTTCATCAAATTCATATATATCTCTTTGATGCTGTTGCGTATTTGGCAATATTGGAGGTGGAAGAGCAGCCGGTGGAACACATGTTTCTTCTACTTTTGTAACTATTAATTCGCTTGGTAAAATATCACCCATCCATTTTTTACTTCCTTTGCTAACAACTTTTGTGAGACTTCTGACAGTATTGAAAGGCTCCAACGTAGGTGGCGAATGATTTGTTGTAATTGAATTTTGTTGAGGTGCTGGAGGCGTGGATAATTCGGGAGGTCCTTTTTCTTCTGAGCCTGAAATTTTTTTTCGAATTATTATAATAATTATAATACAATCAAAAGTTTGAGTGGTAAATTTCTCTATGATATGGGGGTAATCAATTTTACTTGATATTATTGAAATATTATAGTATTAGATGAAGGACGAGGTATCAGCCAAAGTTGGATCCGC
The DNA here is from genome assembly GCA_024734495.1 of Forficula auricularia. Lineage (NCBI taxonomy): Eukaryota > Metazoa > Arthropoda > Insecta > Dermaptera > Forficulidae > Forficula > Forficula auricularia. The sequence continues at coordinate 1,823,334 of JALMQS010000058.1, forward strand.
TGGGTTCAATAAAACACCTCTGAATAAAACGTTTGGGCCTGAATTTATTTAGCCATCTTCAGTTAATTGGGAGTTATACACAAAATGCGGTACACATATGTGATCGAATCACATCTGAATAAAACGTTTGGGCCTGAATTTATTTAGCCATCTTCAAGTTAATTGGGAGTTATACACAAAATGCGGTACACATATGTGATCAAACCACATGAGATATGTGTACCTCATTTTGTGTATAACTCCCAATTAACTGAAGATGGCCAAATAAATTCAGGCCGAAACGTTTTATTCAGGGTGTTTTATTGAACCCAGCGCATCCAACTTTGGCTGATACCTCCTCCTTCATCTAATACAGTTTCATCACAGCCACGAACTCTAATAACAATATTATAGTGTAATAATAAATAATCTCTGAGTGAAGTGAAGAAAATTTGTAGAAGATCCAGAAATAAAATAAATTATTTTATAGCTTTAATTGAAAAACAAATTTCAATATATAAAGAGAAATAATGGGGTTGTCCTTTGCTTGATGCAAATAAAACATATTATATATAAAATTTATTTGTTTGAGACTATAGTTTCGAAGGTTTGACCTTCATCAACAGTCTTTTTAATTAAAAATATTTTATCTGTTATTTCACATGGGTTTAACACCTGTTTAAGTTTAGGTAAATTCGCTTTGTCGTAATAGTAAGCGGTTACTGAACAAACGAAAAATCTTTTCAATTCAATATATGGTATAAATATATGAAAATATTAATACATTAAGAAAAATAAAGAGTACCTGGAATATGGTGTTCTGAAATGGAAGTGTCCGTAATATTGGCTGCAGCAGAACTGCTTGCCATAGAAGAACTATTTTCGTCAAGTGAAACAAGACTGCCACTATTATCATTTGATGATCTAATAGAGGAACAAAAAATATTAATTATAATAAATTTCTTCTAAATTATATTGTATACCAAAATAGGGTACTATGCACTACTATAATAAATAATAATAATAATAAAATAGATTTCTTCTATTTTTATGTAATATAATTATAATTAATCAAGTACGTTGGCAGGTATTTGGACAGGAAGGAGCAAATCAAAAAATTGGCATTGATTTCCGCGACGTTTCACCAACTTTATTTTGGCTTCATCAGGCGTCTCAATGATTATGATTAATATTAAGATATAACAGATGTGCACATATTTATGATTAAAATCAATTGTAATTAATTATTTTTATAGTACGAACAATGATCCAATTTTAATAAAAAAATGACTCAAATGACAGGACTAATTATAGTATTTACTTCTTGATTTGCTCTCTTTCTGTCCAAATACCTGCCAACGTACTTGATTAATTAAATAATATGGATGCTATGGACTTAAATATAATTATAATATGTTATCACTATTTTCGAAAACTTTGTATAATCTATTAATAATTAAAATACATTTTTCTTATTAATTATAAAGAAATTATTCGACTAGAGATTAGAAGTTGTCAAGTTTCAATTATCTCTTTGAAAATTCCAACAAATTAAATTGAAAGAAAACCAGCATCCATGTCCAAAATTTTTCATAATTACTAATGAAATGTAATAGAACCGAAAGATAATTAAATTGTTATTCATGACCAGCAGTCTCAATTTTGGAATAGCGCGAGTAGATATATGCTTACTAAGATTTGAGTAACAGCTAGTGCTAGACTTACTTTGGAAAACAGGGAGAAATATCTAATTCTTAGGATTTACAGGAATGTCGTTGGGTCAATAAGTTTTCAACAGATATAATCTTAATACTGGCATAAATGAAAATTTTAGTGAGCATAATAAATGTAGGTTTGAAATCTTAATATAGAAATTTTTCAATTATGCTCATCTGTAACGCAGATGTAATGGTCAAGTGATTTCCGCTCCAACAAACAAGCCCCTTGCAAATAACGTCTTCCGCCCTTTTTTAAGTAAGCGATGGACGCTTAAAAGTCTTTCAGAATAGGCCGAAAGGAAATAAGTCATATATCAAAGAATATAATGACAGTGTGTGAAATTATTCTTTATATTGTTTTTAACGAATGTATGGAATTTTCCACTGCGAATGTCATGTGACTTCTCCCACCCTTAAGAAATTATGTCAAGTATAGACAGCCCTAGCTGCACTTGCAAGCAGACAGACGAGATTCAGATTCAAACGGAAACACATTATGACACGAAAGATTCAAGCCTTCAGCTTAAACGAATAATGAAGTCTTTCAAACGATTTACAATTACTATTATCAATTAACGCCCTTCAAGTGAAAGTTGTTATTATTTATTTATTTTGAACGGAACAATTCCTTTTACATATTTACAAACATACATTTACATAAATTACAAGAATACATTATTATATAAGAATACAAATCATGCAATCAGACTCAACCAAACATCAGCAAAGTCTATCTACCCAGCATCAGTCTCCTAACACTACCAAGAGAACAATTGTCAACGTCAACGCCAATGAACACCCCATTAAATATGTTCATCATTCGGTTTAGGGGGAAGCCATCATATAGTTTGATCTCGGGCAGTCAATGTAAAACATGTCTTGCGATCTCAAACTGCGACATGGAACATTTATTTTTAGTTGGGATAGTAGGAAACTGCTATCTATCTGGCTGTTTAATAATTTATAAACAAAAGACACATCAAAAAATTCACGTCTCCTATCAAGGTCAGGAAGATTAAATTGAGTTTGCAAGGAGACATTTGAAGAGGTATCATTTAGGATAAAGAGTTTAAAGGATAGCTTACGAAGAAATTTATTCTGTACAGATTGGAGAAGTTTTTTTTCTACGGAGTAAAAGGACTCCATACTTCAGTGGCATACTCAACAATTGGACGAACTAAGGATTTGTAAAGATGGATGTAGCATTGGATATTTCTAAATTCGTAAGAATTGCGGGTAATGAAACCGAGTGCTCTAAGAGATCGTCTGTAGATGTCATGGATATGATCCTTGAAACACAGTTTACTATCAAAGAGGACACCAAGGTCACGTATATTCTCAGTTCGAACAAGTTGTTGGCCAAGAAGAGAGTAAGAATGCATAACAGGATTTACTTTACGAGAGAATGAAATTATGGAACATTTAGAAAGATTCAACTGCAGTTGGTTAGTACAACACCACTCCTGAAGTCTGTCTACAGTTGTCTGTAATCTCTCACAGTCTGGAAGAGAAGAAACTTCAAGATAAATCTTTAAGTCGTCAGCAAACAACAGAAACTGAGCATCATACAGAGCAGTGTGTATTTCATTTATGAAAAGAAGAAATAAAAATGGTCCCAGATGAGATCCCTGATTATTACCCTGTATATAGAATATTACCACCTGTTAATAAATATTTTATCTTAAATGAACACCTTTTATTTGATAAACACTAGACATAACACGACAAGCCAAAGTGAACCCACACGATCGAGATTAAAGAAGAATACAAATTCCACATAAATAGAAATTTTAATTTTTTTATCTAATCCAAATTATGAGGATAATTTTGACTTTTTGAAAAACAAAGGTGAATTTTGCTAGAGTCGAAAATAAAAAAATATTTTTTTATTACTGAAAATATCTCTTCAAGATGAATTAGGCTATTTTTTTAAATTTAATTAATTTTAAAATGACTGTGAGAAAGTCACAATGTGGCCATTTTAAGGTGATTTTTGTTCTTGTTGACATTCAGAAATGACCTAACTTAAAATTATTTAAAAATTTCAGATACTCTCTTCTTTTCAACAAGAACGAATATATACATATCTCAAGTATTTTGGAAGATATAAGGTAAGGAACTCTCCGTATGAGGTCTGACTCGCCGGCCAAGCCTTATTAACAATTATTAATTACTTTCAAACTTTAATAGTGTATTATCTATATGAGTATACCTTCGTTGTTTTTCAAATCGAGGTTGTTTCCCTCGACCAGGATCATCAACTATTCCTCCACTATAAGCATCAAATGTGTAGGCTACAGATCTTTCTATTGCGGGCATTGCTTCATCATTTAATGAATGTACTTTTTTATAATGAAATTGGAGGCACTGTTTAGTGGTAAAAGCTGCAGTACAACTTGATTCTTTACACCTATGACAAATTTCAATAATATTAATATTTCTCTTCGTGATTAAAAATTTATTAGAATAAATAGGTTGAAATGATTTTACTTAAATGGTTTTACTCCAGAATGAGTAAGCATATGAATTTTTAGATTTGATTTATTCTGGAACATCTTTCCACAACGATCACAAGTACATGCGCCTATAACTTCTTTGTGATGAACTTCTTTAAGGTGTCTTTGTAAGGCGGCCCGAGAACCCAAAAGTTTTAGACAAATTTTACATTGAAATTCGCGTAAAACTTCTGCCATATCTAAAAAAAATATAGAAGCAAAATCGACTCATTTAACTGAATAGTTTTAATCAATAATAAAGAATAAGCTGTAAAAAAAATAACAGTAAAAGATAATATTATAAAATATTAATAAGTTGTTGTAGGGAAATAAGGACAAAAGCTTATGAAAACAATTTTTATTTTTTGACGTTTCGTCAACTTTGATGACTTCCTCAGGGCCCAAACAAATTAACTTCTTTGCATATTTGTCATTCTATTAATATTCATTAATAAAGTAAAGGGTGTGTAGTTTCACTAAGTGAACTTCATTCTTAGCAAACACATAAGGTCAGGAAAAATAAGGAAATAGGAAAATATTTTCAATCTGTTCGATGACTGGCCTTATGTGTTTGCTAAGAATGATTAATAGAATGACAAATATGCAAAGAAGTTAATTTGTTTGAGCCCTGAGGAAGTCAACAAAGATGACGAAACGTTGGCAAAAAATAAAAATTATTTGCATAAGCTATTGTCCTTATTTCCCTACAACAACTTATTAATCTAATCGATGGACATAAATAATCAAAATAATTATAAAATATATTACCACTATGCATTCTTTTAATGTGTACTTTCAGTTTTTGAGGTTGACAAAATTTTCTACCACAGAAATCACATAATGGTCTAGTACGTTGGGGATTTGCTGCGCAACCATATGTACGATGCATTTCAAGATAATTAAGTCTAAGAAAAAACTAAAAAAAATTACGGTTAAAATCTTAAAAACATTTTTAAATATTTTCATAATTAAAAAAAAAGTACTTTTCGACAAAATTGGCACTGATAAGCTCCTTTTCCATCATGTCTCTCGGCAGCATGGCGCATAATATTTTCTTTTCCAAGTACAGTAGCTCCACACACTTTACAATGATATTTCCTTATTGTTAAACTGTAATTTGGATCGTGAAAAACAGTACAATGCATTCGATAATAAAGAGGGTGAGTAAATCGTAAATTACATCCACCACAATCTAAAAATGAAATAAAATTATTTTAATTTAAATAATTATAATTTTATTTTTATTTTTGCAATAAGGGTAATAAGTAAGTAATTGAAATATTAATAGAGTAAAATAAGTTTAAGAATCACTGCTCTGGCCTTACAACAGCTTATGCTTTGAAAGTTGCCAACACCTTTAATATATCTTATGAGTAGAGACCGGATTCCTATGCAATTGCATATTTTGTTCGCTTATACATACGAACCAGGAGATCAATTATCTATTCGAATCATGCATCTAGGATCTAGGATACTGTGGGTTAAATTTTATACTGCATATTTTTGCATATTTGAGTAATATTGCATAAAATTGCATATTTGAAGGATTTTTTGTCAAATATTGCACATTTCGTGCCAAATACGGATGTTTTAAAAGTAATTTTTCGGAGAAAGAATGAAAAAAAGAAGAAATAAAACAGGAGGACACTTGTAAACATAAATTATTTACAATTACAATCAAATTACAATTATTTTTGAGATCATTTGTTAATTATTTCTTTATTTTTTAACGGCCTTCGGGAACTATAGCCCATTTTGGACATTGAGTGTTCGTGTGTGTGTGTGTGTTGAAGTGTGTCTAAATTAGTGTAGGGATCAGATTATTATAGCCCGTCAAATATTTACATTATTTTATTAGTTTATTATTTGTACGGCAATAAGAAAATCTTGTTAATATATGGTAAAAAAATAAAAGCAATACAATATAATCGTGTCTGTTAATTAAAACTACCCCCCCCCCGTATTTTTTTCGTTCACATTTTTGAAACATAATTATATTTATTATGTTTATTTTATTCAAATGTACATATTATTTCTTTGAGTTTAAACATCTTTTAATAATATTATATTAAATGTAACGAGAATTTTGTGCAATATTTTACTCAATAAAAGTAGATATTTGACACTTGGTGTCCATAGCTTACTTTTTCATTTTATTCCTCTTATAGCACTCCTTCAAATATATAGTCCTTTTGTTTTCAATTTTAATTTTTTTAGTACATAAAAAAATTTATTTTGCCATCTTTTACTGCATATATCAACGTATTCTGCATATTGCTTGCATATTTCAGCATTTTTAACTCCATATTTTGGCACTTTTTACTGCATAAAAATCAGGTCTCTACTTATCAGAAACTGGGTGTCAATGAACCTAATGATTCTGTCCCCTCTCTACAATAGAAAGAAAGATTCCTTCATGGACATCAAATTCATTTTAAGTGAATTAGAACAAATTCTGAATGCACTACAACCGAATAGACCAAATAACATTCCAGCATTTTAATTCAAATAGGGTGAATTCGTAAAAATTCCTTTTCAAGATTTCTCTTGATCAATATGTCCCTCTCACTGGATGGGAAAAGGTTTAGTTTATCCAATATACAAGAAAGGGGACAAAATAAAATTTCAAATAAGCAACCTTTCCAATTAAGGGCGGCTTTGGGAGGGGTGAAGAGACACTACTTTTAATTTTAATAAACTCTGCTCTAGAATAAGGAGATATTCTAATTATATTACATATTAATTGTTCCTTGATCCTTCATATTATTTATGTAAAACTAAAGTTTGAAGTTTTCTTCTTCTTATAGTGTCATGCCAAAACGGGCGTCGGCGCCTTTCCACATATACCTGTGCTGAGTGTGTTTAGTTGTTTTTACACAGATATACGGGACCTACGTTTTAACGCCGGTTCCGAACAGTTAGTTTGGAGAGGTTGACTAGGCAATTATATATATTGTCCGCCTCTCTAGTGTAATGGTCAACATAACTGGCTGGCAACCCGGAGGTCTCGGGTTCGATTCCCGGCTATACCCAGACATTTTTTCTGTAAGTATAGGGTCTGGTAATAAAAATTAAGTGGGAGATAAATTTAACCTAATTTATCGTGCGGAGAATTTACCACTGTTCGAAGCCCCTAAAAACTTAGTAAATTGGACTATATCTAACTTTCTGAGATTTGGCTCGTGATCCCGGCTTCTTTTCCTTCTACTCTGTTCTTTTCACGATGGAGGGGCCAGCCCATACAGGCCTTTAGGGGATGGACCTTCTGGTGTATCTCCTTCTCACATCAATATCATAAAAAAAAAAAAAAAAAAACTCTTGGTAGGTTGCCATTCCTTTCCAAGAGGAGGCGACTGCAAATATCGGCGGAGACTCAGTCTCGAACCAGCATAGTTCAGGTCACAGGCCAGACACTTTAACCACTGACCACCCAGTCGTCCCTAGAAGTTTTAGATCCTTCATATTTAAAAATTGTTGCCCTCCACCAAGAAAAATTAAAAACGCCACCCCTATTACCAATCATTATCCAAAGATGATTTACAAACAGCTAATTGAATTCTTAACTCGAAATGAAATCATTTCCAGAACACACACATCATGTTTTTCTATAGATTCTATAGAATCGCTCTATCGCGGCTAACATGATACTCAATATCATATATGAATGTATTGGTGTAATGTATAATTTGCAAATATTGTATTTTTATTAAATCCCAATATGAGGTGAAACATTGCTGAATAAACAATTTATAAGCATTAAAAAAAAATTATTCTTTAAATCTCTCGAAAAATCATCCGGATTAAAATATTTGAATAAATAGAATATTAAATAAACAATATTTATATTTTAAGGTAAGTTACTTGTTTTTTCCATTTTTTTCTTTGACCAGGCAGAAGTATGATCTTCAGCCCAATAAACTAATTCATCTCCAGGAGAAATGTCTGCAACTGTGACAAAATACAGATCCCTTTCTCTTACTACCGGAGCCACATTCCTTTTTTCTGCTGATGGGGCAGGTCGAATAAATCTTAACCAATTTGATTTTTCGGGATCTTGGGTAGTTAAATATGTACGTTCCTTTTCTGTAAAAACCTAGAAGAAAAATATATTATAAAATAATTAGCACTTAGCAAAAAATTTAAATAACTAATCTATATTAAAACATTTCAACAAGGAATGATCAGAGACTTCTTTAATTAGGTGAGGAGTTAGGAAATTTGTTAGCTTTAACTGTAAAGGATAGAAAGTAGTAAGATTAGAAAAAATTAAGGCAAAGAGATAATTCGAGTTTCAAATAATAAATGAATTTGTTAGTAGGATTTGTATTTAATTTGTCTGGTGTTTTAACCAATGAAGATTTTCGACTTTCATATGTGAATTTGGCTAATGAGCGAAAGTATAATTATAACAGAATTGTCAGGATTATTGGACCAAAAGGACCTAATTTTACTAGTCTTTAGTGATTAGCTTGGGCCTGTACTAGCAATGACTTAGTTCTTTGTGAGGGATGTGGGGTTGGTTCTACAGTGATTTACCTTGTTGTAAAAAAACAACATATAAGGGATAAAATCCTAAGACTGGTTTGATGCAACCACATAACTCTATCCTATGCCAACTCTTTCACTCTTATAAAAGTCCCATATCCCATTATCTTTCATTATTTGGAGAAAACACTCCAATATGGGTCACCCCCTCTTTGACCTCTAAAATATCTCTTAGCCAAAATCCGTGACTTAACGTGTGACCTATCAAAACTTAAAAAATAATATAGAATAAATAACTTACTTCCCAAATGTCTTTCATATTGAAGTCATCGGGAATATCCATTTCTTTAATTGGAACACCGACAAGAGGGCCAAATTGAGTGTAACGAGCCCAATGTCTTCTAGAAACAACACTCTGTCCATGTTCTGCATCAATAAGTCGCAATTCCAGTCCTGGAGGTAAAGAAGCTTCTGCAAATTGGCCTTTAGATGAAGATATATTTGAATTGGATGTGTTATTATCTTGTAAATTAATTGTTTTAGTTGAAATATTTGACTCGTCTTCTTGCAAGTCTTTTGATGTGCTCAGAATACTTTCGGAAGTATCCTCCATTACTTCATTTATATTAAGTGAATTTTCATTAAATTCATTTTTTCCATTCCAAGCGTTCGAAGAATCTATTGCGTCTTTTATACTCCACTCATTTAAGTGAATGGAATCTGCAACCTGATCAGCGGGATGTCTTAAAGGGCAAGCGTCCTGAAGATGGCGAGAGTTACATTCAGTGCATAGTTTAATTTTTATAGCAACCCTTTGAATTTGTGGTTCTTCCACAGAGGTAGTTACAATGGGTTCTTCCTTATTACTAGTTTCGCAAGTAGTTTCATCCTCACATTTTACTAAATTTTCTTCAACTGGACTAGATAATAATCCGTCTTGAGGAGCTTTCCTTACATCATGATGTTTTCTAAAAATGATATTTTTGTATTAATATCCTTTCGAGAATTCATTAAGTTAAATTAAACAGATTCAAAATTTAATACATTTAGCAAACTATTTAAGGTAGTTGATTCACCATATGGGTTTTCTTAAGATTTTTTCAAAATTTAGATAGATAATTATTTAAATACTTCTGCATCGATTGGTGGCAAAACGAAATTTAGGAACAATATAGTTATTAAATTCCAAAGATAGACTCTTATACATTACACTATACGGGATATCGGAAAGTTTACATAAGTACATATTTAATTATGAATAAATAATGAAAAATGTATAATGTAAAATTTACACTAAAAACAAGCTGGCAACAACGCTTTTATTTAACTTAAAAATTGGGTTAACTTTAGTACTTTTTTTGACGTTTAGCCATTGTCTCAATAGATTTCAATCGCTTATTAAGAACTTTTTGTTTTATAAATCTCCCTTTATAATGTACTTTATCTGAAAATTCTATGATAAAATATATACAAGCTCAGACAGTGTTGTCAGATTTGTCAAACGAGCACGGGATTGGCTAGTAGTGGTACATAAACAGCAAAAAGTTTTGGGCTTATGAATACTTATTGTCTGTACTATATACTCTAACATTAACTTTTTGCTAGTATTGTCGTGAAATAACTACCTTAAGAATGATAAAGGAAGTAAATTATATTTTTTAACAAACATATTACTATAATAAAGTTGGAGATTTTGTTAGTTTGTATGTATGTTCTATAGCCCCGGTATAGAGGGTAGAGAGAACTAGTTTGATCCCGGGATCAAATTTCGCTAAGTCAGAAAATTTTTCATTACTGACAAAAATGAAAGACCCTCACTAAAACCAAGAAATCGTAATGGGAAACCACCCATGTGAATAAATTAATCAGAAAAATGTCTATAGAGAAGATATTTATTTATCTTCTATGCTATTATATATATCAGTGGTTCTCAAACTTTTTTAAGTCGTGGAACTCTTGAAGTTCCTAGAAATCGTAAGCGCATTATACACAAAATGTTAATAAAAATATATTTAAATAAGCTGGCGTGTTCTGATGTGGCCATCCACTTAACTTTACCATACAACTTGTCCCCTCACTTATATTTAATAAAATTATTTATAATCATCTAGGGGAGGGGGGTTAGTTTTTGCATTTTTAGACTTCTGTTGTCCGTGATTATGTATACAAAATTTGGTTGAGTTTGCTCAAATGGCCTAGATTTTTAATTTTTAAGCCCCCCTCCACCCCCTTAATTGTGGGTCAATATGTACCAAAATCTAATCAGCTCTTAATCTCAATGGACCAAAACTACGTGTGAAATTTGGTTTCGATATTCATACTAGTTTTTGAGTTAGCTCGTTCACAAAATTTGGTAACGCACAGACTAACTAACAGACAAAACAATTATTATCTCGAAAAATATAATTTTTCGATGTTCACTTATTAGGGCTTTTTTGTAGACCGAAATGCCATGGTTTCGCCCAATTTTTTTAATCAAAATAGTTTCAGCCGTTTTTGAGATATTTCGAAAAAAAGAAGGAAAAAACACTTTTTTCTTGCACGATTACAATACTTGACCATACCCTGTATGGTAAAGTAAAAATCATTTTAATAATAGCTCCACATATATGGGAATGTCACCGGACAGACTAGTGCGTCTGGACACACGCTTTGAGAACCACCACTATATTGTATTATATTTTATATACTATTATAGGGAATTAAAAAAAAAATAATAAGTAGGTTATAATGAAAGGCAGTCCACAAATCATTTAAATTTTATTCAATTTCTGACATTTCGGAGACTTTTTCTCTCCTTCTTCAGGTTATTGAATAGTTATACTCACCCATCAATAACTATTCAATACCCTGAAGAAGGAGAGAAAAAGTCTCCGAAACGTCGGAAATTGAATAAAATTTAAATAATTTATGGACTGCCTTTCGTTATAACCTACTTATTTCACTTACCAGTCCGTCTTTCTAAGAAAATAAATAAAATTAAATAATAATTTAATTTAATTACTTTTTATTTCCATGTTCACTATGTTTGTGTTTTTTCTTTTTATGTTTCGAATTGTGAAAATCACGATCATCATTTTTTGATGTTCCTTCATTATCTTCATTTTGAGAAATTCTATGTTTTTTTCGTCTTTTAAGTTTAACTCTTTCTCCTACTTCCATATAAACTTCTGTATATTCATGGTCAGACATTTTATCTTCTTTGGTAAAGCTAGGCTCTTCTTTGGTTTCAGTTTCATTTATATCATTTTCACAAGTTATTAAAGATTCTTTTGATTCAATTTCTTGATGATCAGTAAAATTATCTAAAATAGAATCGTTTTTATTTTCTAAACTTGCTATATCGTTTTGTTTTGGTTCGTTTTCCAATGGTTGGTCCTCGTTTTGATCTATAAAATTTTCCTCGATTTGATCTATAAAATTTTCTTCGGTTTGATCTATAAAATTTTCACTATTTAATTTTTCTATTTCTTCTTCCCTATTTTTTCTATCTTTTTTCCTTTTTTTTTCTTTTCTATGTGATTTGTGTTTAGTTGATAAGGATTGAATTTCACTATTTCTTGCGCTTCTTCTAACATGAATTTTGACGGTTGGTTGGGTTCGAGGACTTCTTCGCAAAGGACCATCTGTGGATACACTAATTGGCTTCCAATCATTATCTTCACTAATATCCCCTTGTGCAGAGCTATTGCTAAAAAATAAAAAATTATAATTATAGGTATATTTTACAAAAAGTATTATTAATTTCTAAATTATAAGAGACATAATTTCACAATAACCAAATATCTATATGGAAATAATTTTATGAATATTTTTGCAAATATTCACGAAGTAAGGGGTGCGTCGGACTAAATTGGCCACCACATTTTTTTGTGATACATCCTTTGGTATTTGACGTATTTTACAGCTGGTAGAGCTGATTCTACTACTTGCCAACACTATTAAGGGAGTTCCGGACAGCTTATCTATCTGGTTGATCTTCGAAAAAATCTTTTGTATTTCTGCAGAGTGACAACGTTTGCCTACTAAATTTTTTAATAAATTTTTTTTTAATAATGAGGTTAATTTCGAATAAAAATCTTTGTTTTGGTAATATTAATAAAAAGAATATTGAGATAAATTTTTTCTCAATATAAAAACATGTATTTAACACAAAAACGATTTTAAGAAATAGAGTTGCAATTCTACACTAGTGATTTTGTTATATTCTGTTGGCTGCAAACAACTTTTTATTTTTTACATTTATGAATAAATAATTAACTAGACTGTCAAATCTATTGAAAAATGTACTATTCAATTCATAAAAGTTGAATTATTGATCTATATAAATTTGTTGAAAATGGTATAATTTGTTTAGAAGTTATAGCCCTTTTAAAAGTTCGGTCCATTTACTTCCATGTTAAATGGACAATTTTCAATAATTTATTTCTCGGTAATGGGACAGACGATCAACTTCAAATTTTGGGAATAAATATTTAATACATCAATGATTCGATAGAAAAAATTTGAGAACCCCCTTAAGGAACATCCTATGCCTTTTTATATGCTAGTTTAAAAGTGTGACGGATGACTCTAATTTTTAAAAATACTACGTGGGATAATGTTACACAAAACAGACTCTACCTAAAAGTTTACTAAAATTTTATGTTCTACTGATTATCTGTTCTTTCATGAATACATTATTGTATTCGAGGATGTTAAATTAATTTCTAAACACAAAATATAATATAATGAAATCTGAATAGAAGTGTTCTCTGCTTGATATAAATAAACATACACCTGAACAGGGCGGGGAGCAAGAGGAGCAGTTGCCCCAGGATTCACAATTTTAAGGGCCTCATAATAACTGTTAATGGAAATAAATAAATGTTATAATTTAATAGATATTAACCGTTTTAGTGCCATTGATTTTTACTCATATCTACTTTAAAATGCCAAAGAAATCTTTTGTTTTTTATGTCATTTACCCTTGTCTCGAAAAAAACTGTATCTCTTCCAAAAAGTATTCAATTTTAATAATTTTTTTGGTGTTTTTTATTAATAAAAACTTGTACAAGAATAATAAAATACAAAGAACATTATGGAACTTTTCTAATAAAAAACTTTGAGGGGAAGATGTAGTCGGAGTAGCCGTTTCTGGTCTATTTTTGTGGAGCAACCATTTCTCTTCTAAATCTTCAATTATACTCGTTGTAAATTTCAATCTCGTCATTTTTTTGCCAATATTTTTCTCTCTACACAATATATATGCATTCAGCAACATCCTTCCAAATACAGCAAATACAACCTTTTTCCAAAATTTGAGAGTTTTTCGTTCATCCAAATAGGTGTATAGCATTTTGTCGCTCTCGTCTACTCCGCCCATAAATTGATTATATGGTGTGAATCATTGATGGTTTATTTTTTATAGATTCGTAGTTTCCTCTCTTTTTTGTGACAGATACATTTGCCGTATCGCTGCACGTAGAAATCAAAATAACCGGATTTTTTTTGACTTTTTCTCTCTAAAGGAACACATTAAGCGCCAACGCGCTCGTGGCATTTTTGGATAGAATGCGCACGCGCGCGTTGGCGCTCGTCGGCACTCTAACGGTTAAATAAAATTATAAAAATATTATAAAAATAAAAGTATTGAAAGGACTCAATTATTAAAATTCTTCCAAACGATGCGAGGTATATAGAGTCATAAGTTGAGATCAGATGTAGGATGTCAGTTTTTGACAGAAGGAATTTTCTATAAATAAAAAATTGTTCTTCTCTTGGTTGTTGATTTAATTGTAACGGAAAAAGAAACGTTTCAGCGAACATTCGCCATCCTCAGTCTATTTCTGTGTTATCAGTACATGGAATAAACTGTTGGTATAAGGTACAGCATTTATGGATCCGCAACTATAAATAAAGAATTGCTGGCCAGAGTGATTGTGTCGTCATGAAATCCAAATTCATTCCAAACAATGAATCAGGAGTCCGTCAGGAGTGGCTCTTAAAAATTAAAAGCCAACAGCCTCAAATAAAATAATTCAAATGTCTTCGAGGATCGGCCAATCACAATAGAAGAATCAAAAAATAAAAACATCAAAATTTATGCCGTTTGCGAAAGAAAGACAATCCCAAAAAAAGGGTGTCTCAAGTATAAAAATATTCAAATACAAAGCTCAATTGAAACAATCAAGCTCAAAGTGTGAAGTGGTAAATAAAAGAAATTATTGATAAAGGTCCCTACAGACCTCCTGACACGACTGCCCTACCCGACAAATTTGTCCCGACCGTCGTGTCGGGGCCTCTCCTACACACGTCCCGACACGACTGCCCTACCCGACCAAACAAGGTGAAGCGACCAGTGGTCACCGACCACCAGGCCAGGATAGAACAAGTGCTTGTGGCGTGAAGTTGTATTAAAATGGCTCCGAATCTATCGGTTAATCAAAAAATAGGTGTAGCTTTGTGCGCAGTGATAGTCTCAGATGAAGAACGTAGAAAGAAGAGAAAAGTGTGGTCTAAGACGTGGTTGCAGAAGAGGAAGTGTTTCACGTATATGCAACTTGTGAAGGAGTAAGGCCCAGATGATTACAGAAATTTTATGAGGATGGATGAAGATTGTTTTATGGAGCTCCTTGGTATGGTCAGACCTATCATTGAAAAGAAAAACAGTCATGAGAGAATCTGTATCTGCTGAGGAGAGGCTTGTCGTAACGGTCCGTTATTTAGCTATGGGTAGATCACTGGAAGACCTGAAGTTTAGTACTGCAATATCTCCTCGACTACTGTCAGCTATCATTCCTGAAACTTGCACAGCCATTTACAACACCTTAAACAAATACATTTTCTTTTAATAACTACTACTGTAGCATCGGCTGTTAGTTTTTTATATATTTCCATTAATAGACTATAGCACTCATTCCTCCTGTCTCTATTTGCATAATGTTTGTCTTCCACATCCCATATACAGCAGCACCCCTTCCAAAATTGAAGAAATTCAACGATAACTTCTTTTTCTGCGTCCATGTTAAATAAATTGATAATTGAGACTGAAGGGTCGGTTGGGTAGTGAAGTCGGGACGACAGCGCTACACACGTTCCGACACGACAGAGAGTGTTGGGAGGGGGGGGGGTAAGGGCGGTTGGATGGTTCTCCCGGCCTGACCATCCGACAATTTTCATGACTCGACAAGCCTAGACAAGATCCTACTGTCGGACCCGACGAGCTCCACGAACCCACAATTCGTGCAGCTGCGCATACTATTTATAGCGAATTAGAACCTAAGAAATGTAAATGTGCGGCATCACTTTGTGCTGCGCATACCTAGAAAAAACCCTGGTTACTAGAACCAGGCCACTCACAAAGCAAACTGTAAATGGGTATATTTAATATTTTCTTAGATATGGCTAGAACCAAATTGAACGAATCCACCTCCACGCGGTGTACACGGGGAATGCCTTTGGGGATTAATTAATCGTCAAAAGTAGCTAAGTGATTCTTAATAACCCTCCAATGTTAGTTAAATTCAATTCAGGGACAGGGGGTAGTGATGAGCCTTTGGGCTTCTTAAGCTATCACATAGAAAGTAAAATAGTGAGTGAGTGTCGGACCCGACGGTTGGGTGGTCGTCAGGACGTGTGTAGGGCCCTTTAAACAACAATGACAATCATAGACAAATATCTGTCAAAATCAAATATAAATACAGACACATGAGAGAAAAAAGCAATTAAAATAAACCAACTGTGATTACTTATCAAATAACAAAATGCTAACAGTGTCTGGAATAAAAAAGAACAAAGCATTCAGGCTTATATAATTTTTCCACAATTTTTTAATTCATTAAAACGAATATAAATCAAGATAATCAAATGTAAGAACAATTTTTTATTTATAGAAAATTCCTTCTGTCAAAAACTGATATCCTACATCTGATCTCAACTTGTTACTATATACCTCGCATTGTTTGGAGGAAATTTAAATAAAATTGTTTTTATTTTCTTGTCCAGAGTTTCATTTTATATTATGAGGGCCTTCAAAAATATTAGAGGCCCTGCACCTGTATATAAATAAATGTATATATATATATATATACCTATATATGTATAGACTTTTGTATCATGTACCCTCATTGATTTCCTTTTAAAAATCAAGAACTCGGCTACTCTTGTCAAAGAAAATAATTTCATATTAACAAGACATACTCTTTGATTTATTCTTATAAAATGAATAATACTATTTACAAATTTGAATTTTTTAGAATTTTATTCAATAATGTGGGGTATGTATAATATATCATAGCATTTTAAAATATTGTATATTTAGAATAATAAAGGATAAACGTAACAAAATCCAAATGTATAGCTACCTTTCGCAATTTTCATCATCTGAATTACTAACAGTTGTATTTTTATCATTGGTGTTTGATGAAAGTTCATTAGAATTGTCTTTCCTATAAAATAATTTTAATATTTTAATTATTTTTATTGGTTTTAAAGAGTTTTGAAAAAGAGAAATTAAACATATAAATGTATATATAAAATTTTATATATATACACAAGAATTTAATAAAAATGTACTCACCCAAAATGGCTTTCAGCCAGATCTAATAAATAAGAGACTAAACTTGTGTCACTAGATTGATTTAATTTTTTCTTTAAAACATCCCATCTTTCAGCATTTACTTCACCGATGCATATATTATTTATATCATTTTCATCTGTATTACTGTTAAATGATTTCGGTTTCCAACCATTTTTGGGATTAACTTTGCATTCTTTTGAAGTTTTTTGGGGCATTACTTAATCATAGTTTTTATAACTTTGCACAATATTTGATGGAAAAATTTTATATGTAGTAAACTCTCTTGAAAATGCCCTGCCCACTAAAGATATCGACCGACAACATGGCGAATTTGAGACAAGTAGCAGACGATAATATGAAGCGGGAAGTTGCTTTTCAAAAGGTCTGTCTGACTTTGCCGTTCGGAGAGATTCGGTTATGTTCGGAATTACCGAAGCAAACACTATAGGTGGCAGGGGGGTTGGAAACGTTGCGGACGATAAGCTCAACTTAGCAAAAGCTTATTGCTAATAATGAAGGTTGCTCTTGTTGGAAAATGATATATAAGAAATTTTATTATATTATTTTAAACCCCAGACAAGTACCTATAGTTAATGTGAAAATTAATCAATTTATTTCCCCAGTGGCGTAGCCAGAAAATTTTCATGGGGGGGGGATCACATCACATCACATTTTATTAAAACAAATAGGTAGTTCAAGAAATTAAAAAAGGTCCAATACCAATGAAAAACAACGGGACTAATCGGGTACGAGACTGAACCCAATGCAAAAAAAATAATCTAAATCGGTCCACATGGTAAAGAGAAATAAATGAACAAACACAAAAAACAGATATTCCGTTGAATTGATAAAACCTCCTCCTTTTTATCAAAGTCAGTTAAAAATAACATAATTCTTTATTAAACATATTAGCCCAGTAAATAGGGGGATTTCAGCTTACATTAATTGCAGGAAAAGATTTTTTTAGGATCGTTTGGTATGATGTGAGTATACCAAATCGAAGTTTGCGACCTCGAAAGTCTAGGGAATAACTTTTGGTGGCCGAAAAACTTCGAAATTTTCCAGTTTTTCGCTAATAACTCGAAAACGGTCTATATTTTGAAAATAATCCTCCTATAGTAAATTAAAGAGGACAAAATTTCGCGTCGATTAAAAAAATGCAAAAGTAGTTTGATTTTTTTATGGGGATCCAAAAACAGCCCCCTGGATCATTTTTAAATATCCCAAAAAGTCGCAGTTTTTTCGATTTTTTCCCATTTTGACCATGAAGGAGCACACGTTTTGATTCTTATCAAATATTAAGTGAAAATAATATCTGAACTTATATATTTCTAACTTGAAATAATGAAGTTATATAAATTATAATTCTCTCGCAAAACGTCGTTGGATTTTATAGCTAAATGGATCTTATCTTTTTCATTCTCTCTTGGTCCAGACTTAAGACTCAGCAAACTCCAATAGCTTCAACCAGCAGTAGTCTCGCGATATATATCTTGTTTAAAAAGCGCTATAAAAACAATTCTCATTAATGTGTTAATTATTCTTTAATATATTAATGAGAAAATTATAAATCTATGTACATTACATCATTAATAAATAAATAATAATAAATAATTATCTTCAGTAGTAGATACTTATCAAATATATAACTTATTAGAATTTTCTAGGTTAAGTTTCACAAAAAGGAAATATTAAAACAAATGTATGTTTATTTTGAGTTTGATTCACTCGATATATATTTCGGGTTATTAGCCCATCTTCAGGAGTTCAAAATAAAAACTATATATCGAGTGAATCAAACTCAAAATAAACATACATTTGTTTTAATATTTCCTTTTTGTGAAACTTAACCTAGAAAATTCTCCTCATAAGTTATTTATAATGTTTCACCTAGAACCGACACCTAAATCCTTAAAAATTATTTATCAAATATGTTTAATATAACTTGATTTTATTAATTTTAATTTCTCTCCTAGTCCCATTAATTTTATTATAATTAAAACAAATATTTAAAGGCTGGTACTATTTTTGAAGCTTGGCGCTGCGCAGCTAACGATTTAGCCATAGAGTATATAGAGAGGAAGGCTCCATAAGGGCCCTATGTATTTTAGCGTATACGAGTTACAGAGCTCTCTGGCGGGTCGTATACTGAAGCAAAATGGCGGGAACCGCATCTCATCGAGGAAAAATTTTGGTGACGTCACACAGCGGATGATTCAAAATAATTTATCATGAGCTTATATACAGGGTGATTCACGGTCGATGGGACGTTATCCGTTTTATGTAAAACGGAAAGTCGGATTTTTCTGAAAATTTAGCACCTTATATTTTCTTATCTGTTCTATCGATCTAAAATATTTTCAGCCTTGCGACGTTTCGGCTTCCATTGAAAAGTCACAGCAACTATATTTTTTTTAGATAGATAGAACAGGTAAGAAAATGTAAGGTGGTAAATTTTCAGAAAAATCCGACTTTCTGTTTTACATAAAACGGATAACGTCCCATCGACCGTGAATCACCCTGTATATTAAAGAAAAAATTATTAATTGTTTTGTAATTAAAATAAATACAAATCTTTAAAATATATATATAATAAAATCGTACTTTTATTAAAAAAAAACTTTGGCAAATAATTAATGTAAAGATTTAAGTATCTTTTTTGAGTTTCTTTTTTTGAAAATAATTTAATTAAGATTCAGGGACTTTGAGGGACTAGGAGGAAATTCATATATAAAATAAATACTTGAAAATAATTTAAAATTAACCATTTTTTTATTTAGACCAAAAAATGACATTACAAATATTTTAATAAATAAATACAATCTTTTCAATGGAATTTTTGTGATTCGCATTCGCCAACATTAGTTATTTGAGGAAAACCTTCAAAGAATCACCTAGACACTTAAAAAATAAACAATATTTTTACTTTATTTTCTAATTGAAATGATCTTTTTTTTATTAAATTAAAATAAGATATATCTATTTACCTATAAAATATAGGCTATTCTTTATTTTAATAAAAATATGTATATATATGTTGTCGGCTTCTGGCATAAAATCTAATCAAGAGCCGGTGTTTGGAGAACTGTGGACGGACGGCTTTAATGTGGATACGAAATCACTTCATTCTGGAGAATCTCGCTGCAGACGTCGTGGATATTTTTTATAAATTGTTTTTGATTAAAAATTGTCAGAACATATAAAGAAATATTTATTATTTTCATGGATATCAGCAAATTGACACCAGCGTTTAGCTCTATAATTAAATTATTCAAGAATTAAAACATAAAAATCAAAGAAATAAATTATTAGTTAATTTTAAATAGGTTACTTACATTTCATTGTTTTTAGGGCGTCCAAAAAAAGTATGTTCTTTATCTGATTTTGTGTCGCGAAAACAACCTTTCACACAACATTGACGTCGAGAACTAGCCATATTTAATGATATTTTAATAGATAAATGTGTACGTTGGAAAATTTTCTAAATGAATGTTTGATATAAACAAAGCCTGTGGAATCTTATCTATGACAAAAACAAAATGTCAGACTGAATGTCATGTGACAATATGCTCTATGAATGGCTCTTAAGGACTAAGAGTTTGAGCATGACCCGCTAGAGAGTGCTTTTTCCAAATACGCAAGCTTTCCTCTCTATATACTCTATGGATTTAGCTCATTCGAGGGTCACCTCTACTACTACTATTCTCTCTGACCACCAGCGCCTCTACCGGCTGGTTTGGTAATCTTTTTCTAAATTGAGACCCCTTCTTCAGATTTGATAACTTTCCATTTATTAATTATAGAAATAGAATTATATTTCATTGTACAATATAATTATTAAAATGGCAGCAAAGCGAATTGCTGGTTCGTCAATTAAATGGCAAGAAATTCTCGAGCGAGTACCCAAGGATCAAATGCCAAATTATCAATTATTTAAGGCCAAATCAGATGGTTACCTCCGAAGGTAATTTAAGAATTTATTTAAAATTAGAATATTTATAAATCCTTTTTGAAACTGTGATTTCAGAATGTTGGCCAATCCAGCTGAAGCTCCCCAAATAAACTGGGCTGAATATGAGAAAAAAGTTCCCGTTGCTGGTATGGTTAAAGAATTTCAATCGAAATATCAATCTTTAAAAGTCCCTTATCCTGTGGATACGCTCACATCCCAAGTGGAAGCTCAAGAAAAACAAGTGGTATGGATTTGAACAATTATTTGAAATCAATTACGTTATACAAATAAATATACAAAATCTTATGTTATGTAATAGGATCAAGAAATAAAAAATTATATCGCTTTATCGAATGAACGTATCCAAGCTTATCAAAAGGAAATTGATAGAATTAAAGCCTTATTGCCTTATGCTGAAATGACTATGGAAGACTTTAGAGATGCTCATCCAGATAAGGTAAGATAGTATTTAAAAACTTGGGTCGTCCATATATTAATTACGTCACACGTCAAGAAGAATTCTAGGGGGTCTGATCAATTAATAAAACTTTGACATGGGGATTGAAAGGTTTTCGCTTTCGTGAGGTCACACCTTATTATCTTAATAGGTCTGAAAGCTAAAGATTTTTTTACTTTATCCAATGCAAAGCATGGGTAAAGTATTGTAATCGCTCTCGGGGCAAGCGTGGCTTCAAAGGGTCCTCAGGTAAAGACTACGGAACCCATGGACTCAATTAAAGTCACAAATTGTAGTATTCAATTAGGTTGAATTTTAGCACGTGACGGTTTTGCCAAAAATTACATGGGGTCTCGTCGAGAGGCCAAAAAGTGCGATTTTTTCATTTAGTGCGTGCGTATGGATGGATGTATGGATGTATGGATGTATGTATGTTATCGCTTTTTTGGCCCACGATTTTTTCCACACCGTTGCACCGATTGAAATGAAATTGAAAACCTACCATTAGTTTAACAAAATGAAGCGCTGATTAGTTTTTGGTACATATCGGCCCACAAACATTAGTACTTTATTTCGGTACTTTTTTAGTTTTTTCTAAATATCTTGAAAATGACTTAACCAATTTTGATGAAATTTAATATCCTAATTAAGTACCTTGGGGACCACAAAAAAGGTTAAATAAAGTTTTTAGTAAAATTATATTTTAAAGTACTTTACTCTAGAGTAAGATGGTACTTTTTTAATTTTTTAAATTCTTTAAAATTTATTCATTTGAAAGTTTTAATATAGCTCATTTAGCCTTGCTTAAGTAAGAATGGATAGGCTTCTCTCTGTGAAATGCTAAAAATTTGGGAGGAATTTTTATGAGTAACCATAGCAACTGCGTTGTTTTCTTATCCGTTACCTTTGCTGAAGACAGAGAAATCGATTTTAAACCAAAAATAGCGATTGATTCTCATCTAGTTCTTGAGGAATAATCATTCTATATTGGATTTTTGACGTTTCGGTTTTTATTAGTAACCATTGCTGAAGACATAGAGAAATCGACTTTAAACCAAAAATAGCGATTGATTCTCATCTAGTACTTGAGGAATAATCATTCTATATTGGATTTTTGACGTTTCGGTTTTTATTAGTAACCATTGCTGAAGACATAGAGAAATCGACTTTAAACCAAAAATAGCGATTGATTCTCATCTAGTACTTGAGGAATAATCATTCTATATTGGATTTTTGACGTTTCGGTTTTTATTAGTAACCATTGCTGAAGACATAGAGAAATCGACTTTAAACCAAAAATAGCGATTGATTCTCATCTAGTACTTGAGGAATAATCATTCTATATTGGATTTTTGACGTTTCGGTTTTTATTAGTAACCATTGCTGAAGACATGGAGGAATCGACTTAAAATAAAAAATAGCGATTGATTCTCATCTAATACTTGAGAAATATCCATTCTATATTGGATTTTTGACGTTTCGGTTTTTATTAGTAACCATTCCTGAAGACATAGAGAAAACAACTTTAAACCAAAAATAGCGATTGATTCTCATCTAGTACTTGAGGAATAATCATTCTATATTGGATTTTTGACGTTTCGGTTTTTATTGATAACCATTGCTGAGAACATAGAGGAATTGACTTAAAATCAAAAATAGCGATTGATTCTCATCTAATACTTGAGGAATAACAATTCTACATTGGGTTTTTGACGTTTCGATTATTATTGGTAACCATTGCTGAAGACATGGAGGAAACGACTTAAAATCAAAAATAACGATCGATTCTTATCTAATACTAGAGGAATAACCTTATTGCATTCCATTTTTGATGTTTTGACTATTAATGGAAACCTCTACTGAAAATGTAGAAGAATCGACTTAAAATCAAAAAGACTAAATTCTTTTTGGTAAACAACTCAAGATGTAGAATTGTTATTCCTCAAGTATTAGATGAGAATCAATCGCTATTTTTGATTTTAAGTCGATTCCTCTATGTCTTCAGCAATTACCAATAAAAACCGAAACGTCAAAAATCCAATATAGAATGATTATTCCTCAAGTACTAGATGAGAATCAATCGCTATTTTTGGTTTAAAGTTGTTTTCTCTATGTCTTCAGGAATGGTTACTAATAAAAACCGAAACGTCAAAAATCCAATATAGAATGGTATTTCTCAAGTATTAGATGAGAATCAATCGCTATTTTTGATTTTAAGTCGATTCCTCTATGTCTTAGCAATGGTTACCAATAAAAACCGAAACGTCAAAAATCCAATGTAGAATGGTTATTCCTCGACTCTTAAATGAGAATTATTTTTGAATTAATTTCAATATGAACTACAAATTGCAAGTGATATCTGATTAATAATAAAGGAACAAACATATTAATATTTCAAATGAATTTGGATAAAGTTTAGCAACGATCCGTTGCAGTTTATTTTTTTTTTATAATAACGGAATATGTGGGATGGATTTAATTGTGTTTGAAGTTTTTTGCTTGATTTTTTTAAAAATTATAAGTGCTTTCACTCTGGATAAAAAAAATTAAGTGAATACACGGCATTAAAACTTACACAAAAATAATATATCCCAACCAAAATATTCTGTGAAAAAACATCAAGTTCGAAAAAGTAATAGAATCGTAGTGCAGACAAGTCGTTCCGCCAAGAATAATTAAGTTGAGAGATCTACTATTTTCTCAACTTAATTATTCTTGAGAATTTAACTTGTCTGCTCACTAGATTTCACTATTTTTCGAACTTTTGGATGAGATTTCTCTTCTTTTTGTAAGCTATGAGCAAGCCCGCTGGTTCAAGGGCTAGAATTTTTATTTTTGACCCCCCCCCCCCCCCCCCCATTTGGGTGATTAGTTTGTGCATTTCTAGCCTTCTGGGGACCCATAGAATATGTATACAAAATTTGGTTGAGTTTGGTCCAAAGGGCTAGAATTTTCATTTTTGATCCCCCCCATTTTGAAGGGGTGAAAGATAGAAAGTTTGGATTTTTGTAAACAAACTCTACTAGCAGGCGAAATTTCATGATGCTGGAATGATTGAAAGTACCCTAATCTCTATCTCAATTGGGTTCCGAGTTGCAGGGCGGTCGAAATTGGCTCGAAATGGTTCGTGTAAATAGCGTACAGTGTGTACGGCCAAGCGCTTTGATAGTATATTACAAAAAAGTCATATTTTCAGAGATAGTAATTATTATTTGAATATTATGTTAGTGCGTCCCTGGTCAAGTCTTGTGCTTATCATACCCCATAAACTAATAAGAATTTCAAAAAGTAATTTTATATTTAGTCATTATATATTATATATATATTGAGATGAAAAGCCCTGTCGATTTCGGTTGAAATCGAATCACATACACTTGTCGTTTACTCCTGGCGCTTTTGTAGACAAAACAATTAAATCTTTGCTCTATAATCTATATATTTTGTACGATGACTAATGATTCTGTAAAATAAATAGGACAAAAATTATTTACCCAAAATGGGGAGGTAGAAAAAGAATCCATTTGTATTTTATTTTAATTTTAATATAAAATTCTTCCAGAACTTAAGTGACTTAATTTTTAAATTATTTTTAAATTGAAAGTTTTTTTAGTCACAAACTAATAAAAGACAATAATTTTATTTAATTATTATTATTTATTTTATTAATTCACTAAACAGTTTCGGTCACCACTGGTTGACCATCTTCAGTAGTACTAAAATTTGAAAAATGAAACATTTCGTCAATTTTTTTTAAAACAATTACATAATACAACAATTACAGAAGTTTGAATTCATACATACAATTTCGTTCAAGATCTGGAAATTGTCACTTTGTATACATAAATCATCCTTAACTTACGAGTATTAACATATATATTTCACACATTTATATCATTCATATATAGCAATAATTCATAAAAAAACATTTATCATTGACTAGAACCAATTATTGTCTTTTATTAGTTTGTGACTATAAAAACCTTGCAATTTAAAAATAATTTAATTTTAATATATGAGGGTAATTGTAAGTTAAGTCATGTGGATGGCCACATCAGTTTATTTCATTTTATTATGGCTGGATTTTAAGGTCTCTTTATTTACTTATAAAGGTATTGGTAAATTAAAATACTTCTAGGCAAACTATCTTACTTAAAATGTCAAAAATTGTTGAGGGGATGAATCTCTATAAGAAATAGCCATATCACAAAAATGATATATCTAATCTAATGAAAATTTGAAACTCAAAATACCTATCATTTACTAAATTTTGCCTTAAGTCAGAACTTAGAAGTCCAAAATAAGGAGGTAATGTTCTACAATCAGAAATGATCTGAGCTAGAGTTAACTCAGATTCGCTATTTTTGGACATTGGCATTTTTAGAATCTAGGTTCACATATAACTATCTCAACTGGCAATTTATGTACAGTAGTAACTTAAGATTTTCAAAATATGGTACAACAGGTGTTTGAAAAAAAATATTGTTTTACTTAATATATGGACGACTTATTTTATCAGTATATATTTTCATAAATTAATAACTAAGAATATGGGGAGCCGGGTTGGCTCAGTTGGCTAACGCACTGGTCTCTGTTTCGACATCGATCAATTATGACGATGTTGGAATGGGAGGCCGGGGTTCGATCCTAGCCGACGAATAAAAATTTCTACCGGCTGAAAACTTCGGCTCCCCCACTAACCCTACTAACACTTTACTTATGTGCTGTCTAAATGGGCTTTGTTCCCGGTGACATTAAATAAATAAAAAAAAAACTAAGAATATTTCGCTTATTTTAAATGAATACAGTTCTTTATAAAAAAATAATTTTATATCCGTTTTAAAATTTATTTAACTTACATTATAATTTTTCAGGCACTCGACCCCATCAATAGACCAACATTCTGGCCTCATACTCCTGAAGAACAACTGGGATACAAAAAGGAGGATTCAGTAAAAAAGAGCCATTAGATTTCATGCATATACAATAGATGTTTATTAGATATAGTTCTTACAGGATATGAACAATACAAACACATAAAATACATATATTACATACATCTGTTTATTTATGGGAGCTTAATAAATAAGACTCGCATATCTATGTGAATATATATTGACATTCTGGAAAATATATTAATGCAAAAAATTAATTTTAAGATTAATTTACGACCCATAATCATAATTTCCCAATCTACCCATACTGTCTGGACAATAACAACCACAACTATTATAATGATTATGTCCTCCTGAACTTGAAGTCGGATAATTAATTCTAGATTTGGTATATTCCTGGTACATTTTAAATCTATCCGATAGAGTATTGTAATATGAATCCTTACGAATTAAACCTGATACTCTACCATCTATTTGACTTGATTCTTGCTTATGTTCTTCTCTGCAATAGTATGGGCATTCTCTTCGACTTGATGCAATATTTTCCTCTCTGCAATAGTATGGACCCTCTCTTCGACTTAATGTAATACTTTCCTCTCTCCTAGTATCTCCAGATTCATAATTGTTTCTTCGACTAAAAAGTAAACTTTCATCTCGCGGATTAAATACTAATGAACTCTCTCTAGAATTTAATCCCTTTCTCTCTTCTCTGGAATAATAATAATCTTCCCAACGATGTAATCGAGACAAATAATCATCTCTTCGAAGGAATTTTTCAAACTTTTCGTCGTTTTTATTAATAAATCTTGATGGATACTCTGAATCCATTGTTCTTTCATCAAATCTGCGATTAAATATTTGACCATATCTTGTATCTTGCTCCATACTGAAACATTCATCATCTTCTCTTCTATTATACTCAATAGGACTTAATTGGGGTTTCGTATTACGTCCTTTTAAGAAATTACGACCCAGTGAAGATGAAATAAGATTTCTTTTAGTTTCTTTATTAGCAAAAGAACTTCTATTTTTTTTTAATTTTCCTGGATTTGACCATCTACGATTATTACGACCTAAAATAAGATTTTAAGCACACAATAATATATAAAAATTACAACTATTTTATTTCCATTACTCAATAATTGAATCGTTGATTCCATTAGTGGTAATGAAAATCTTGTTTTCGTGAAAAAAAATCTAAGTTGAGATTTTTACAGATTTTTATGTTTCAATAATGGAATTCCCAAAAATGTTTTTAGTTCTCAGTGCGTGGTCTCCCAATACCCTATTCACAGTTAAATTAGATGTCAAACCAGCTTATTCTTCAATTCATTTATCCCTATGCCTTCTAGGAAATGGAATTCGCTCCCTCTTTATATCGATTCCTACAATCTTCAGTCCTTCAAGACCTGGGTGCACAAGCCCTTCGCCTCCATCCCTGCCCCTGAACCCTCTTCTTTTCAGCATAGATTAGCTATCATGGATTGATGCAACATGCATCGTTATAATAATGATAAAAAAATATTAATAAAGAGATAAAATGCAAGGAAACTTTTCCCACAGCAAAAGTTACTTATTAAGATGAATTTTATAGGACGCTATTCAAAAAAGATCTTTAGAACTATTAAGGAAATTTACTAATTACTAAAGTTTAAAGGATTTGAAATTCAACCTAATGCGTTTGAATTTGGAATTGAAAAATAAAATATTTATCTATATTTTAACATAAAAACCATAGAGTAATAGAGTGGAAGGCTCTATAAGGAGCCATTGTATTTTAGCGTATACGAGTTACAGAGCTCTCTGGCGGTTCGGAATGGGCAATAAAATGGCGGGAACCGCTCTCTTTAGCTCTATAATTAAATTATTAAAGAATTAACATATAAAAATCAAAGAAATAAATTACTAGTTAATTTTATATAGGGTACTTACATTTCAGGATTTTTAGGTCGTTTAAAAAAAGTATGTTCTTTATCTGATTTTGTGTCGCGAAAGCAACCTTTCACAAAACATTGACGTCGAGAACTAGGCATATTTAATAATATTTTAATCTATAAATTTGTACGTTGGAAAATTTTCTAAATCAACGTTTATCACAAAGCCTGTATGAATTTTATCTATGACAAAGGCTTTGATTGTCCTATGACTATGATCTTTGAATAGCTCTTAAGGACTAAGAATAATGTTCTCCGAGCCGCTAGAAGCGCTTTTCGATATTCGGTAGCCTTCCACTCTATATTACTCTATGATAAAAACAATTAATACAAAAGACGTAGTTTAAAACAATATAAAAGAATCTGCCAAAATGATTATACTAATTAAATTAATCACATTTCATATTGAATTAAATTAATGTCATATTAGTAAAGTGAAAAACATGAAAAAAGATTCTTACCCCTTCCACGGAATCCTTTAGGCATTTTAGAAAATTCAATAAGTTTAGGATCTACAAATTGGTTAGCTTCTTTAAGTACTGAAATGAGATCATTTGCCTGTCGGGCATTATTTGGAGTGAATAATGTGTATGCTGTACCATTACGATTTGAACGTCCAGTTCGACCGATTCGATGAACATAATCTTCCGAAGATGATGGATAGTCAAAGTTTATTACAAATTTGACATCCTCAACATCTGAATAATTAACAAATAATTAAAATTCTATATTTACCAAAAGTATAATAAATTAATAATTTACCTTTGCTGAAGCTCTAGAATTTCTCAGATTCTTAAACATATATTTTGTAAAAGTTCGGAGAATAGAAAGTCGTGGCACTTTTATCAAGGGTAACTCCCAAAAGAGGACTTGCTTCTTCGTCCATTAAGGAGAACCAATCAGAGGCACTGCCGTTTATTTATTAAATAATCTCTTGATTAATTAAGTAAATACTTTTGGAAGATGCATGTGCCTCTGAAATAAAATGAACCAGACTGATTAGGGACAAATTAATATCAATGATGCCGGTCTAAAAATAACAACTGTTAAATATATAGGAGGCATTTATATATGTAAATATAGAAGAAAATTCAGGGTCCTGGGTAACGAGGTGTGATTATTTTCAGAAAATTAGTACACAGTTATTTTTTGACGAATTTCAAATTTCATTTTTTTAAAGAATACATATATATACCTAATGGATTTTATTTTTTATTTATTTATTTATTTATTTATTTAGTGTCACCGGGAACAAAGCCCATTTAGACAGCACATCAGTAAAGTGTTAGTAGTGTTAGTGAGGGAGCCGAGTTTTAGCCGGTAGAAATTTTTATATGCTAGCCAGGCTCGAACACGGGTTTCCCGCTTGAACATCGTCATCAACGATGCTGAAACGAGCCCAGCGCCTTAGCCGGCTCGGACAACCCGACTCCCCATATATAATGGGTAATGCCATTTAAAAAAATGGTGTAACAAAAACAAAAATATTTAAATTCATGATCGAAAAATAACATCATTCAAATGACAACTGTTCTTGACCAAGTTGCAGACGCGTAGAAAATGGTCCAAGACCTTTCAAGTATAGCAAAATTTCTCGGGTGATGGGATCTGAAATGGGGTCAAGTGCGTGGTTGTTCGATGGAAAAGTTAGCTTTCAAGTAGCCCCGTAAAAGTAATTAGTGAAAGATTGGAGGAGACTCTAAATCTCGACAAGTAGGAACCATAATGCCGAATCGGGCCATTCCTCCCCACAAAAGTGACTCGATCTGAGCAATGCTTGGATAAAAACGGTTGCCATTTAAAAATGCTATTTTCTGTATATGAATTGAAATGTTTTTGTTTTTGATACAACCTCTTAAATGCCATTATACATGGTGTTTCAGGAGGAATAGTAAATATTTTAAGATGTGGTAGTATAGACGATTTGCAATAAAATGTGTTCAATTTTTATTGAGTACAGAGATACAGCTGTTAGTATGTAACCCAATATCGCCATACTCAGCATGTGTAAATATGGTACGTATGGCATGTTTACAGGCTACAGTACAGTAGACTTGACCAACAAATTACAATGAAAACTTCAATGTAAACTAAAGCACAACTTGAACATCAACACTCTACTGCTAACATTCGATAAATACGCCCATAGCAACCGGTGTACCAAGACACGGAACGATAATGCATTGAATTGGACACATGTTATATGGCATTTTTTATTGAAATTCGTCTATACTACAATCTCCCAAAATATTTACTATTCGTCCTGAAACACCCTGTGTATGTAACCTTAAAAAAAATTGAAATTCGTCAAAAAATAACTACGAATTTTCTGAAAGTTATCACATCACGTTGTCGGATCCTGTATTAAAATATTTTTCTATATTAATCTTGTTATTTTTTAAATATAATAAAAAAAAACGATTAGTATAAATAACTACAGAATGCATCATGTGCGATATAGGCATCAAAGCCCTTAACAACCAGTCTGGAGTGCCACAACAATTCAAACCTCCTAACATTTCAGGGTTGGCACGGGAAGAATTTTTAAAAAAAGGTAGATGAAGAAGTAGGAAGATTTAATTTATATGAATTTTCTCTCATGATTTAATTATTTCTATAATTAGATAAATCTAAAGAAAAAATCATAAAGAATTTCCATAGGTAAATTTAGAAATCGATGTTAGAGTTTTAAAATATGAAGTAATTAATATTAAGACTAAAAGGAAGAACGTAAGGATATATTAAAGAAGTTACGATAAAAATTATATACGTAATATGTCACTAGACTCGTGTGTCCCTTGCTTCTTGGCGTGGTTAAGGATTGTTCTTTTAATCATTTGCTACCTGCCATATGTCTTTTTACTCTATCACAAAATTGATAATCATTTCTCTTTGAAGTGTTGGAAAACCAGAACCAAACCCATAATTGTTTTCTAAAATCGTCTATTTTCTAATGCCATCACAAAAAACAAATAAATAAGTAAAACTCACCAATTTTAGTTAATTTTAAAGCAACTCAAACATAATGATATCTAATATCTACTTGTACTTGGATAGAAATTTCCCAGGCATTTCCTTTAGATCACACCCTGAAGATGCGTGATAAGCTGTCCATATTTGGAGGCAAACTTCTCGTGTAATGAACCTTATTTTCTTCTGTGGCGAAATCTTGGCTCTCCAGTCTCAAATTTATTTAGCGAGGGTCCTACAAACACTCTCTTGCCACCCTGGATATATAATTAAGAAAGGAGTGATTTGATTAATGGGAGATTGAGTACTCTCAGGCTCATTTGATTGGCTTATCCATCGTAGATTTTTAGTTTTTCGTTTTTTTAGAGTTGTGTTGTGTGTCGCTACAATGTATGTCCGACTGTCAGAGCTCTGTAGTGCTCGTAAACTAAAAATGATAAAAACTAGAAATTGAAGTTATATGTATTTATTTTCCAACAAATCAAAAAATTTTATTTTTATTGAATGATTATTTTGGGGAGGGTCGAATTTTATTTGGGGTCAAAAAAATATATATTTATATTACCCAGTCAGAAGGGAATATTGCGAACCTTGCACAATATTGCAATATTGCGCAGCAACATTGAAGTGGCAATGTTGCTGCAATGTAAAAGAGGAGGACATAGGAATATTGCTGAAATGTTCCTGCAAGGTAATATTTCAATGTAATATTTCTGCAATATTCCCTTCTGTCTGGTTATGTATATATATATTTTATCATAGAAGAATGGGAGTGTAAAGATCTTTTTTAGTTGAATTAGGTTTAATTTTTAAAAATGTATTTCTATATAAAATGACTGAAAGAGAAAGCAAAAGTGATCTTTTTAGGCAATTTTTGTACTTGTCGATGTTTTGAAATGGTTAAACTTAAAATATAATCTATAAATCATTGATTTTCATTTTCATTTTATCAACATTTAGTGTAACAGTTGAGATTAGCTCTTGAAGTTCTTTTTAGATTCACCATTAAAGCGTGATGATAATAAATTACTTTAGAATGATTTCGTTTAGAAGCATTCATTTTTTCCTCGCTGTTTTTTTTTTTTATTAAAAGATCGATCTATTAATTGTTTGAGATTTTCCCCTTTAAAAACGATGTGATTATTATCATTCAGCGGCATTGCTAGTCGATTCTGGAAGCATGTTGTAAATAAGTGAATTTTCTAAAAATATATTTAGAGTAGAATCTGAGAAGTATTCAAGTCGCAAAAGTTATAAGCCTTGGAGGTAATATTACATAAAAATTACTCTTAACTAATAGTTTACGTTTAGAACAAAAATTCAATAAGTTTCGTTGAGAATTTATAATTTTCTGCAAAACAATAAATTTAAAAAATTGAGACATATCTTTTTAAAAAATCTTCTACAGATCCAGGGTTCAGAAAACGATATTTTTCTTTAATCATGATGACTTATTTTCCATTAACTTAATTATTATTTCTGATTAAAATAAAAAAAATAAAAAATTGCCAACCCTGAATAAGTGTTCCTTATCAATGAGAAAATTTTAAGCGGTAGGGAATAATATCGTAAAATAATTTGTAGTAAAGTCAAAATATTTTTATTTATGATTACTTAAAATTTTCTCATTGGTAAAGGGAACATTTTTTCCGAAATGTTTGATGTTCTATTAAACCATATATTGATTGAATTTATAAAATATAATCTATAAATCATTCTTATAAGAATAACTTACCAAGACCTCTGGCAGCCACATCAGTTGCTACTAAAATATTTGTTTTTCCGGATCGGAAATCTAAATTTGAATAGTAAGAAATGAAAATATTATACTTATATGTATATTATAAATCATACAAATTAGATATACCTCCAAGAGCTTGATCTCTATCTTGTTGAGATTTATTTCCATGTATAGAAGTAGCGTTTAATCTAAAATATATTTTGTTTGAAATAAGTTTTGTGAACCCGAAAATAAAGAAAGAGACTTACCCCTTTCCACGAAGGATTCTTGTTAAATTCTCAACTCCTTTTTTCGTTTCAGCAAATATAATAGCTTTATTTTCTGTTTCATTAGAAATTTCTCGTAGATAATCAATTAATCTAAAGAAAGATTTAAATTTTAGATAGTTATTACATATATCTTCAGGGATGAAAATAAGTAACCCAAACGGGATGGAGGATGGGGAAATAGGACCTCATTGAATAGATGATGCAAAAATCAGCAGAAAATTTAAATTAAATTATTGGAAGTACTATTACAGCCCCAAAAATGAAGTGACTAGTAAATAGGTCACAAATGTGGTGTAACCCAGCCCTATATATCGCTCGTGGGCTGCAATAGTGGCACAACTCAAAAAATCAAGTTTTGAGATAAATGTGTTTAAAGATTTTATGATCGTTGACCATGCTCTTAATTGATGAGATAAAGATTTAGGTATATAAATAAAAAATAGGTATACACTTATGACCTTCCTCAAGGGTTCAGTTAATAATTTGATAAATTTAGTTTATTAGTTCCCCCTCCATACTGCTTTTTTTGTCATAGTTTTGAGTTGTGCCACTATTGCACTGCTTATTTTGAAATTTTTTGAGTTGTGCCGAAATATCGAAAAAATCGGTAAATTGATTCGTGAAAATCGTCGTCGGAGTATTCGAAGTCTTGCTCAAATGACAGGAATCGACAAGGAAATTGTTCGTCAGATTTTGCATGAATCATTCAACATGCGCAAAGTTTGCGAGTCCAAGAGACCAAGTCATCCGCCAGGCCATTCGGCTCTGGCTGTGAAGGCATTTCATTCATTTTTTACTCTCAAATTTGACGAATAAAAGGCGTAATAATAGTAATAAATTAATAGCAAAAACGACACAATTTGAACTAAATAAGAGAGATAAAACAAAAATATTCTGCAACACTGGCATAACACGAAATATGTCACGAAAGAAAAAGATATATGTGTGCAACACCGGCACAACTAAACAAAAAAGTGCCACTATTGACGCCTGGAAAGTGCAGGTGTTCCACCAGGCAATGAACACATTACTAAGAAAAGTCAGTATTGCAGCCCATATTAATAATGGAAATAGAAAATGCAACTAGAGACACTTCTGTCATCTAGCAGTCAAATATTAAACTAAGAGATATGCCAGTATTGCTGCTTGAAAGAATGTAGCTTTTCACATTGTGATATGTATTTAGTCCAAAAATTGCATTTTTTGAGTTGTGCCACTATTACAGCCCATGAGCGTTATGTTATTTAGATTAAATTTAAAAAATTTTCAACCTTTTTTCTTTTTGGCTTCTCTCACAAATATCAATGATCTGGTTGATATTATGGTTGGCAGCGAGTTGTAAGGAACCAATATTAATTTGTATATAGTTTGTAAGGAATTCTTCGGCAAGGGTTCTGATCTCTTTAGGCCAGGTAGCCGACCACATTAATGTTTGTCTATCAGGACGAATTTGATCAATAATCTTTCTAATTTGAGGCTCAAATCCCATATCTAACATTCTGTCAGCTTCATCAAGTACTAAATAAGTACATCTTTTAAGGTTTATAGTGTCATTTTCTAGAAAATCGATTAGCCTTCCAGGCGTAGCTATACAAATTTCCACTCCTGTTTCAAGATCTTGAGTTTGAGAATTTTTAGAAGCACCACCAAATATACACGTATTTCGAACTTGTGAGTCATCTCCAAAATCTTTGGCTACTTGTTGAATTTGTTGAGCCAATTCTCTTGTTGGTGCAAGGACTAAAGCAATTGGACCATCTCCTTTTTGTAATTTTGGTTGATTATTTATATGGACCATCGCAGGCAAGATATACTGAAATGAAAATATTATGGTCAGCCTACAAAATATTCCTGCTATTGAAACTAATATAATTAAATAAATTTTGTAAGATAAAAATATAATGTGGTTGATCAATTTATTTTTGATATATTTTCAATTAATTTTTTCATGTAAAAATGTCAAAGTTAAACAAAAAATATTTCTTAAGGACGTTCCCTAATATAGCTCAGATACAGTTCGCACTTTCCCCTACTCTCAGATGTGCAGAAAGGCAAAAATATTTTGACTGCGTCGTTTCTCGGATCTGGCAACATTGCATTCTTACCGACGCTAAAAGACAAAGAATAAAAAAAAAACACTTCATGAAATAGCTCAATGCGAAATTCCAGATGAGAACAGTATAATTAGGTTGAGAGAAATAGCTAAAAATCTCAAATGCACCAGCTGCAGAAGTTTTTTTAGATAAGGAAAAATTGAGTGATTTTAGTGCGACGTTGCCAAGTCGCCATCTCTCACTTGCCATGCCATGAGAGAAAAAATTGAAACCATCAAAAATACTTAACTTTTAACATTTTTCATACAAAACGAATACCGTCTGATACAATCATTTTAACAGAAAAATATTTGTTATATCTTCAGTTAATGATTCTCAGTTTTTCAAATTAATTTCAAGAAAATTACGATTGTTATTTAATGAAACAGTCGCTTTAACATCAATCGGGATAGGGTTCGCGTGTTAAATTTGCAAATTTTAATAGTCAATATTTACAAATTTAGTGCCGCAAGGACTATTGAAAAAAATTTCTACGTATAAAGGACACTTAAAAATATGTGCATTCAAAGTTTTAAAAGGATTGCAAGAAAATGGATTTATTAGGGAACGTCCTTAAAATCATTATAATCAAAAAAAACTTTCACCAAAAAATGAAATACGTACAGCTAATGTTTTTCCAGATCCCGTCTGAGCAATCCCAACCATATCCCTACCACTGAGAGCAATTGGCCATCCTTGAGCTTGAATTGCAGTTGGTTGTTCAAATCCTTGTTTACTAAAATATAATGTAGATTATAATAAATTATTATATTAAAAATTATGTCTGTAGGATAATAATTACCGAAGTCCTTGTAAAACATATTCTGGAAAATTTCCTTCTTCGAAATGGATATTTGGATTTGGTATATTTTCTCCTTTAATATTAATTTCTTTTTCTGAACGGTATTTTTCGATTTCCTCATTAGACCTAATATTAATTTAAATTAAATCTAATTAATATATTAATGTATTTATTATTCATCCATAATTATTTAATAAGAAATTTAAAATTAATATATAAATTATGATTGAAAAATATTGTTTTTTGAATTATGAAAAATATTCGAATGCCAGCCATATTCGAGACAGGGGCGGATTTGGCTCTTGTAGAGGGTGAGAAGCTGCAGAGGCGCGAAAAATCGTCTGGACCTGAATAAGAAGCCAATTTTCCTTGCCACAGAGGAAATGTGTTCAATCCAAGAGTAGTCAATGCAGTGAAAACTCAGTGTTGCCTTATTTCTAGGCGCGTCTATAGAAACCTCCCAGACATATCATTCGATTCAAACTCACTGGAATTCAGTGATAAAATTTCAATGCTGGGCGTCACTGTCACTCTAGGGTCTGACCTTTCTTGGAATGACCATATCTCAACCACTGCTAAAGCTGCAGCTCGCAAGCTTGGTCTCCTATTTAGGTCTAAACGCTTTTATACTCCCAGTCAACTTCTTACACTGAATAAGGCTCAAATTCGTCCCTGTCTCGAATATGGCTCTCATCTGTGGAGAGGGACCTCCAAGCATTCTCTTGCTACACTGGATGCAATTCAGAAGCGAGCAATTAAACTAATAGGAGACCCGGCCCTAACTAAATCTCTCGATTCCCTGGCTCACCGAAGAACGGTTTCTGCCATTTCCCTGTACTACAAATACTATCATGGTGTCTGTTCAGTAGAGCTGAAATCAATTATCCCCCTAGAGCCCTCTTTACGGGAAACAGGCGATTTTCGAACCCCATCGCTGTCAAATTGGATAAAAATCGAATCAACGCTTTTATCCCTATGACCTCCAGAGACTGGAACTCACTTCCAGCCACCGTCTTCCCCGCGACTTATAACCTTCATCTGTTTAAGACCCGCACCCACAGATACCTTTAACTCATTGTTACGCCGACGATAGCACTCTACACGGCAAACCCTCTCTCCCGAATAATCGAATCAATATTGCCTCCTCAATTACTCTCGACCTAGACAAACTGAATAAATGGGGCTCTCAAAATTTAGTTAACTTTAATTCAAATAAGACTCAATGTTGTCTAATTTCTAGGCGCGAAAATAGAGATTTCCTGATATTCACTTCGATTCGAATACCCTGAAAATGTGTGACAGCCTATCCATGTTGGGCGTCTCTGTCGCATCTGACCTGTCTTGGAATGAACACATCTCCTCTGTGGCGAAATCTGCAGCAAGGAAGATTGGCTTCTTATTCAGGTCCAAGCGATTTTACAAACCCCCACAACTTCTCACCTTCTACAAGGCCCAAATCCGCCCCTGTCTCGAATACGGCTCTCATCTGTGGAGAGGAGCCTCAAAATATTCTCTTGCTACCCTTGATGCAATTCAGAAACGAGCCGTCAGGCTAATTGACGATTCTACCCTCACCGACTCCCTCGACTCGCTGGCTCATCGAAGAGATGTCTCCGCCCTTTCCCCTTTTCTATAGATACTATCACGGCAGGTGCTCTGATGAGATAAAATCAATAATTCCCCCCAAAGCATGCTTTGCACGCAGCACACGTTTTGCCGACTCCCAACACTCTTTCGCGGTCAAATTGAAAAAGTGCCGGACCACTTCATTCGCGAATTCATATATCCCCATGACTTCAAGGAACTGGAACTCTCTCCCAGCCTCTATCTTTCCCAGCACCTATGATCTTCAAACCTTCAAAACCAGGGTGCATAGACACCTACGTCTACACCCTCTCACTTAAACAACTTTCCCTTTCCTTCGGTAATGCAAGGGTCTTTCGAGATCCATAGGGGCTACATCTTACTGGTGCACCCCTTCTTGCATTCGATTGCATTAAAAAAAAAAAAAAAACTCCTACCCAGCCCATAAATTCCTCTCTTCTTCTTCTTTTCATGATGGAGGAGCCAAGCCGGGCCTTTAGGGGATGCATCTTTTTGGTTTATCTCATTTTCACATCAATATCATTAAAAAAAAACAAAAAAAAGTCAGATGAGACTGAGACTCCCAATATAGACAGCCTGTCACACATATTTGAACCAAAGAGGATGTCAAGGAAATTTTTATTTTAGCGTCTAGAAATTAGACAACGTTGAGTCTTGTTTGTATTAAAGCTAATAAATTTGGAGAGCCCCATTTTTCTAAAGTGTTCAGGTAGAGAATTATTTAAGAAGCAACATTGTTTCGATTATTCGGGAGTGAGGAAGAACCGTGAAGAGAGATATTGTCGGCGTAATTTTGATGTTTTCATTCCCAGACAGAAGGGATTATTGCAGAAATATTACATTGCAATATTAAACCTTGCAGGAACATTGCAGCAATATTGCCAATGTTGCAGGAACATAGCTGCAATATTGCCAATATTGTTAAGGTTCGCAATATTCCAGACTGTCCGGGTTTATAGCGAAGGGATTCATTAGGTATTTATTATTTATTCCTGAATCCTCGATGTCAGTCTAAGAGATTGAAGACTTCATCTATAAAATGTTTTCCAAGAAAAAGTTATTTTGAGGTTCTAATCCAAATTTATTAAAATTCTGTTTATTGCAAAAATGTCTCATTTGTTGTTATTGCATAAAATGTAAACTTATTACCATATATGCGTCCAATTAAATCAGACACAATAGATTCTTCAAAATTCAAAAACCAATATTTTTGAGGGAGGGGAACCAAAAACAATTTTACACCCTCTAAAAATTTTCCTAGTTCCGGCACTCATCTAAATGAATTAAGGTAGTTGTTTCACCATATGGGTTTTCTTAGGATTTTTTTGAATTTTAGATAGATTATTATTTAAATACTTTTCCGCATCGATTGGTGGCAAAACGAAATTTATGAATAATATAGTTCCGGAGATATTAAATTCCAAAGATAAGAGTTTTTCAGACTCTTATACATTGAATTATTGGATAAAAAATACTTGGTAGGTTTCACATTAAGATATTAAAATAAAATGAATTTATTTTTGGAGAGACTTTGATCTCGATATATACCTATATTTCGGGTGGCTAACCCATCGTCGCCATCAGTTACTTTCTTTTCCTCTTGACGATGGGTTAGCCAACCGAAATATATATTTCGAGATCAAAGTCTCTCCAAAAATAAATTCGTTTTAATTTAATATCTTAATGTGAAACCTACTAAGTATTTTTTATCGGAGATAATAAATTCCAAAGATAGAGTTTTTCAGACTCTTATACATTGCACTATACGGGATATCGGAAAGTTTACATACATATTTAATTATAATTAAGAAACTCTTCTTACCATTGTTATAAAAAACTAAATCAACATTAAACAATTAACTAATACATTTTTTAAGAAAATTTTAATTCATAGTTACAACACAGTTTCTGAGATAATAATTAATAAATAAAGAAAAATTCATAATTAAAAATTTACACTAAAAACAAGCTGGCAACAACGCATGTATTTAACCTAAAAAGTGGGTTAACTTTAGTACTTTTTTACGTTTTTTCTCTTCAGCCATTGCCACAACAGCTTTCAATCGCTTATTAAGAATTTTTTGTTATATATATCGATCTTTATAATGTATTTTGTCTTGTCATTTCTATGATAAAAATATTCAAGCTCGGACAATGTTGCCAGATTTGTCAAACGAGCACGGGATTGGCTAGTAGTGGTACATAAACAGTAAAAAGTTTTGGGCTTATCAATTATGAATCCTTATTCTCTGTACTACTATATATACTCTAGCATTAAATTTTTGCTAGTATTGTCGCGAAACAACTACCTTAATGTACTTATATTAAGCAAAATAATAGCTATTTTCTTGAATTTTTAAGGGTTTTAAAGAAAGAATAATAAAAAAAAAAATCAAAATTTTAAAGAAAATAATACCTATTCCGAACATCAGGATGTGGTATATAGAAGTCTTTTCGGAATGGTTCAAGATTGATAATGTCCCATTTTGGTCGTTTCAGCCTTTTTCCCGGTTGCTTTCTTTTAAAGGAATTATCCTTTCCTGCTATTCCAAATCGGCGACCCCTGCGATCACGTTTCAATTCCCTTGAACTAAAAATTGTTTATTAAATTAAAGATTAGAAAAAGAAATTAGTTAATTAAAATTATTAAAAAAATTACTAACAACTTATTCATTTTTGAAAATAATAATAACACTAGTTGAAATACGTCTATAGATATTAAATTGAAAATGTCAAAATTTACAATTTATGATGAAAAGAAGGGGTGTGTCAAAAGAGTCAGATGCTCAAGAAATGTTTATTATTTTCTATGTTACCAACATAACTTCAACTCAAGATTGAAATATTCCATTGTTATCTATTTGGAATATAAACATTATTATTTATATTGTAATATCATTATAATTTACTAATGAATGAAAAAGTTAAGTCTTTTTCAAGACTCGGTACGATCTCTGAAAATTTTGCAGATGAGTTGTGCTTGGGATGGGGTGGTTGAGCTGTCACAGAGGCAATTTAGGGGCTGACCTCCCTTATTAATATATTTAAACTTATTCAACTATTCAAAATGAATTCCTTAAAACACCTATTTGTTTGTTTATGACATTACCATGGCAACACATGAAAATAGCTATAAAATCATTTTTTTTAATGAAAATGATGAGAGAATGAGTTACACCAAAAAGATGCATCCCATAAAGGCCTGGGTTGGCCCCTCCATCGTGAAAAATAGAAGAAGAGGGATTTTATAGGCTGGGCGGAGGTCGAAGGTATGGGTCTTAAATAGCTTTTTTTATAATGATATTGATACAAGAAGAAGTTGCACCAAGAAGGTACAACCTCTATAGTCCGTGGTGGACCCTTGTATCGTGAAGATAAGGGGAGATTTAGGGATTGGGTAGCAGTCGAAGGTATCTGTGGATGCTGGTCTTGAAAGATTGAAGGTTATAATTTGCTGGAAAGACGGTCGGTGAAGAGAGTTCCAGTCTCTAGATGTCATAGGGATAAATGAATTGGCGAATGCGTTTGTTCGATTAGTATCCAGTTTAAGCGCGTAGAGGGGTGTTGAATCTTAGAAAATCGTGTATTTCGAGCAAATTAAGCCTTTGGTGGGATTATCGATTTTATTTCGTCAGAACAAAAGCCATGGTAATATCTAAAAGCTGAGGGTTATAAGTCGCGGGGAAGACGGTGGCTGGAAGTGAGTTCCAGTTTCTGGTAGTCATAGGGATGATAGAGATGGCGAAAGCGTTGGTTCAGCTTTTATCCAATTTGATAGGGAAGATGTGCTGAGCTTTCGAAAACCGCGTGTTTCTAGCAAAGAGGGCTCTAGAGGGGATAATTGATTTCAGCTCGACTGAACAGACACCATGATAGTATATCTGTAGTACAGGGAAAGGGCAGAAACGGCGCTTCGGTGAGCCAGGGAGTCGAGTGGGTTTGTTAGGGCTGGATCTCCTATTAGTTTAATTGCTCGTTTCTGAATTGCATCTAGTGTGGCAAGAGAATGCTTAGAGGCCCCTCTCCACGGATGAGAGCCATATTCGAGACAGGGACGAATTTGAGTTTTATACGGTGTAAAAAGTTGACTGGGAGTATAATAGCGACCAGACCTAAATAGGAGACCAAGCTTGCATATTTTTGTTTAACACTTTAACAATCCATTATTATAAATACTTGACTGAAATTTGTTCATACTAGTACATTCACAGCAAAACTAAGATATATCTATTTTAAAATTTTAATCGTTCTTTAAGCTTCTGCTAGCTTTCTACTACGCCCGCCCTGCTCAATTTGCGCCCGGACTGACTCCCGCCACTCTGTAGGCATGAAGAATAAAATCGAAAAGGGTGATTTTCTCCATGATTTTAACAAATTTTTGAAAAGAGGGAGCCTGCGATAAGATCCAACCCACAGTTTTTGCATTTCTATAGTCTTTTTTCTGCAGTTCCGGCGCAAGGCAGGTTCAGCGCGTTCGCCGGAACCCGGTTCCGTGTTTTGAGAGGCCCTGCGGTCTACGAAAATTACCCAATTAAAAAACACAAGACATTTTTTAGTAGCGATGATTCATTTTTAATGAATGACAAAATCATCAGCGAATTATGGATGATAAAAAATATTAGTTGGATTGTTTAGAAAACTGCTTAAAAAATAGAGATAAGACTCCCCAATTTTTGGAAGTCTGTCGACGAGTCGCAGCTACTACGAACTTGCATAGGAACTGGGCAACGCCTGACATTTATTAGTGGTTATGTGTCAGTTGCCGTCTTGCGGTTCATATGTTTTAATTAAAAATTATTTATTATTTTTATTTGCACGAAATTTTCTCTGGAGAGAGACAGACTGGTAGAACTTTTAATTGAAAGTAATGGAAGGCAGTCCAGGGGGAGTAAGGAAAGAAAAAATTAACACATATCCAAATAAGGTGTCATTTAATGGATTCCTTCTTCTTTTCCTTTCAAACCGACGTTTCGGAGGATTCTTCCCTCCTTCCTGAGGGTCAATAAAGGAAACAAATAAAAGAAGGAAGGAATATAAAATGCTTCCTTCTTTTATTTGTTTCCTTCATTGACCCCTTGAAACCATGAAGAAGGAGGGAAGAATTCTCCGAAACGTCGGTTTGAAAGGAAAGGAAGAAGGAATCCAATAAATGACACCTTTTTTTTCTGTTACCATCAACAGTGAAATCTGTTATTCAACTAATAAATGACACCTTATTTGGATATGTGTTAATTTTTTCTTTCCTCACTACCCATATGGGCTGCCTTCTATTACTTTCAATTAAATTATTTATTAGAATGGTTATTCCTCGACTATTAAATGAGAATTATTTTTGAATTAATGTCAATATGAACTACAAATTGCAAGTGATATCTGATTAATAATAAAGGAACAAACATATTAATATTTCAAATGAATTTGGATAAAGTTTAGCAACGGTCCGTTGCAGTTTATTTTTATTTATATTCAAAATTACGTAATCGTCCCGCTCTAACACAAAAAAAATGGACTTAAGCCATGTATCAAAAAAGTGTTATGTTATTCACATTTTCAAGTCTGCCCTCTATCGGTTCATAGTTTTCGCCAATTCCAACTTCACTACTTGACTGGTTTTGTTTTAAAACATCACAAATAAGAAATCTTTCTGCCTATGCCTATATCTTTAATGAAATAGACTTTTTTTCTTCAGTATGGCACTCGAATCTGATGATGACAATTTTGATATAGAGGTTTTTATAACTTTTTCCGTTTATATATTATGTATTAAATTAAATACAAATATAATTATTATTCTTTTTAGCTTCCATTTGGGCCTCCTCCTATTCTTCCGAATGTCAAAAAGCAATTAACAGATCATATACTCTGTCTTGATAATCTACCAATTCATAACTTTGAATATTCTCAACAGTATTGGCCTAGAGAAGTAAATAGTAACCATCTTTTGAATTTTACTAATGCACCGCTTGCAACGAAATTAAAAGTTGAAAGAGATTCCTTCATTTT
The DNA here is from genome assembly GCA_024734495.1 of Forficula auricularia. NCBI lineage: Eukaryota > Metazoa > Arthropoda > Insecta > Dermaptera > Forficulidae > Forficula > Forficula auricularia. Next base: position 1,867,289 of record JALMQS010000058.1, read on the forward strand.
CATAATGAAATTTAAACTATTTCAAAATAAATTTTTAAACAAACGTATTCTAGGTTGAAAGAGATCTAACAACTGGCAAACTCCTTCAGTTTCATGAGGTGGCTGTCAAAAATTCAGGAAATACAGCAAAAAATTCCATGTCCCTCAATAGGGCGCCTGGATTATTTTCTGAAGGAATCAGAGGAAGTCCTTCCAATTATCCCTTTTGGCCTGGAGGATTTCCTGATTTGGAAGAAAATAAAAACACTTCAAATGCACATGAAAAAATTGATTTTGAAAAAGGTGATAAAATATTAAAAAGAGAAACAAAGAGGTTGTTCTCTGCTTGATGAAAATAAACATACACACATATTATATTAAATATAGATATCTGTATATTAGGGTGGTTTATTTCTGCAAAAGTTTTTTTTTTAGCTGCTCAAACAAAATATCAATCTGCATATAGAAAAAAAATTCTCACCAAAGATGAGTTCTTAAGGTAGTTGTTTCGCGACAATACTAGCAAAAAGTTAATGCTAGAGTATATAGAACAGTCAATAAGGATTCATAATTCATAAGCCCAAAACTTTTTGCTATTTATGTACCGATTCTAGCCAATCCCGTGCTCGTTTGGCAAATCATGCAACATTGGAAGAGCTTGAATATATTTTATCATAGAAATTTCAGATAAAGTACATTATAAAGTGAGATTTATAAAACAAAAAGTTCTTAATAAGCCATTGAAATCTGTTGCGACAATGGCTGAACTGAAAAAACGTCAAAAAAAGTACTAAAGTTAACCCACTTTTTAGGTTAAATAAATGCTTTGTTGACAAGTTGTTTTTAGTGTAAATTTTTTGTTATACATTTTTCATTATTTATTCATTATTATCTCAGAAACTGTGTTGTAACTAGGAAACAAAATTGTCTTAAAATATGTATTGGTTATTGTTTAATGTTGGTTTAGTTTTTTATAAAAATGGTAAGAAGCGTTTCTTAATTATAATTATATATATTTGTAAACTTTCCGATATCCCGTATAGTGAAATGTATAAGATTCTGAAAAACTCTATCTTTGGAATTTAAAATCTCCGGAACTATATTGTTCATAAATTTCGTTTTGCCACTAATCGATGCAGAAGTATTTAAATAATAATCTGTCTAAATTTCAAAACAATCATAAGAAAACCCATTTGGTGGAACAACTATCTTAATTCCAATATTAAGTACTTACTATTTTAATTTGATTTTTTCCATTTAAAATGCATGTAAATGTTTTTTGTTTTTTTATCAAATTTCTAATGCTCAGCCACATTTTAGGATATTGAAAAACGAGTTGTTGTATTTTGTAGGGGATTCCATGCTCTTCAAAATTGCTTTTGGTGTTTTTTTATATATCGCGCTCGTTAACCAATAAGAGCTTTCGAAGTACATTTTTTGAGGAAAATTGTGATTTTTTATTTTTTAGAACGAACCTCTAAGTATAGGAAAAATAATTGACATGTATTTGAAGGAAATTTTATCCTCTTCAAAAAAGGTCATTAGTCCCAAGCTGCCCGACCAAATTTATGAGTTCAGCAATTTTTATAAGTGAAAATTGAAGAAATTGATAAAAAATGGGAAATAATGCAATTTATTAAAGATATGAGTAAATAAATATGTGTAATATTCATTTACTATGAGTTAGGGATTCTTGGTCACTTGTTTCACATTAGAGTTATAATTCTGTACTTTCCTGAAGATGAGCTTACAGCTCGAAATATATATATTGAAAAAATTTTTACATCTTTTAATTTTAATGTGAAACAAGTGACCAAGAATCCCTAACTCATAGTAAATGAATATTATACATAATATTTATTTACTCTTATCTTTATTAAAGATGTTTCACCTTGCACCAACCCCACAATCTCTACTAATTATTAATGGAATTTAACTTTTCGATTGATCATCATCATATTTTTGTACATTATGAACTTTTCTATATTTATTCTGATATCTGACTTGTTATAAAAGTAAAAATATCAAATAAATTAATCAAAAAACATAAAAAGTAAAATTGTAATGTATATTATGCAATTTTTTAACATTTTTGAAGCATAACAGACAAACATCAATATGAATTATCTTATTTTTGCAAAAAAAAATGCTAAAAATCGCAAAAAATTCAATAGTATATAAAAAACTTGTGTTTAAGGACCTTTTTTGAAGAGGATAACATTTCCTATAAATACATATCAATTTTTTTTCTCTATACTTAGCGGTTCGTGCTAAAAAATGGAAAAAAATCACAATTTTCCTCAAAAAATGTACTTCGACAGCTCTTACTGGTGAACCAGTGCGAGCTACATAATAAAAACCTAAAAGCAATTTTAAAGAGCATGGAATCTCCTACAAGATACAACAGCTCGTTTTTATAATATCGTGAAATGTGGCTGAGCATTAGAAATTAAAAAAAAAAAAAATTAGTAAGTACTTAATATTGGAATTAAGAGCTCATCTTTGGTGATAATTTTTTTCTATATGCAGATTGATATTTTGTTTGAGCACCTTAAAAAAAAAACTTTTGCAGAAATGAATCACCCTAGTATATATATTATTTATTTGTTTGAGACTATAGTTTCGAAGGCTTGCTCTTCATCATCAGTCTTTTTTAATTATAAATATTATTTTTCATGGAGTCAGTATCACGTGGATATTGAAAATTTTATTCTTTCTTAGCATAGACAAGCTTAGTCAAACATGTTTGACAACCTCTTTGCTTCTCTTTATAATTCAACAAATTTGCTACTCTTGGCAAAATAAAAACTTTTCAATTAAAAATATTATAAATCATTTATTTAAGTTTTTTTAAATTTTTTACAAAAAAAAGTTTTGGTCTTTTATTATTCAGCTTTGTTCTAATTTTGCATATTACTAGTCGATGGTCACTTCCTATGTCAGAAGCTCTAAATGATCTAACTTCTAGATTAGTAATCATAATAACATAATCACTCATAGAATGGCTTCCGATACTATCGTTCAATGTTACTTTAAGTTCCCATATATGAAGAGAATATAATTTCGATATATAGGTATATGTGTATGTTTATTTGCATCAAGCAGAGGACAACCTCTTTGTTTCTCTTTGTGAATCAACAACTCTACTACTCTCGGCAAAACAAAAAAATTTTAATTTCCTATTTATGGTCGAAAAAGATCTTGTTTATTCGAAGATTGTTTATTGCGCACAAGTTTATTAATAAGGTTCCCGTTGTCTTCACACCAGGAACGATGGAAATTCCTACCGTGGTATTTAGATCCACTTTAACACCAGATACGCTTTTATTAGGACCAGCTGTATGTCGGTTGGTAAAGTCTTTGTAAAAGTTGACAAAGGGTAAAACCTTAGAATTCACCTTGTGCCCGACGGGAAGGCCAATCGGACGAAAGTACGTTTCATCTGATTGGCCATCCGGCCGGGCACAAGGTGAATTCTAAGTTTTTACTCTTTGTCAACTTTTACAAAGACTTTAGCAACCGACATACAACTGGCCCTTAGTATTGTATATATCTAGGTCTTCAAAGAATTAATTAATAGGGATTGTGGTGTTGGTGCAAGGTGAAACATCTTTAATAAAGATAAAAGTAAATAAATATTATATGAAATATTCATTTACTATGAGTTATAATTATAATGTGAAACAAGTGACCCAGAAATCTTTACTCAGTAAATGAATATTTCATATAATATTTATTTACTTTTATCTTTCTTCAAAGAATTGTTCTCTTTGCTTTTTAGGTTTCGATATATCAGGCACATAATCACCAAATGAATATTCCAATCACCGTTTAGATAATTTAGGATAACTTTAATGATTCGTTCATTTATAAATACAATGTTTCTATATTATTACTTTACCATACGGGGTATCATGGAGTATTGTAATTCTGAATGAAATAAGGGTTTGTTTTTTTGTTTCACATTTCCGAAATATCTCAAAAACAGCCAAAACTATTTTATAAAAAAAAATCGAGTGAATTTATGACGTTTTGGTCGGTCTTCAATAAATCCTTATAGAGTGAACATCGAAACATCTATAAGCATTCGTCAATTCGTTTATTCCTATGACTTCTACTGGAACCAATGTAGCTATCAAAACGGAATTTTATATTTAGATATTTTATATTGAGATTAAGATCTGATTAGATATAGGTGTCAGTGCACCGATCTTGAAGATTTGAACCCTTTGTCCCATTACAAATTGATCTTAATTGGAATGGATTATAGATAAAAATAAAATTTGTAATTAACATTTTTATTATGTAACAAAATAAATACAATAAACTTTACTTAGTGAGGGGTTAACTTTGGAATGCTCCTGATTTATTATTATATCATAATTAGGATTTAATTGGCTAATAGTAATTAGCTATTCAAAGAACTGCTTCTAAATTTTCATTTGTTATTCTGGATCATTAACGAAAATGTAGTTGATCCAAAGAATACCAAATATTTTTGTGCATAATCCAGAATATTTTTAGATTTCTGGATTTAAAGAATCATAAAATTCCAGTATTGTTTTTTTAGAAAATTGATTTTTTAGTAGTAAATTTGATTGTAAATTTATCAGTTCCAATTGAATACTGGCAGGTGCTTTGTCGACATTGAAAGCAAATGGTAGACTTACTAATGATAGATCATTAGAAATTTTTTAAAAATCTTTAAATAAATCTTTTGTTATATCGTCTCATATTTTTTATAATCACTATTTTTAAGTTATTTTCCCTTTGTTTCAATGTTGGAAAGTGAATCAAGAGTTTCCTTTGAAATTGTTGTGAAAATAATTTTAATTTTATTGTATAACTAGCTGCAAGGCCCGCCCTCGGCGGCCCTCTTGCTAGCCAGGGGGCTCGCCCCCTGGATCCCCCCCCCCCCGAAACCCACCCATCACCCCCACCCACACCACCACCCCAATGTACAGACAAAACTTTAATTTTATATATGTTACGGCTAATATGTAAATTTGGATAGTTTATAAACTAGCTGGATAGTTTATAAACTAACCAAACCATTGGCTATTTTGATAGAAAACGCAATTTCCACTAAAATAGCAGCTAGTTTGCAAACTAACCAAGAGTCTTGGCTAATTTACTTGAAATTATTGAGAAAACCAAAATAGCGGGTTAGTTTATAAACTATCCAATGCAGCCTGGCTAATATGAAAACCATAATTTCTGGTAACACAAAATAGCCAAACCTTTGGCTGGTTTATAAACTAACCAACCAATTTTCTGGCTAATTTACAAATGAAGTTAGGTTATGAATATGAAATGTTATTATTGTTTTTCTTTTTGTTGTCCTGGCCGGGTTTGTTTTTATATTTCACACGAACAGCAACAGTTATTGTTAATAAAATGAATCACAAAGAAAAATTTAACGCCTCTTTATTAGATCTTTATAATAAGAAAGCAAATAATTCCAAACTTTACCACGAAAGTAGCTATAAAAGAGTTGGGGAGAGGTTAATAACCTAATGGACCATCAAGAGAACAAAAATCTGATTATTATTACATTAAGCATTTTGATTTACAACGAAGAAATTATGGTTTTCATATTAGCCAGGCTGCATTGGATAGTTTATAAACTAACACGCTATTTTGGTTTTCTCAATAATTTCAAGTAAATTAGCCAAGACTCTTGGTTAGTTTGCAAACTAGCTGCTATTTTAGTAGAAATATCAAAATAGCCAATGGCTTGGTTAGTTTATAAATTATCCAGCTAGTTTATAAACTATCCAAATTTGCATATTAGCCGTAACATATATATAGATAATTTCATTTAAATTGGTAACCATGATAATTGTTTTTGTTGGGGGACGGACATAGGTACATACATACATAGATAGATAGGTACATACAGAGGCAGGCACAAATGCGCTTTAGTAGTATAGGATAAATGAGATGACATTTGTATACATATCATAAATAAATACTCCCTTTCCTTGTAGTGATAAATTCAATTAATTTAAATATGATAACATATCAACTGAGAAGGAAAAATCATTCAACCATTGTTCATCATTTAGTTCTTCAAATTCGTTAAGCTTGTTTTTAATATTTAAGAAGTTCACTCGGGCTGGATTTAACATCGTAACGGGCCGGATTAGGCCCGCGGGCCGGCAGTTGCCCACTCCTGCTCTTCATGATCATGTGAAGCTATTATATAAAATAAATTTAATTTTAATATACTAGGGTTAGGAGTCGGTGTAAAGTCATGAGTTGGCAACATCACATATTTCATATATTTTTATTTTTTAGATTTATTATCGATTCCTCCAGGATTCTCACGAGGTATGGAGTTTTTAGCAGATGGATCAACTCCAATATCCGCTACTGGTGCATCAAAAAGAAAAAATGTTAAAAATGAAAATACACCAGTTGTCAATTTAATGAATGTTCTTCAAGAAGAGCAAGCTTTGATGGATAATTGGAAAGATGGTTTAAAAAAGGAAGACAAAGATAAAGACGACAAAGACATCGATAGTTCAACTTCACGATTTGATCTTGATCCTGATATATCTCTTGATATTACTAAAGTAAGAAATTATAATAAAAAATTTTGATTTTAATATTCATGTTCTATCTAAAATTGATAAAAATTATTTATTCTAGTCAGATAATATTCCTATTATAAATATTACGGATCCACCTAAAAAAAGACAAATATTTCAATGGGCTGAAGAAGTAGATGTATCATCTCCACTTCATAACTTTAAAGATCTAGTTCCTGATCCAGCGTATACTTGGCCCTTTGAACTTGATACTTTCCAGAAACAGGTTTTCTTCTGTTATTTTTTTATTATATCTCAAGTATTTAAAAATAAAAAAAATTAAATACAATCAAAATTTTTTTCCAAAGGCTATTATTAAACTTGAAAAAGGAGATAACGTCTTTGTTGCTGCCCATACTTCAGCGGGTAAAACTGTCGTTGCAGAATATGCAATTGCCCTTTCTTGCAAAAATCTAACACGGTTCGTTTTTTGTATCAATTTAAATTTATTAAATAATTATTCTACCTAATATATATATATTAATAAGTTGTTCTAGGGAAATAAGGACAATAGCTTATGCAAGTATTTTTATTTTATGCCAACGTTTTGTCAACTTTGTTGACTTCCTCAGGGCTCAAACAAATTAATTTCTTTGCACATTTTATAAATATTCATTCTTAGCAAACACATATAAAAATAAAATAAAATATATATATTTAAAAAGGAAATATTTTCAATCTGTGCCTATATGTGTTTTCTAAGAACGAATATTTATAAAATGACAAATATGCAAAGAAATTAATTTGTTTGAGCCCTGAGGAGGTCAACAAAGTTGACGAAACGTTGGCATAAAATAAAAATGCTTGCATAGGCTATTGTCCTTATTTCCCTACAACAACTTATTAATTTAATCGATGGACATAAATAATCAAAATAACTAATATATATATTTATTTATTTTTAGTACAATATATACATCTCCAATAAAAGCCCTTTCTAATCAAAAATTTCGTGATTTCAAAGAAACATTTAAAACAATATTAAAAGAACCAGAAAAAGAAGTTGGTTTGGTAACTGGAGATTATCAGATCAATCAAAATGGTTCATGTCTTATTATGACTACTGAGATTTTACTTCAAATGCTTTATTGTGGAAGTCCTATTATGCCGGATCTAGAGTTTGTAATTTTTGACGAAGTTCATTATATCAATGATTCTGAGGTTAGTATAAAATGAATATTTTTAATTAAAACAAAAAAGTCTCTGCAATTGTATCAATTATTAATTATATATAAGTTAAAATTTATAACTAAAATATGAAATTAATCTATTAAGGTAGTTGTTTCGCGATAATACTAGCAAAAAGTTAATGCTAGAGTATATAGAACAGACAATAAGGATTCATAAGCCCAAAACTTTTTGCTGTTTATGTACCACTACTAGCCAATCCCGTGCTCGTTTGACAATTCTGGCAACATTGTCCGAGCTTGAATATTTTTATCATAGAAATGACAGATAAAATACATTACAAAGGTCGATTTATTAAACAAAATGTTCTTAATAAACGGTTAAAAGCTGTTGCGACAATGGCTGAAGCGAAAAAACGTCAAAAACGTACTAAAGTTAACCCACTTTTTAGGTTAAATACATGCGTTGTTGCCAGCTTGTTTTTAGTATAAATTTTTCATTATACATTTTTAATTATTTATTCATTATTATCTAAGAAACTGTGTTGTAACTATGAATTAAAATTTTCTTAAAAAATGTATTAGTTATTGTTTAATGTTGGTTTAGTTTTTTATAACAATGGTATTAATTTGAAAGTTTATAATAGGAAAATAAGGTCAAGTTTTTATGTGTGACTTTTTTATTTATCAGCCAACATCGACTTTTCCGGCTGCTTCAGGGCTTGGCATGACTATTTGAAGCCCTGAAGAAGTCGGCAAAGTCGACGAAACGTTGATAAATAAAAAAGTCACACATAAAAATTTGTCCTTATTTTCCTATTATAAACTTTCAAATTATGTATGTGAACTTTCCGGTATCTCGTATAGTGCAATGTATAAGAGTTTTTAAGAAATTTTGTGTTGGTACTTGGTGAAACATTTTTTAAATTATTGGATAAAAAATACTTAGTAGGTTTCACATTAAGATATTAAAATAAAACGAATTTATTTTTGGAGAGACTTTGATTTCGATATACAATATATTTCGGGTGGCTAACCCATCGTCAGGAGCAAAAGAAAGTAACTGATGGTGACGTTGGGTTAGCCACCCGAAATATATATATCGAGATTAAAGTCTCTCAAAAATAAATTCGTTTTATTTTAATATCTTAATGTGAATCCTACCAAGTATTTTTTATCCAATAATTCAATGTATAAGAAGGCTAACCCCCGAAATATATCGAACTCAAAACTCAATTTTGTTTTATTTCTTTTGTGAAACCTACCTCGTATCTTAGTTTTATTATTACAATGTATAAGAGTCTGAAAAACTCTATCTTTGGAATTTAATATCTCCAGAACTATATTGTTCATCAATTTCGTTTTGCCACCAATCGATGCAGAAGTATTTAAATAATAATCTGTCTAAATTTAAAAAAAATCATAAGAAAACCCATATGGGGAAACAACAACCTTAAATATATTTTGTTTTTAATTATATCTAATTAATTTAATTATCCTAAAATTTTAATTTTTTATTTTTCAATTTTTAGCGAGGTCATGTTTGGGAAGAAGTATTAATTTTACTTCCGGATCATGTTAAAATAGTAATGCTTAGTGCTACAGTACCTAATACCCTTGAATTTGCCAATTGGGTAGGACAAACTAAAAAAAGAAAAATGTATGTTATAACTACTCCAAAACGTCCTGTTCCTCTTGAGCATTATCTTTATGTTGGTTCAGTTGGTAAACATAGACAAAAGCGATTTCTAATTTTGGATGCTGATAGCCGTTTTCAGTCTCAAGGGTAATATTATATAATACACAGGTTTATTCTTAAATGTGAATCATTTTAAAAAATCGAAGAAGGCAACTTGTATTTAATTATATGTAGCTTTTGCCAATACTGGCAATGTTATATTTTTTATTTTGGTATGGTACCCAGAACCTTAAACATATTATGGCCGGCCTTAAATACAAAAAATACAGCCAAAGTATATGAACTTCAATGCTTTGACAGACGAACAGACAGGCAGACATTATAGCGACACTAATAGGGTCCAGTTTTACTTTCGAACGGAAGTGATATTAAGCGAAAAAATTAAACCTTTTCACCCTCGAAAAAATCTGGAATGAACCCTGTGGTCTCAGTCCTTGATTTTTTTAGAAAAATAAACTATGAATTCCAAAGATATTTTTATCAATTCTAATATAAGATAATATTTAGGGAGGACAATTACGGTATTTATTTTGATATTTATCGAAAAAATTAAACTTTTTCACCCTCGAAAAATCTGGAATGAATGCAATGGTTCCCCACTGTGGTCAAAATCCTTGATTATTTTAGAAAAATAAACTATGAATTCCCAAGATATTTTTATTAATTCTAATATAAGATTATTTAGAGACAACAATTACGCTATTTATTTTGATATTTATCGAAAAAATCTGCAATGAATGCAATGGTTCCCCACTGTGGTCAAAATCCTTGATTATTTTAGAAAAATAAACTATGAATTCCTAAACTAAAAATTAAAAAATACGTTAGACAGCTTCTTCGTTTGAGGCAATGCCCTATCTCTCTCTCTATTCTTAAATCTCAGAATCTACTTTCAGGGCGATATTAATGATTTCTGGGCCCCTAGACTGAACCTGTGGTTCAGCAAATCCAAAACATTGAGCCTGTCTTCTAACATGAATGTTCGAATCCTGTTTTTGATCAACTTTAATTTTGAAAAGAAGTCTCTCCACTGCTGTTTGTGCCCATAAGTGACCGATACATTCTTGAACGACCTCAATATTAGCAAAAAAATCTGACGTATTTTTATAGGAGGAGTTTATAAATCCGCCTCTCCTGACTATTAACTTTTTCATTCATTTCTCAGTATTAAAACAAAGACATTTTTTTTGTGATTTGGGCATATAGCTTAGAGCGAGGGGTGAACCGCGATTGGAATTAGATGTACACGTCTTTGGAATTATTTTGGAATTCATTGGATAATGCCCTTTCACCTATTGTCTTCTACTTGGAAATGAAAGTGAAAGTGGAAGTAGATGTACACGATATTAGGTCGCGGTTCCCCCATCGGGCTGCAGCCTAAATAGCCTGTGCGTATAAATACGACCCTGTCTCCCTTTAGATCTTACCCATTCAATTCCACTTAGATCCATACAACAGAATTAAAATTGGGAAGGCTATAAATATGCTAACAGAACATTGTGTTAAAAGAGCACCCTCTCTTTGAACAAATCGCGTCACATTTTGCTAATCATGATGATCCTCCTGAAACCTGGGTTTTAAACATGCCAGGGCCATAGTCATAAGCATCCGCAGTAGGGATGACTAAGAAGTAGAAGATCATATGCATTTAATTTTTAAAATGATTCACTGTCTTATGCCCTATGTATTTATATATTTATAAGTAATTAATACATAAATAAATGTAACATTTTTTTTTATTTTAGTTACTATGATGCTAAGGATTTAATTGAAGGTAATAAGCCTCAACATCATAACTTTTCATCTGCAAAACAAGATAAGACTCTTTGGATTGATTTTATTGATCATCTTCGAAAAGAGGAAAGACTTCCCGTGGTAGCCTTTACCTTAAATAAAAATCGTTGTAATAAAAATGCTGCCGCATTAAGCTCCATCGATTTTACAACAGCAAAAGAAAAGAGTTCCATTCATCATTTTTATGAGAATTGTATAAAACGACTAAAAGAAGCCGATCAACTAATACCTCAGGTACTAAGTATATTTATTAAATCATGTGTATGTGCGCGAGTAATGTACCATCAATTATTACGCTCTGTCATCTCAATAGTGAACCATTGCATCAAGAACAAGCTCTCAAATAGTTAGGACCCAGACAGGTCATCGCAATACTTCCACATTATATTCTATAGAATATAAATGTGAAAGTAAAAATACAATTGTAACCAGAGTTAGGGAAATTACAAGGTGTTCAGTGATTGAATTACTAATTATTAATTACTTTTTCTTAATGTAATTTAATTATTATGATACAAATTACGAAATTTAATTAATTTATTAATTCCTCAATTACGCTCCGTCGTTATTAAAAGACAATAAAAAAAAAAAAAAAAAAAAAAAAATCTTTATTCCTCGACCTGCTTAGAGGCACAAGTCCTCGGTGGCTAGGTCCTCCAAACATCAATACAATCTAGCTACAATACATTAACAAACATCAATACAAATTAATTTCAACAATTTAACAAATAATAAACAAGTACAAAAAAGAGAAAAAATAGAAATGTATGCTCATTAACAAATAACATGACCATAGATTTCCATCAAAAAACAAAAAGTAATTTAAAAATTCCGCGCAAAAACCCGATACCAGGAGCAAGCGACGCTTTAGCCATACCGGCATTTGCCATAAGTTGTTAAGGAAACCTGGTCAAAACCTTAACAAGGATGGTATGACCTCTCTCTACCTCACCTAATCTCTGCTTGTGAGAACTAAATAAAATTTTGCACAACTCTAGGACTTTAGGACTTGACAAAATTTATAATTGATTTAATCATAGGAGGCAGAATACTATAATCCCAAGTAGTAATAAATAGACAGACTTCCATAAATCAATGCCAGATCCTACAATAAATGCAAACCTACATATTAATATCTGAATTAACTAACTTGTAGAAGCCAGACTGTATTTAAATTAATACCATTCTTCCGTATAACCTTATAATCTATAAAACCATCTGAATCATCCATATAACAAAAATAACACCACAGGTTTCAACACCTATACTTCGAACCCCAACCCTGGATTGACTATCCCTTTTAACCATATTATCTAAAAAAAAAGAAAAAATATTTTAAAAATAAACAAAATATTTACCTTAGTAACGCAGAGATTTCCTTATTCGAGCCTAATTTCAAAACCAACCCTTGCTTTTTTCTATCTCTAAATGGAAAGAAGAGTTAACAAACCCCCCTCCCCAAAAGAGACAGAAAAAGAACTAATAAAAACCTACCAAAAAGCTTCAAATTCGCAAGACAGCTTTTTGTTTACCCACCAGACTTCAAAGAGAACAAAATAATAAGGGTGTGGTAGTAAATAAACTAATCAATTTATCTTCTATATATAAAATACCTATCTAAAAAATCTGACGTGTTCTTATGTGGCCATCCACTTGAGTTTACCATACCACCTGGCCCCTAAAATTATTTATAATCATGTAGGGGGGTTAGTTTTTGCATTTTTATACTTCTGGTGTCCCACTGATTATGTATACAAAATTTGGTTGAGTTTGGTAAATGGCCAAGATTTTCATTTTTCACCCCCCCCCCCCATTTTGGGCGGTTAGTTTTTGCATTTTTAGACTTCTGGGGGTCCATTGATTATGTATACAAAATTTGGTTGAGTTTGCTCAAACGGCCTAGATTTTTAATTTTTAACCCCCCCCCCCCCTCTACCCCCCTTAATTTTGGGTTGATATTCTCCAAAATCTAAACAGCTCTTAATCTCAATGGACCAATACTACGTGTGAAATTTGGTTTTGATATTCATACTAGTTTTTGAGCTAACTCCTCCAGAAAAATTTGGTAACGCACAGGCTAACAGACATTTTGACAAAACAATTATTATCTCGAAAAATATAATTTTTTCGATGTTCACTTATTAGAGCTTTTTTTGTTGAGCGAAATGCCATGGTTTCGCTCAATTTTTTTAATCAAAATAGTTTCAGCCGTTTTTGAGATATTTCGAAAAAAAGATGGAAAAAACCACTTTGTTCATGCACGATTACAATACTTGAGTATTTATTGATGTTAAACCCTGGCTATGCGGTAATTTCCTGCTTGTTTATGCATATTAAATGGTAAAACTGCACAAATCTAAATACGTCAAAATTATCTTTCAAAAATCTGCAAAGTAAAAACAGTGAATTTTTACAAGTACAAAATTTCAAAAATGCTCTGGGCTAAGAATTCTAAACTAAAGCATTCACCATTAAATTTGATAGATACAATATTTCAAATGAACAAATAAAAATATAGTAATTATATTTCTTTGCTATGGTACATTACTTGGAAACGCATTCCGGAGTTTTGAGCTATTGTAATTTGTAATTAAAAAATGTAATTCAATTGTCAAAAAAAAATCAGCATTTGAATTATGAATTACGAATTCCTTTTAACTTATGTAATTGATATGCAAATTACAAAATGTAATTCAAATACTTCCCAATTCTGATTAAAACCCAATTAGATATATATATATATCATGATTCACACTAATTAGCCCGAAAAACAGTTAGATGAAATGTAAAATAATGTTAAATAAAAATAAATTATTAATAATAACTAACTTTTTTAAGGTAATACAAATGAGAGATCTTCTTAAAAGAGGAATAGGAATTCACCATAGTGGAATTTTGCCTATTCTAAAAGAAATTGTCGAAATGCTATTTCAAAAGGGTTTTGTAAAGGTAATTATTTTGAATTATTTTGACTTTGGTGGTCAGATTGATGATCCTGAAAATTCTTTCAGAAGGGCCACCCAGGGTGAAAATAATTGAAATTTCCTATTTTCACCATTTATGGTTTACTTTAATAAACATGGTTTTAAATGAAAAAAAAAAAAAAAAAATATCAAACTCAATCTGGCCACAAGAGTTTCAATATTAATCTATTATATATAATTATTATTTTGAAAAATTATTTTGTAAAGCTTCTTTTTGCTACTGAAACTTTTGCTATGGGAGTAAATATGCCTGCTAGAACTGTTGTTTTTGATTCAATTCGAAAGTATGATGGATCAGATAACAGAACTTTAAATCCTTCAGAGTATATTCAAATGGCTGGTCGAGCCGGTCGTAGAGGATTAGATACTACAGGCACTGTGATTCTTCTTTGCAAACATAGAGTTCCCGATTTATTTGAACTTAAAAATATGATACTTGGTAAACATACACTATTACTTTTTTGAATTTATTTTTACTAATAACTAATTTATTGTAATTTGATTTAGGAATACCTTCTCTTCTTACTTCACAATTTCGACTTTCTTATTCAATGATTCTTAGTCTTCTTCGAGTTGAAAAAATTTCCGTAGAAGGAATGATGACACACTCTTTTAAAGAGGTTTATTTTTATTTATTTTTATTTTTAAGCATCCTCAAAAATGAACCTTCCATAATAAATTTAAAAATTATTCATATTTTTCAATAATTAAGTGTTCCTTTTAATCATAAGTTTCCTGTATTTGATTCGATCGCGAATCGAATGCAGATGATTTTTCTCAAATTTTAAGTGAAAATAGTATCCGAATTTATATATTTCTAACTTGAAATAGTGAAGTTAATTTTCTCATTAATATATCAAAGAATAATTAACATATTAACGAGAATTGTTTTGATCGTGCTTTTTAAACAAGATATATATCGCGAGACTACTGCTGGTTGAAGCTATTGGAGTCTGCTGAGTCTTAAGATTGAAAAATATATCTTGTTTAAAAGCGCGATCAAAAACAATTCTCATTAATGTGTTAATTATTCTTTGATATATTAATGAGAAAATTAACTTCACTATTTCGAGTTCCTTTTAGATATCTTATTTGCTCACAAGACTGAGGTCCTGTTTATGATTTTAAATTGTTATGAACTCATATAATATCGCCTTCTATCATATAATTTACCACCATGAAATTTCGTATGCTTTGCGTTTCTTCATTGCTCTTTAAATTTATTAAAAAAATCAACTTAATGCAGTACTCGATTAAACTAATGTGTGCATCTAGGCCAAGTATACGATTTGTATATCCTATTTTTGCGCCCCTTTATTGCCAGGTCCCAAATAATATTTGTAGGTATATATAAAATAAAACAATTTAATTTCTATTTTAAAAAAAAGAAATATATGATTAATTTTTTCATATCAAATTTTACTATGTACCTACTTGCAGTGGCGTAGCCAGAAAATTTTCATAGTGGGTTAATCCACAAAGCAAAATATTTAGTGGGAATTTTTTTTCATTAAAACAAATAGTCCAGTTAAATTGTGTTTTAACCGGAAAGTTTTGGGGTAGTTGTAATTTCTTCGACCCTTTATGTTTTTTTTGGGTGTGCTGAACCCGTGCCGCAATGAGGTTAAAGTTTTGAAAAACTGCAATTTTTTGCAAAAAATCGCAGATTTTCCTTCAAAAAATGAAAACCACTCTTCCTAGAAACTTGATTTCTATCTTATTCTCTAGGAAATTTTATTGACTTGAACGTTTAGTTGGGCCACTTTTTGATAAAACTTTGATTTATAGATATCTAACATTTTTCCATGGTAGGATATGATCCGAATCCTCAAAAGTGTCATGGAAAATGCTGAATATCTATTAATCTAATAGTTTTATCAAAAAAGTGGTCCAAGTAAACGTTCAAGTCATCAAAATTTTCTACAGAATGAGATAGTAATCAAGTTCCTAGGATGAGTGGTTTTAACTTTATGAAGGAAAAACTGCGATTTTTTGGAAAAATTGGAGTTTTTCAAAACTTCAACCTCACTGCGGCACGGGTTATCATTATCCAATTAAGATGAAACTTTGTTTGAATTGTAGAAAATTTAATCTAGTTTAAAAATGTATAGAGTAATCTTTGTCGAAAACATGCTCCTTCATGGTCAAAATGGGAAAAAATCGAAAAAAGTGCGAGATTTTGAGATTTGCGAAACAGAAAATATACGCCAATTTTCAACTAGCGCTTGAGCCCGAACGGTTGGTCATAGAAAAAATCTATATGAAGAAATTTGTAGGAAATTTTATGAACTTTCATTTTGAATAGAAAGGTTATTTAGGGAAAGTTGATAGTTTTCGAGTTATAAGCAAAATACCCCCAAAAAATGAGATTTTTTACCTTTTTTTCCATTTTCGACAATGTTCCGTTAGCAAACCTCAGATTTGGATTCAGCACACCAAAAAACATATAGGATCAAGAAATCAAAACTACCCCAAAACTTTCCCGCAAGGGGCCCTTTAGAGAACAATTTAACTGGACTAAAAAGGGACTTCAAGAAATTAAAAAAGTACATAATTCTTAACTTTTAAGGAGATAGGTGTTGGTTCTAGGTGAAACATTTTTTTTTTATGTGAAACCTACCTCGCAATTTTACACAATTTTTATTATTAAACATAATTCTTACTCATCTCATGAGCCCTGCGCCCCCCCCCCCCCATGGCTACTCCTCTGCCTTCTTGGAATTTTTATTTTACTCCAAGCTACAAGAGCCACCAGTAGGGGGCGTCTTTTTTTACGACATTATAAACAGCCCAATTTGCAGTTAGTATTTTTTTTTTTTTTTTTTAGGAAATTTCTTATTTTCCCTCCGATGAAAATGATCATTCACTCAAATATTTATTTTCTCTTTTAACTAGTCGATACTTATCCCTAACATTTTTTTGGCACACCTTTTCTTCGTCTACGTCATCTTTGCTTTAAGATTTTTTTACCTAAATTTATCATATATGAAATAATTTATTGATTTTAAATCTATAATTTATTATCTTTAGGTCCATCATTTCAGCAGTCAAGACAGTCATAAGAAAAAACAACTTGATATTGAATATCAAATAACAATGAGTGATCGAAATCGTATTCACGGTCCTCATGTTGATGCAATGGAAAATTTTTATCGAACGGCAGATGAATATTTAAAAATATGGCGAAAGTTACGACCTATTATGCTGGCACAAATTAGTACAGCCAAATTACTTGTTCCAGGAAGTATTATTTTAGTTACTTCAGGAAATCATTTAAATAAATTGGGTCTTTTACTTTCCTGTGATATAAAATCCAAAGAACCGATATTTAAGGTATCATCGATTAATAAATATATATTTAATTGTCATTTAAACTAATTTTTAAATGAAATATATAGGTTTTAGTTCTTTGTAACTTGGAAGCAAATAAGGATCCTAGTTCTGAAAATAAAAGTGATGATTGGTACAAAATGCTTGCATTAGCTTCTTGGAGAGAGATTTTTGTACCTGAAGGAATAGGTGGTCATACCGTTTTAAACATCAAATATGCTGATATTTTTGAAATATTAAATATGCGTCCTTTAAAAATTAATTGTGAAACAATTTTACGAGATTGGGACAATCGACAAATTCCTCGATTCAGGTATTATTTATAATAATTCAAATAAAATGAAGCTGGTTAAATTCAAATTGGACCTTTGCCGGGGTTCGAAGCTTCTCCTCCTCCCCCCCTTCTGTCCCCCGCTCCTCTGGAGATGATGGGACGTTCCTGGTCGCCCTTGACCTCAGTTTCGACTCTGTTCAGTCATTGAGCGTACTCACTTTTCTTTCTTGCTTGCTTGCCCTTACCCTTACTTGATTTATCTAAGACAACCCTTGCTCACTCTTAAAGCCCTTCTCTCTCGGATCTGACCCCTGATATTCCTGGACAATCTTCTCTCGTCACCCGATCTTGCTTCTTATCTGTTTCTTTCTCTCCTTACAAAAAAACCTTGCCACGTACCACCCGCCTTTCTCCCGAAATTGACACCTGTGCGCCACCAAACCTTCTCGATACCATTGGCTTGAATAGAATCATTCATTGTATTTTATTTATCCCTTTTTAATAAAGGTGAAAGTGATTTTATATATGAAGGGTATTTATTTGAGTGTTTTCACGTACGCCGGTTTAACTACAACTACCCATTCTATCCGGCACAGTCCCTATTACCTACAGTCCACTAACATCAACCCTTATAAATCCCCTTTTTGGATTTAATCAGAAGGAAATGAATAAAATTCAATTTTATTAAACGATAAATATAACAATTTTTACAGAGATAATCCTCCTGGACAAAGCTGTTCCTCAGCTATTCAAGAAATAACCCAACTTACAATGAAAATCAGCGAAAATGTTCCGAATTGGGCTGTTTTATCAAAAGATCTACCTTTAGAATATATTGAGTTACTTGATAGTCTAACCATTTTACGTAATCAATTAATTCAATCTTCTTGTATAAAAATGGCTAATTTTAATAAACAGGTATATATTGAAAAAAAAACTATTATTTTCAATATTTACGGAAAAATAATCAATATATAAATATATTTTAGTTTGAAGAAGTATTCAACCATATGGAATTGTTAAAACAAAAAGAAAATTTACAATATCTACAATCAGACAAAGCACTTACTCTTTATTCGGATTATGAGAATCGAATTAAAGTCCTTCAACATTTAAAATATATTACCAAAAATAATACAGGTATATATAAATATTTATTCGTATGAAAACTCATTTTTTAATTAACCACATTTTAATTTCAATAGTGGAACTAAAAGGGCAAGTAGCTTGCAACATCCGTCGTCATGAACTTATAATAACAGAACTTGTTTTTGGAGATATCTTGACTAATTTAGAGCCAGCTGAAATTGCTGCTCTTTTATCCTGTCTTGTATTTAAGGACAATACGAATAATGAACCCATATTACCCGAATCTATGAATAAGGTAAATAATAATTATCTTATAATGTAAAAATATTGGAAAACTTTTCCAACATAAATTGAAGGTAAAGTAAAGAAAATTCTAGGTAGGTTTCAATTTTATATTTTTTAAATTTTCTTTACTTTATTAAAATATGTTTCACCAAGAACCTACACCATTCTCCCTTAACAAAAATAAATTGAAGGATCTGCTGCAAAAAGGAGGTAACTCCAATTTTTGAAGTTTTCATAAAACCATAAAAACCTATTAAATTTCAAAGGTGTGTTAAAATATTATTTTTGATTAATTTCCTTAATTGTTCTTACATATTAAGGGCCAGTTGTATGTCGGTTGGTAAAGTCTTTCTAAAAGTTAACAAAGGGTAAAACCTTAGAATTCACCTGGTACCCGGTGGAATGCCCAATCAGATGAAAGTGCGTGTCATCTGAATGGCCATCCCGCCGGGCACAAGGAGAATTCTAAGGTTTTACCCTTTGTTAAATACTTTACAAACCGACTTACAACTGGGCCTTAGACAGTATTTTCACTGATCCACATCGTTGGCACCCGTGTGATTGTTACCTCTTTCTTGCCAGAAAATGAATCTTCTATTTACTTCAAGGGAAAAAAATTTCACAAAAAAGTATAATATACTATCATAATATTTTATTTAAAGAAAAATTTAATCGAACAAAAGACAAACCAAGTCAGTAGTTTGAGGAGAAAAAGGAGGTATCGCTTGGTAATTTATCAGCTGAAATTGAATCATTATGGGGCGAGTTTTGATATTCATAATTTTAAAATGACATTTGCTATTTTATTATATTTTCTTTGTTTCGCAAACCTAATTGTTTATCCCTTTCTGGGTCGTGGGCGAAGAGGGTTAAGAACCACTGATGTACAGCCTTTCCAATTCTACTGGTGTTGGTGCTTCGCAGGAGAATTGATTGAGAAGGCTAAAAAAAGTGTGTGTGTGGGGGGGGGGGGGGGGAGTTCTCCCTCAATCTCTAATTGAAACCAAACTCATATAAACTATACTCCTCAAGGGTATAAGTTGCATCTGGTCAATCAAAAAAAATAATTTTCTATATTTCCAGCCAAGAGAAGCAATTACTAAAGTAGCGGAAGAAATCGTAAAAGCTGAAAAATTGTATAAAGTTGCCCAAGTGCCCGGAGACGAAAAAGAAATTAAATTTGGACTTGCCCAAATTGTTTATGCCTGGGCTCAAAATGAGGTAATCTTTAAATGATAAAGTATCTTATAAATAAGTATGTATCTCTTCAAAATTAATTTTAACTCTACTATTTTCTCATTTCATTATATAATCTTTAATTTAAAAGTACTTCTATTGTTTTACAGCTTTCAAAAATATATACAAATATATTGAAGGAGACAATAAAAGAGTGTGTCTTCTGCTGGAATTATAAATTTTATTTATAACGATTTCCAGCAGAAGACACATTCTTTTATTGTCTCTTTCAATATATAAAAATTCTGCTACCCTCGGTACAAAAACTTTCAATTTATATACAAATAACTGAGTATTTAATGGAAGGCAGTCCAGGAATAAATAAAAAGATTATTTCCAATAAAAAGAGTATTTATTGGAAGGTTTTCTCTTTACAATTTTTGAACCGACGTTTCGGAGGATCTCCTTCCTTCAGGGTTCAATGGGTCAATGAAGGAAGTTTGTAATAATTTTCCTTTTTGACTCCTTTTACTGTTCTCGTTGGTGTTGAGAAAATATTTATAGTCTATCCAACATCAATAGAAAAGAGTAATCTAAAATGATTACTTCAAAGAGAAACTCTCAATAAATACTCTTTTATTAGAAATTTTATTCCTGGACTGCCTCCATTTAAATCCTCAGTTAGAATATACTAAAGTATTGGTATCGGTCTCAATCAAAGTCAGAGATTGTAGTATTCATTTAGGTTGAATTTATCACGTGACGGTTTTGCCAAAAATTACATGGGGTCTCACCCAGAGGCCATAACGTGCGATTTTTTCATTTAGGTCTTTTGGATGGATGCATGGATGTTACCCTTTTTTTCTTCGACGATTTTTTCTACAGGTTCAAACGATTGAAATGAAATTCAAAACCTATCATTACTTGAACACAATTAAGGGCTGATTAGTTTTTGGTACATATCGGCCCACAAACATTAGTACTTTATTCCAGTACTTTTTTAGTTTTTTCTAAATATCTTGAAAATCACTTAACCAATTTTGATGAAATTGTATAGACTTTGGATAAAGTCTAGAAACGATCCGTTCCAGTTTATTTAAATACATATAATCACTACAGCCGAGGTGGTTTCAGTCGATTGATTGCATGTCACTAGAAATGAATGGGGAATCTTAAAGACAAATCTTAATCTTCAATAGAATCGTTATGGCTATACTTAATTAAGCATAGATGGAATTAGGGGCAAAATTTGGATAATGAAATTACCTAAATTAAAAAAAAATTAAATATAAGAATTATAATTAGGTAGCTTAGATTTTCGTCCTGGAAAAACATTTCCTAGATTTAAGGAGGTTCTTTCGCGACAATCCACACAA
Organism: Forficula auricularia; assembly: GCA_024734495.1. Lineage (NCBI taxonomy): Eukaryota > Metazoa > Arthropoda > Insecta > Dermaptera > Forficulidae > Forficula > Forficula auricularia. The sequence goes on from JALMQS010000058.1 coordinate 1,888,995, forward strand.
AAAGTTTTAGCCTCGTAACCACTCTATAAATATGAAGGGTTCTCAAATTTTAGGTTATGTGACTGTACTTTTTACACTATTATATTCTCTTTATGAATGGATCGTTTTCAAGCCATTAATCTTATATCCCCTCCACTAAAAATAATCGCCCAAATATGTTTGTTTTTTTATTTTTTATCAAAACTAGGTAAATAATTTCAATTTTTGTTTAAGTTAATCCGAATATATTATTCTAACGAATATTAGTTTTTCATCAAGATGATGAAAGTTCTTGAATGAAAAAAAATAAAATAATAATCATTTTCCCACCCTTTCCCAATCTACCATATGTAAGAAATTTCATTTTTAATTGCAATTATTTCATGTTTGGTGTGGTAAATCTTCAAATTTTAACAGTGTGTGCTTTTATTGACTTATATACCAAGTTTTGAAGACTTCTTGAATTTTTGCATTTGTGAAAGAACTACCTTAATTTAGATATTTCAAAATTTTTGATAAAAACCACATTATGCACTATTAAATTTATTTTTCAACAAATATAGAGTAAAACTAATCGACATTGTTTCTGAGGGGCCCCAATAATAGGGTCGAAACTACGAGCAAGAAGCTGCGCCCTGGGGCCTCCCAGTTCTAGTTACGACCTCGATTTGGGATGAATATATTTAATAGTACATTATATAGTTTTTGTCACTAAATTCTAAAAATTATTCAATCGGGAAAATTATTTTTAATCCATTTCTACGAAATATATATATATATTTTTTTTAATTTTCAGCCATTTTCGAAAATCATGACCATCACTGATGTTCATGAGGGTTTGATTGTTCGATGTATGCAACAACTTCATGAGACATTAAAGGATGTTAAAGAAGCAGCCCGCCATATAGGAAACCCAACTGTGGAACAAAAAATGGAACATGCAGCCACCATGATCAAGAGAGATATTATATTTGCTCCTAGCTTATACACTTTACAATTACCTCAAATAAATACGCAATAATTAATATTTTGTAATCTGTGATAAATAAAAAAATATATTTTAATTTTTTTTTTTTTAATATATAAATAGAAACAAAGAGGTTATCTTCTGCTTGATGCAAATAAATATACACACATATATATCTGTATATATAAATAAATAATAATAAATAAATCTTTATTCCTCGACCTGCTTAGAGGCACAAGTCCTCGGTGGCTAGGTCCTCCAAACATCAATACAATCTAGCTACAATACATTAACAAACATCAATACAAATTAATTTCAACAATTTAACAAATAATAAACAAGTACAAAAAAAGAAAAAAAATAGAAATGTATGCTCATTAACAAATAACATGACCATAGATTTCCATCAAAAAACAAAAAGTAATTTAAAAATTACGCGCAAAAACCCGATACCAGGAGCAAGCGACGCATTAGCCATCCCGGCATTTGCCATAAGTTGTTAAGGAAACCTGGTCAAAACCTTAACAAGGATGGTATGACCTCTCTCTACCTCACCTAATCTCTGCTTGTGAGAACTAAATAAAATTTTGCACAACTCTAGGACTTTAGGACTTGACAAAATTTATAATTGATTTAATCATAGGAGGCAGAATACTATAATCCCAAGTAGTAATAGACAGACTTCCACAAATCAATGCCAGATCCTACAAATGAATGCAAACCTACATATTAATATCTGAATTAACTAACTTGTAGAAGCCAGACTGTATTTAAATTAATACCATTCTTCCCTATATCCTTATAATCTATATAACCATCTGAATCATCCATATAACAAAAATAACACCACAGGTTTCAACACCTATACTTCGAACCCCAACCCTGGATTGACTATCCCTTTTAACCATCTATCTATCTATCTATCTATCTATCTATCTATCTATCTATCTATCTATCTATCTATATATATAAAATAGAAAAGTATGTGGATATATATGTATGTGGAAACGATCTGATTGGCCAGTGTCATAGCCAATGCCAAAGCGTTAAATTATTAGAACGATTCTGATTGGTCAGATAGTGATCGTGCTTAGGCAATGTGTTAAATAAATCTTTCCTTATTCTTCCTTATTTTTGAATCAATTTCATTCAGCACATTCTTTCGATACTTACAGTAAGATTTTAAATTTCAATTATTAAATTGGTATGAACGAGACGCTCCCCGCCAGGGGCTAGTGACGCCGGGCCGAAGGCCCGGTCGTCAGCTAGTATTATCTAAAAAAAGAAAAAATATTTTAAAAATAAACAAAATATTTACCTTAGTAACGCAGAGATTTCCTTATTCCAGCCTAATTTCAAAACCAACCCTTGCTTTTTTCTATCTCTAAATGGAAAGAAGAGTTAACAAACCCCCCTCCCCAAAAGAGACAGAAAAAGAACTAATAAAAACCTACCAAAAAGCTTCAAATTCGCAAGACAGCTTTTTGTTTACCCACCAGACTTCAAAGAGACACTAATCTATAACTAATATATTATTTATTTGTTTGAGACTATACTTTCGAAGGCTTGGCCCTCATCATCAGTCTTTTTAATTATAAATATTATTTTTCATGGGATCAGTATCGCGTGGATATTGAATTTTTTTTCTTTTTTCTCAGCTGAATAGCCAAGTAGAATTTTCAAAAATTTTCAATATCCACGCGATACTGATCCCATGAAGACTTACTTTAAGGAATATTTAGTACAATAATATGTATAATTCAAATTGTACAGTGCATAAATGATGAAAAACTTAAGATTTTATTGCCAAAATAGGGTGGCCCATCATGGGATCTCGAATTGTTCAACTGTCCCAGTAATGGGCAAGCCCGATCCAACATAAGAACATGGTATGATTCTGTATTAAGTTTACTGTTGAGAACCTCTATTGAAACCAAACTGATCAGTACAGGAACGGTCATTTTACTATGAATGGTTCCAATAATGGGCGAGCTGGCGCAATACTGGAGCAGGCCGGCCCAGTACTGGACCTTGGGCATTTTCTTTAAAGCTATAGTAAAATATGAATAAAACAGATAAATTATGTTTACGTCAAGAAAATCTTGTGATTTCAAATATTGCTGTTTAATATCTAATGGGACTCGAAAATAGGTCAAAATGGCCTTTTTCTTGTTTATTATAATTATAACCTCTACAAAAGCAAACTTTATATGGAATATAGGTATTTTTCCTTTATTTTGATGCATAGAAAAATCATGAAATAAATCTTAGGCCAAGGAAAAAAAAATGTTGTCGACCTGAGTCATTCAGAGCCAAATCAATACACTTTAAATAAAAATTTTACCTCACCACTTTAGATTTCCTTGTAATTTGGTACACTGATATATTGTGCTAATATGAATGAAAATACAAAATTTCAAATTTTTATCTTGAATAGTTTTTTTTATACGGCCTTGTGAAATTTTTCAAAAAATCGCAAAAAAACCACGAACAAACAATTTTGAAACTGCTCTAAAAGCTGTCTTAATTGAGTTAGTGAGGTGGGATAGGTGTCATTTTGCAGCTTCTTTAATGCTCTTTTCAGAGACATATGTCATATAGGTTGTAATAATTTTTTTTTTTCAAAATGTAAATCAAATTTTTGATTTTGATTTTTTCTAAAAAGTATGACTTTTAAAATTTTCAAAAAAATTCTGTAAATAGATAGTACTTTCATAAACTACTATGCAAATTATAATGATGGGATGGTAATGGGGTCTATGTTTAAAAAAATTATTACTGACTCTTGTTTTTCATAAATACCCAGTTTTGACCAAATAATAATGATTTTAATGTAGGGAAACGACATTTTATGAAAAATCACTGTGTATATTAAACTATGGTTTTTTTTCTATCTCTAACACGATGATTTGTTTTCTTCAATGGATTACAACACTGAACTCTTACCACAGTACTGCATTTTTCACTAGTTTCTATATTTTCTAAAAATGTCTTAAACTTTGCCTTTTAATTACAAGTTTTAATCATAGATTAAATTAGCTATTAAAACACACAAAAAACAGAAGTTTAAAGTATCAATTGTTTTATGTAAGGTATAACTATTTTACATTATGGAATTGATAACTTTAAGACATTACTAACATTTAAAACACTATTTGTCAGCAAGGACTCTAGTCACTGAATGAATGCTTGTGGAGACAGCCTGGCTTTTGGCAGACTGGTATTTGTTTTAACTTGCTCACAACCACAAACAGGTTCCAACTTGCTAGACCTGCAGAGACTGGATCAAGCACTAGAGACTGGTAAAGAGACTTTCGTAATAGGCTTAGACATTTCAAAGGCCTTCGATCATGTCTGGCACAAAATCTTCTTGCCAAATTACCTGCATTTGGCCTTCCCCCGAGCCTCTGCAAGTTGCTTGAGAGCTTTCTCTCAAACCGCTCTATTAAAGTCGAGGTTGACGGAATATCATCCTCGTCCTTTAATACTAATGCTGGAGTTCCTCAGGGCTCAGTCATCTCTCCCACACTCTTTATTATCTATATTAATGACCTATTAAATCTGCCCTCCAATCCAATACATTGTTACGCTGACGATAGCACCCTCCACAACGCTCAATCCTTACTAGACAATCGCGCAAACATAGCCTCCTCAATAAATTCAGATTTAAGCATGCTTAAAAAATGGGGATCTCACAATTTGGTAAACTTTAATGCTGGCAAAACACAGTGCTGCCTAATTTCTAGGCGCGCAGATAGGAACCTTCCGGACATTTCCTTTGATTCGAGCTCATTGGAATTCCGTAATAAAATATCAATGTTAGGTGTCACCTTAGGTTCTGACCTCTCTTGGAATGACCATATTATCTCAGTAGCAAAAGCTGCAGCATGTAAGCTTGGCTTTCTTTTTCGAACCAAACGATTTTTCACCCCCACTCAACTCCTTATATTATACAAGGCTCAAATTCGCCCCTGTCTTGAATATTGCTCGCATTTGTGGAGAGGAGCCTCCAAGTATTCTCTTAATACCTTAGATGCAATTCAGAGGCGAGCTATCAGACTGATAGGCGATCCTACATTAACTGACACTCTCGACTCCCTAGCCCATCGTAGATCTGTCTCCGCCCTATCCCTTTTTTATAGATATTACCATGGCTTTTGTTCTGACGAAATAAAATCGATAATCCCACCAAAGGCCTCATTTGCCCGAAATACACGATTTTCTAAAATTCAACACCCCTACGCGCTTAAACTAGATACTAATCGAACAAACGCATTCGCCAATTCATTTATCCCTATGACATCTAGAGACTGGAATTCTCTTCCCCCGACCGTCTTTCCAGCTACTTATAACCTTCAAACTTTCAAGACCAGCATCCACAGATACCTTCGACCTCTACCCAATCCCTAAATCTCCCCTTATCTTCACGTTACAAGGGTCCACCACGGACTTCAGAGGTTGTACCTTCTTGGTGCAACTTCTTCTTGTATCAATATCATTATAAAAAAAAAAAAAAAAAAAGTGAATACAAGGGAAATTTCTATTTCAGATAACATGTGCTTATCAAACTATTTAGCCTACAACAATATTTATTGTAAATTAACTAACTTTTCATGACATAGCATAAATTTATTTAATTTTATTTAAAATGTTGGTGTTTTATTTGTCTTAGTTTTTACTAATATTTTTATAAGACTAATTTAAAGTACAATCGTTCATATTTTTCATGAAAGCATTTATAGGACTATTATTAATCTCTACTATTAAACACTTATTTAACTAGCACAGAGTGTTTTTTTTCATAACCATAGTTTAATATACACAAAGTGATTTTTCATAAAATGTCGTTTCACTACATTAAAATCGTTATAATTTGGTCAAAGCTGGGTATTTATGAAAAACAAGAGTCAGTAATAATTTTTTTAAACATAGACCCCATTACCATCCCATCATTATACTTTGCATAGTAGTTTATGAAAGTACTATCTATTTACAGAATTTTTTTGAAAATTTTAAAAGTGGTACTTTTTAGAAAAAAATCAAAATCAAAAATTTGATTTACATTTTGAAAATTTTTTTTTATTACAACCTATGTCATGTTGCATGTCTCTGAAAAGAGCATTAAAAAAGCTGCAAAATGACACCTGTCCCACCTCTCTAACTCAATTAAGACAGCTTTTAGAGCAGTTTCAAAATTGTTTGTTCGTGGTTTTTTGCGATTTTTTGAAAATTTCACAAGGCCGTATAAAAAAAAACTATTCAAGATAAAAATTTGAAATTTTGTATTTTCATTCATATTAGGACAGCATATCAAATACCAAACCAATACCAAATTTAAAGGAAATCTAAAGTGGTGAGGTAAAATCGGTGTGTTGAGTTGACATGGAATGACCCACCTGTGTTATGTGGGATTAAATAAAAATTCAAATTTTAATCACAAAAATAAAAGCTTTAACAGCTTCAAAGGAGACAATAAAAGTGAGTCTTCTGCTGGAATTATAAATTTTATTTATTTATAACGATCGTTATAAATAAATAAAATTTATAATTCCAGCAGAAGACACACTCTTTTATTGTCTCCTTCAATATATAAAAATTCTGCTACTCTCGGCAAAAACTTTCAATTTAATTTAACAGCTTCATTACTAATTGATAATTGTTCCTCAATAGATTAAATAGATGGCCCTTTACTAGTACTTCGGATACAATACTGGCCCATTATCGGTGTATCAGGTTAGTTATGGTATATATATTTTTTTTATTTTTGTAAATGCAACCAGTGTGTTAAAATTGCGGTTACAGATAATAGAATGGCCCCTAGTAGCACAATGTTCAAACTATATAGTAACTATATAGTGCCTATATAGTTTTCGAGAATCTATATAGCTCCTACAACAATGTTTCAAACAATATAGTAACTATATAGGAGCTATATAGATTCTCGAAAACTATATAGGCACTATATACTTACTATATAGTTTGAAACATTGTTGTAGGGCCTATATAGATTCTCGGAAGCTATATAGGCACTATATAGTTAGAAACATAGTTGTAGGAGCTATATAGATTCTCAAAAACTATATAGGTACTATATAGTTTGAAACATTGTGCTACTAGGGGCAGGTAAAAATTTGGACCAGTTTGCTTAATATGTTGCAGGGGAAACTCAGTTTTACATCAATTTTTTTCTTAACTGCCCCATTACTGGAGCGTTTACTTTATATACAGATAAATAATTTCGATATATATGTGTGTATGTTTATTTACATCAAGCAGAGGATAACCTCTTTGATTCGCTTTATGAATCAACAACTCTCCTACTCTCTCGGCAAAATAAAAACTTTACAATTTTTTTTTTTTAACATTTATTATTGAAAAAAATTTACAAAATAAAAATGAACAATTAGTTGAATGAAAAATGAATAAAATTGAAGTACATATGTGAATTTTATATTAAAAAAAAAAAATATTCATTTTCGAATTCGAATTAAAGAGCTCTTTGTTCACTTCCAGCCATTTGTCCTTGTCCTTTACTCACTTCACTAATTAAATTCCATTGTCCTTCAATATTTTCACGCCACAAACTGACTTTATTATCTCCCCCGGAGACTGCAAGTATATTCCCTGAAAGTGACCAGCTAACATTCCAGACCACATCATCGAACGTGTGCAATACTGATGGATTCCAATTGATATTGTCATCGCTGGTCCAAATAATAACCCGTCGATCTTGTGAACAGCTGGCAATTGTACTTCTCGGCAATCCTATCGAGGGGGCCCAGGCCACATCCCGGACCCAATCCGAATGCACATCCAGTTTGGCTTCTTCAACCCACTGATCCCCTTCCTCCTTCCAGATTTTGACCAAATTATCGCATCCTCCGGTGACAAGTCGTTTAACAGGCATTCCCCCGCGATTTGCCGCATTTGGATCAAATGATTCATTTGGCGTTGTGGAAGGACACCAGCTGATTGCATTACACCCAATTGTATGTGCACCCGGAATCTTTTTCACCTCCCAATTGCCACCTTCAGAGTTATTTGTTAAAATAGATATAGATCCATCAGAACTTGCGCAGGCCAAAATTAATCCATATTCGTGAGGGGCCCAGGCAATGGCATTGACAGAAGAGTCATGGTTACAATTTTCCAATAATTTAGTCCATCCGCCTGATTCTTTCCATATAATAACTTTTCTATCGTAAGAACATGAAGCCAGAAGATTTCCGAATTTGGGATGAGCCCAAGCAACTTGCCATACAGGGCCAAAATGACCTTTGAGATCGGCTGTTAAAGTCTGGGTCCCATTTTTAATGTCATAGATTTTAATCGAATGATCCGAAGAACAGGTGGCAAGTTGTAATCCATAATAATCCATTTCTGCATCATGAATCATATCTTCATGACCAGTGTCCACTGTGCTTAAAATAGATACCATTTTTCTTTAAGATATATCAATTAAATTGTTAATAAGAAACGGTGATAACCTAGTACGTGTTATATACAAGTTGGCAGATTCAACTGGTCTCTAATCCAACTTTATCATCGCTAGTGCGCATGCGCCAACCGAAGGCGCCAATTAAGAGAGTTTTTAACTAGCGTGGCATAAGAGTAAAAATATTTTTTTATATATTTATTCTGAATGGAAATTAATAGCTATTACAAAATAATTTATTGTTCGTATATTAAATAAGGTAGTTGTTTCACCATATTGGTTTTCTTGGGATTTTTTTGAAATTTAGACAGATTATTATTTAAATACTTCTGCATCGATTTTTTTTTATGATAATGATGAGAGAAGGAGTTACACCAAAAAGGTGCAACCCCTAAAGGCCTGGGTTGGCCCCTACATCAGGAAAAGAAGAAGAAACAATTTTATGGGTTGGGCGGGGGTCGAAGGTATCTGTGGATACGTGTCTTAAATAGCTGAAGGTTATAAGTCACAAATATGGTGGCAGAGAGCGAGTTCCAGTCTCTGGAGGTCATAGGGATAAAAGAGTTGGCGAAAGCGCTTGTTCGACTTTTATCCAATTTGACAGCGAAGGGGTGCTGAGCGTTTGAAAACCGCGTGTTTCTCGTAAAGAGGGCATTAAGGGGGATAATTGATTTCAGCAGATTGGTGGCAAAACGAAATTTATGAACAATATAGTTCCGGAGATATTAAATTCCAAAGATAGAGTTTTTCAGACTCTTATACATTGCACATTATACGGGTTACCGGAAAGTTTACATGCATTTTTAGACTTCTGGGGGCCCACGGATTATGTATACAAAATTTGGTTGAGTTTGGTACAAGGGCCTATATTTTAATTTTTTGACCCCTCCCCCCATTATGGGTGGTTAGTTTTTGCATTTTTAGACTTCTGGGGGTCCACTGATTATGTATACAAAATTTGGTTGAGTTGGCTCAAATGGCCTAGATTTTCAATTTTTACCCCCACCCCCTTAATTTTGGGTCGATTTGCACTATAATCTAATCAGCTCTTATTCTCAATGCACCGAAACTACGTGTGAACTTTGGTTTTGATATTCATACTAGTTTTTGAGCTAGTTCTTTCACAAAAATTTGGTAACGCACAGGCAACCAGACTAACAGACATTTTGACAAAACAGTAATTATCTCTAAAAATATAATTTTTTCGATGTTCACTTATTAGGACTTTTGTAGACCGAAATGCCATGATTTCGCCCAATTGTTTTTTCAAAATAGTTTCAGCCGTTTTTGAGATATTTCGAAAAAAAGAAGAAAAAAAAACACTTTTTTCATGCACGATTACAATACTTGACCATACCCTGTATGTTAAGGTAAAAATTACTATAAAACTATTGTAAAATAAAAAAAGACTAATTATTTTTTGGAGACTAAAATTGGTGGTGGGCTCAAAAAGTAGAACTATCAATATAAGTCCTAGATCCTTTGATCGATTTGTACGAAATTTCGCCTATGCACCCTCTATATGACCTTATAAAAATGTCTCATTATTTGAAATTGATAGTGGCTCAGAAGAGGAGGGGTTCGAAAATAAGAGAGGGAATAGGTGTATGGTAAAATCATGTGGTTGGCCACATCAGATTATTTTGAGTTTGTTTTTGGTCGCTGCCCAATATAATTTTTTCATTGTCGTTTTATGTTTGTCGACCCCAAAATTTAGTCACGTGGCTCAAAATGGGGTGGTCGCTACCATTGGCGCAAATTCTTATAAGAACCTTTATTAAAATACCATCAGAAAAGTCTAAACTCAATACTTTACGAGTTATGTAAATATTTTTTAATATAAAAATTCAAGCCCAATGATTTAGCCAGAAAATTTTTTTGATACACATAACATTTCGAATTTGTTTGATGATTCGGATTTCAATAAAAATTTTCAGCTTTAGTAGGGGCCACCATTTATCTAGTAAAACGGCTTTTATTTTTATAAAATAATGTTTACTTTTCTCAGAAAAAAAATATTTAATTTTGAAATTTTAATCCTCTCTAGCTACTTACATAATTAGTCATCGGAGCTAATTATAGATAATGAACTTTCTTTTAGAAAATCAAAATATCAAAATGTTTCTTCATTAGTTTTTTAATATGTATAATATCTAGAGAGCTCTATGTGTATCTAACTTTCCACATAAATTTCACCATTACTGCCTACCCTTTGAGGAACACAAATTTATATAATAACCTTTATTAAAGAAGAAATTATTTCCAAAAGAAAAGTTCATATCAGTGAAATGTCTAAAATCAATAGTTTACGCATTAAAAAAATTCCAATACATATAAGAGCGAATGGACTTGAATCAATAACAGATATCTCTCTGATGGGGCGAGACATCTCCCGATATAACAAACCAAAAGAATTATAAATGAGAAAGTAATCGATATTGTTTTATCGATTTAATCTATCTTGAGGTTCATAGTAATTTTTTAATAGAAGAAAATAGCATTTTAATTAATAATTTTGAAGTTTAAAAGAAAGTATATGAAAAGATTCAATTTCTTTTCTCCGGGAGCGAATCAACTAGAAATGGTAAAAAGTTTTATTTTTTTCTCATTAGATATTTATTCAAATCTATTGAAATTTCATATCTGTGTGTTATTCTTATTTAATTTTATATAAAAACAAATTTATATTAGGAAATTTGCATTTTATAAGGTAGTTTATCTGAAGTCCAATTTGAAAAAACGCTAATAACTCCGTTGAAATTTTTTTTAAAAACATGAAATTAATACGTATTATAAAACCATTAATTATTAATAATTTAGTTCAATTTTGAACGAAATCGATTTAGTATTTTTTGAGAAAATGTTCAAAAACCCCGGCCGTTTTAGACATTTTAAAATTCAACCTCCATGTCACAAGTCAAAATTTCGTTTCATATGACTTTTTAAACTTTTTTCAAAGACATCCCTTGATTTCAAAAATGGCCTTTCATAGACGGTTTTTGGAGTTTTCTCAAAAAGTACTTAATAGATTTCATCCAAAATTGAATTAAATTTTTAATAATTAATTGTTTTATAATATTTATTAATTTCATGTTTTTAAAAACATTTTATTAGTGTTTTTTTAAATTGGACTTCAAATAAACTACCCTTTAAAATACAAATCCCCTAATAATAATTATTTGATATAAAAGATAATTGAAAATAAAACACAGATATGAAATTTCGGGGACCATGGGCCCGATTTCTCGTTGAGACGATGTCGAATGCCTTCAAAATATTTTCAAATATAATTTTCATTAATTATAAATGTACAAGAAATATTTTTATTTGTTTATCACGCTCGTTTAAAACTTTCTTACCATTCTTAATCCGCGCATTTTGTTAGTGCATGTGCACTAAGGTGGCCCTTATTTTGGGTATTTTCGAATTTTTACGCTCGCAGGGGCTCATTTGGTTCGAAATAAATAAAAAAAAAATATCTTCCAAGCTTCAAGTCTCTATCTCAATTTTAACCTGTGCCTCAGAGCGATGCAAGTTTCCCATCTAAATAACATGGGGTTTTTGGCATTGAACGATCAATTTTTTATTCGGGCCAAATCAATGGTTTAAAAATGTCGAAACTCTTTAGATTTTATTCTTATAATAGCTATCCTTCTGAATTTTTACAGATTTGTAGCTATTATAATTTTGGAGTCTATAACTTACTAGCAGATATGGTAGTATTTTATCTAGCTGTAACTCCAAAATTATAATAACTAAAAATCTGAAAAAACTCTGAAGGATAGCTACTATTACAAGGGTAAAGTTTACAGAGATTCCAATTTTTTGAAATGTTACTTTGGCCGGAATAAAAAATTGATCGTTTAATGCCAAAAACCTCATGTTATTTAGATGGGAAACTTACATCGCTCTGAGGTACAGGTTAAAATTGAGATAGGGGTTGAAACTTTGGGGATATTTTTTTTTATTTATTTCGAACCATATGAGCAGGGCCGGGGTGCAAGAGATGCATGGCACCACAAAAAAGTTTTTTTTTGGCTTTTCGGCCTTTCAAACCATAAGCCAATTTGTGATACCAGTTATTTTTTTTTATTAAAATTTGTCTCTAAGGCAGGGGATCAATCATCAGCCGAACGCCTCGACCCGGTCCCCACTTGATTAGCAGGTGGAGACACTAACCACTAAACCAGCCCCCCCCCCCCCAAAAAAAAAGTTATTTATAAACACATTCACAAAGATGCCCATTAAATCGTGCTAATTAATATTATATAAAATTATGTATGTATATAGGTAAGGTAATACTTTTTTGTTATAACTAAGGATTATATGAAAGTACTATCTTTTTTATGTTTGTTTCAAATAGGTACATTCTTTTTTAAAATTATACAAAGTAATTAGTTTATAAAAAGTTTCCTTTATCATTTTTATTTTAATGTTTTATTTCTTAAACAGATTAACAGTTATCAAATAATTAAAATCATAATTTTAAAATCAACGCACTTATTATTATTAAGTATTGCCGGAATATAACATTGATGATGAGCAGTGGCGTAGCGAGCTTAACTCGCGCCCGGGGTACAATACCTTTTTAGCGCCCCCCCCCTTATTCGAAAACTATATAATATTATATGTAAAATATACTCGCAAATTAATAAATAAAGTCATAGCTTGAGCTAGGCTTTAAATTTGAGAAAAAAAAATGTAGTTGAGAAAACAAGACTAGATTTTGAAATGTATATGATCATCTAGAATTAGTTCAAAAGATACATATTATTTATTTTACATATTTATAAAGAAATATTTAAAAAACACGCAGTTTTAAAACAATAAAAAAGTAAATATTTATTATCTATAAGGAGATAGGTACATATATTTAATAATAACACATAAAGACACAGGTCGTCAGCCCTGCCAGTAGAAAAGACGTGCCATTTCTATTATGAATATATTATTACAGTTTGATTTAGACTATTAGTGTTCCTTTTTTCCTTTTTATTTACGAATTAACATTTATTATATTACACAGGCACTAAATTTAAGAGAAATCCATTATAATAAAAATAAAAATTATCCAGCAATTTTTCGTTTTTGCGGCCCATTTGGCGCCCCTTTGTGAGTAGCGCCCGGGGCATGATAACCCCCTTGCCCCTCGCTACGCCACTGATGATGAGGAAGGGCGGCAAATTATATCTTGCACCCTTGAGACGGCCCTGCATATGAGCCCCTGTGAGCATAAAAATTCGATAATTTTTAAGAAAAAAATAAAAACCGACTTCAAAAAATTAAATGCAACAAATGAAATACACTAAAAGGTATAAAATAATTATTATCTTATTTAGTTACAACTAAACGACGAAATATTAACATGAAATTACTTTTTGAAGTCGGTACCAAACAAACTATACCCATAAGCGAGCGTACCCGCCAAACGTACTAAGTAAGATCCGCTGAGTGCGATTCATAAAAGGTATTTGTTTGGCACCAACTTCAAAAAGTAATTTCATGTTAATATTTCGTCGTTTAGTTGTAACTAAATAAGATAATAATTATTTTATACCTTTTAGTGTATTTCATTTGTTGCATTTAATTTTTTGAAGTCGGATTTTATTTTTTCTTAAAAATTATTTTTATTTTTCTCTTTTTAGTGATGTTATTAATAGTGATCATATCATCAGAACTTGACCAAATTAATATGACACCATCCCTAAGACACCCCCTTTCGGATAAAAAAAAGAACCATCGAAATTGGTTCATAAACAAAGAGGTTAGGTCTAAACAAACCTAATAAAAAAGGTCTAATACCTATGAAAATAAACTGCAACGGATCGTTGCTAAACTTTATCCAAATTCATTTGAAATATTAATATGTTCTAGAGTAAAGTACTTTAAAATATAATTTTATTAAAAACTTTATTTAACCTTTTTTGTGGGTCCCAAGGTACTTAATTAGGATATTAAATTTCATCAAAATTGGTTAAGTCATTTTCAAGATATTTAGAAAAAACTAAAAAAAGTACTGAAATAAAGTACTAATGTTTGTGGACCGATATGTACCAAAAACTAATCAGCTTCATTTTGTTAAAATACTGGTAGGCTTTCAATTTCAATTCATTCGGTGCAACGGTGTGGAAAAATTCGTGGACGAAAAAAACGATAACACACACACACACATACATCCATCCATCCGCACGCACTTCCAAAAAAAATGGCACTTTTTGGCCTCTCGGCGAGATCCCAGGTAATTTTTGGCAAAACCGTCACGTGCTAAAATTCAATCTTATTGAATACTTCAATTTGTGACCTTAATTGAGTCCATGGGTTCCGTAGTCTTTACCTGAGGACCCTTTGAAGTCGCGCTTGCCGCGAGAGCGATTCCAATACTTTCTCCCATGCTTCGCATTGGATAAAGTAAAAAAACGAAAAAAAATGGGACCAATCGGAAGCTAGACTGGACCCAATGCAAATTTTTTTTTCAAAATCGGTTGACAATTGGCGGAGATATGAGGTAACATAGGCACAAAAAAAAAAAAAAATTCAGCCGAATAGAGAACTTCCTCCTTTTTTGAAGTCGGTTAAAAATACCCAAAAAATGTGCACTAGTAATGAAAAGGTTGGATTAGAGACCCTTCTGCATATTCGGGAATTGACGGAAACAGCCGAAGGATTCCGATAACTATGATTCGTCTGGCGCGAAATCGAAATAAGTCGAACTCGTCCGAACACCGTCTCCCTCCCTTCACCCCGTAAATGTCACAACTCGTTGAGCCCCGTTCTCTGCGTCTCACAAGCGCAGTCCGCCGGAGAACGTCAAATAAACAATACTTATCGAAAGTTGCCTCTTTTTTTTGCGCTTGGTTTCGTTTTCTTTTTTTTTGTGAGTGAGTTTGATCAGAAATGCCACCGTGAATTTTCTCAAACATGATCCCATCTGATTACGTTATTTTTCTGACCATTTACTGCTTGATTGCCCATTCTCAAGGTAAGATTCACCGACCTGGTTGCTATGGTTACATTTAAGGACCAAATAGAAAAACAAATCTGACAGCTATCAACACAATAAATAAAAGCGTCCAAGTGTGATTAGCGCTCATATATTGAGAGAATAATATACATATTTAATAATATAATAATAATTTATTCGGATTTATGCCGATAATCTTAAAAAAATAATTTTGCGTGACTTTTCAAAAACTCTGCTACTCTCGGCAAAATATTATTTTAATTTTATAATAATTATTATTATTTTGAATATTTATGTCCATCGATTAAATTAATAAAGTTGTTATAGAGAAATAAGGACTAGGTACCTATATCTATTATGCAGATAATTTAAATTTTATTGCCAACGTTTCGTCAACTTTGTTGACTTCTTCAGGGCTCAAATAGTTAACTTCCCTGCATATTTGTCATTTTTATAATTATTATTTCTTAGTAAACAATCTGATTGATGTTGACTTGACTTGATATGTTTACTAAGAAATAATAATTACAGGATACTTCTTCTCTCCTCCAGCAGTGCTCGAAATTTGCCGTTTCTTAACAGAAGCATCAATAGATTTTTTTTTTAATTACAGAAATTGATTAGAAACGGCCAATTTCGAGCACTCCTGGGAGAGAGAAGAAGGATTTTTCCCTCGTTGGCCCTTTTAAATCCTGAAGAAGGGGGAAGATCCTGCAAAACGTTTAAAGAGGATAAAACTTTCCAATAACTTGTTTTATTTGGAATTTTATTTTTTTCATTATACTTCCATCAATTCTCTATTTAAGGTAGTTGTTTCGCGTCAATATTAGCAAAAAGTTAATGCTAGAGTATATAGAACAGACAATAAGGATTCATAATTCATAAGCCCAAAACTTTTTGCTATTTATGTACCACTACTAGCCAATCCCGTGCTCGTTAACAAATCTGGCAACACTGTCCGAGTTTGTATATATTTTATCATAGAAATTTCAGATAAAGTAGATTATAAAGGAAGATTTATAAAACAAAAAGTTCTTAATAAGCGATTAAAAGCTGTTGCGACAATGGCTGAAGCAAAAAAACGCCAAAAAAATTACTAAAGTTAACCCACTTTTTAGGCTAAATACATGCATTGTTGCCAGCTTGTTTTTAGTGTAAATTTTTCATTATATATTTTTCATTATTTATTCATTAATATCTCAGAAACTGTCTTGTATCTATGAATTAAAATTTTCTTAAAATATGTATTATAGTTATTGTTTAATGTTGGTTTAGTTATTTATAACAATGGTAAGAAGAGTTTCTTAATTATACACTCGGGAGCAGCTAAATCGACTCAACCTCTAAGCGCGCATACAAAGTCGTTTTTCTTTTAAATGGCCAAGCCGATATTTATAAAATAAATATATCTTTAAAGCTTATTTATTTAGCTTTACATTGATATCAATGTCAAGCAAATCGGCTCATTACTTTTTAAATTATGTGATCTGAATGACAA
Organism: Forficula auricularia; assembly: GCA_024734495.1. Taxonomy (NCBI): domain Eukaryota; kingdom Metazoa; phylum Arthropoda; class Insecta; order Dermaptera; family Forficulidae; genus Forficula; species Forficula auricularia. The sequence continues at coordinate 1,905,835 of JALMQS010000058.1, forward strand.
TGAAAGGAAAAAAGGATGTAAAGGAAAGGAAAAGTAGGGATGTTCAAAATTAAAATTAAATTGACATTTTAAACATAACAAAGAAAATTTATTTTCTTAATAATTTGTGTTGCCCCCCTAGCTTTTATAACAGCCCGCATGCGATCCTGCATCGACCTGATGAGTTTTTTTATAAAATCTTGAGGGATGCCTTCCCATTCATCTAACAAGGCTGTCTTAAGCTCATCAATGGTCGAAGGTACCGAATTTCTGACTCGAACCCTTTGTTTGAGGTGGTCCCACATATGTTCGATGGGATTCATGTCTGGGCTGAGCGCTGGCCACTCCATGGTGTGGATAGCGACTTCGGTCATGTATTGCCGAGTGACCATCGCAGCGTGGCACCGGGCATTATCATGCATCAGTAAAAATTTTTCCCCAATAAATCCTTTATATGGAACAACATGATGCAGGAGAATGTCAGCAATGTAACGGTCAGCTGTTAGACCCCCTCTCCGGCCTCCACCAGGCACAAAAACAATATCTGTTTTTCCCTCCAGAGAAATGCCACCCCAAATCATGCCGGAACCACCACCATATGACACTGTTTGAGAGAAACAGCATTGAGAAAATCGCTCTACCTGACGCCTGTAGACCCGACTTCTCCTGTCACTGCCATGAATGCACACTCTACACTCATCTGTGAATAGGGCAGCCCGCCATTGGTCGATACTCCAATTGAGATGCTCTCGAGCAAATTGAAGTCGAGCTTGACTGTGACGTGAGGTTAATTTTGGTCTAGAGGCAGGTCTTCTGCAAGTGAGGTTGGCTTCCTTCAAGCGTCTTCTGACTGTCCACCGACTGACAGCCAGACCTCGAACTTCTCTCAGCTGCTGCTGGACATCGACACCAGTGAGGTGGCGGTTTCGGAGAGACGTCGTGACGATAAAACGTTCATCCCTCTCAGACGTGCACCGTCGGTGGCGGGTATTTGGTCTCTGAGTGAAGGCACCAGTCTCCTGAAACCTTCTGTAGACCCTTGAGACAGTAGACTGACTTAAGTTCAATTGACGAGCGACTTCTCTTTGACTAAGGCTCTGTTCCAACAGAGCAACAACTTGAGCGGCAACTTCTGGCTTAGTATCCATGATTTTCTGAAAACAATTGTGTCAATTTGCGTAGATGTGTTCAGGTCAATTGCTGAAAATCAATTAATAAGAATAATTGGTTACATTGGTTTTTACAAGGAAATTGTAACTAACAAGTAGCGGCAGCTAGGAACAGCAATTTTACCAGTTCAGCCATTCGGATCACATAATTTAAAAAGTAATAAGCCGATTTGCTTGAAATTGATATCAATGTAAAGCTAAATAAATAAGCTTTAAAGATATATTTATTTTATAAATATCGGCTTGGCCATTTAAAAGAAAAACGACTTTGTATGCGCGCTTAGAGGTTGAGTCGATTTAGCTGCTCCCGAGTGTAATTAAATATGTATGTAAACTTTCCGATATCCCGTATAGTGCAATGTATAAGAGTCTGAAAAACTCTATCTTTGGAATTTAATATCTCCTGACTATATTGTTCATAAATTTGGTTTTGCCACCAATCGATGCAGAAGTATTTAAATAATAATCTCTCTAAATTCCAAAAAAATCTTAAGAAAATCCATATGGTGAAACAACTACCTTAAGATAATAAAAAATGATTAAGTATTTTTATATTTATATCCATGTGTATATCATATATATACCAAACAGATTCGAACTGGAGACTCTTTGTTTAGAGGTATTGTAATCACAGAGTTAATGTGTTAAAAAGATACGAAATCCAGAGTCGTTTTTGTGTCACTGTGCGAAATGGGAAAGCCGGACCCCTTAAATTATAATAACATTTATAGGAATTTTAAATGGAAAATTATATCCATATATTTATCCATATAGTTTATATAATACTTTATTTTTTTTTCAATTTTTGGGCTTTTCGTTCATCCTCACAGTTTGCGCACCCATGAATACTGCCCTGACAATAAAAATAATATTTTACAAAAGATATCAACATTATTCTTTATAAGAAATTTATAAAGAGAGTATGAATGACGTATAATTTTTTCAAAATTTTAAGTCAAGTGGTTTTTATTAAGAAAATCAGCTATAATTGGCCACTTTATCGTCCCCTCACACCTTCATAATAAAAATTAAACAATAAACAATACAGTCTAGCTTTACTTTACTCATAGCCCCCGCAAGGCGAAGTTCAGATGCACCCTCAGGGCCCCGGACCAACCCGTAACATTTTTTTTATGGGGGTATGTTAGGAAAAAATACGTAAAAATATTTGTTAACCGTAAAAATTAATGTTTATTTAATATTATTACTATTTTTTTTTTAATTTAGTATCATTGGAAATAAAAATGTATGTGATTGTAGTTTAGTTCATTTTTTACTTTTAGGACCTTATCCAGGCACTATATTTTTTTTTCATTAAAATAACACCACAACACCACAGCGATTGGCGAAATAACAAAAAATAAAACTCATTCTGGTCAACTTTTTCCACCTCATAAAAAACACATACTTATTCCATAATAAGGGGCCCGCTTCAGATTTTGGGCCCTGGGCCCGAAATTTCATGCAGGGGCTATGACTTTACTATAGGTACTATCCTCTCTCCAGGATAAAAATATTTTTTTATTTTTGAAATCAAAAAAATTTGGTTCCCCCCATAATCCGATTAAAATTTTTAAATCCAAAAATACCTCTTTTATAAAATTTACTATGAATTTAATATCAAATCGAATGTAAATATATATTATATTTTATCGCAAGATATTTAGGGGTTGGGGTGGGGGTGGCAACAGCCTTATACACCCTGGTTACACTACTATTTTTTCTTAGTTGATATGCAATTTAAATCATGCAATTTGTTGAATCTCATAGTCTAGTAAAGTGAAAGTTTTTAATCAAGAGTGGAGTGCTGTTTATATTTAAGATACCTTTTCACTAACGTCGATGATCCATATTAAATAAAAGAAGCGATCAAATCAGAAATGTGTTATTCTTTTATCTTCAGAGTATTCCTTATAAAGTTATAAATTACACAACAATACTACTTGTGACAAAATATTTTTTAAAACCAAATTAATTAATCAATTTTTTTTTAAATGAATGTACCTATATTATATTTGATATTCATATATATCTACTTATTATGGGCACCCGCAGGGGGAGGGAGCAAAGAAATTTGTTCCTCTCCTAGCCCCCCTAGATTTGATTTTATATATGTATATATTTATTATAAATTTTGTTCCACACCTTTATTTATTTATCTTCTTCAATTCCGAGCGTCGGCGATTGCTATGTAAAGTATCCTCTCTTTTGTAATTTTCCTAGGGAAATTTTTCACAGGGGTGGTTTCCCGTTTCTTCCTCCTGGATTAGTGAGACGCTTTGCATTTTTGTCAAAGATGAAAATTGTTCTGATTAAAGCGAGATTTGATCCGAAGTCAAGCGCCTTAGCCTCTGCTCTATCGGCTACTAACTAATCTTTATTTATCTATAGACCTGGTTAATTTGTCTATGTTCTATGTCTATATATTTTTTCTCTTGTATGATTTTTGAAGTCCCGGTAGCGACAGAAATCAAATTTTCTATCGATGATATAATATTAATAATTTAGCGCAGTATCGTACCTAGAACTTTTGCCGCCTGGGGCTGTCTCCAATTTGCTGCTCTTTTTAAGTCATTCAAATGGTGGGTTTTATAAATTAATAAACATAAATAAATAATTGTATTTTAATGAATTGGCTAAGGGGCCAGTTATGGGAAAAAGTTGAAATAAAAACTAACTTTTATTTAATACTTTATCTTTTGTCAGCTGACGTGCACTGATGAAGATCAGCGGTGTAGCGCTCTAAACGTGGTAAAATATCGATTACGTCTGCTCAAAATAAAGTATTAAATAAAAGTTGGTTTTTATTTCAACTTTTTCCCATAACTGGCTCCTTAGCCAATTCATTAAAATAAAATAGGGCCACCAAACACGGTTCTTTTTAAATATAAATAATTGTAATTGTGAGACAAACTATAGGTGGGGAACTTTTTTACCATTGAATGCCATATTGCCATATTTAAATTAGGCAGTAATAAAGCAGGCCGCATAAGTTGATATTCCTATAAATGCAACTTTTATAAAAATACAAGATACTTTTTTAAAGGCCACAAGAAACTTACGGAGCTCGCAGGTTCCCCTCCTTAAAGACAAAACTTATATATAATTTACAAAAAAATTACTGTCTCCTTCAAAAAAATTACCATTAAATATTTTTTTTATTTCATATTTATATAAAATAAATAAATATTTATATCGAATAGTAAACTTATGAAGTGAACAAGTTGTTTTTTACAACAATAACTAAATATAAAAAAATGCCGCCCCAAAATATGTGCCGCCCGGTGCGGACAGCATCCACAGCACCCCCTAGATACGCCACTGATTTAGCGAATTTTCTCTGCTGCTTAACAACAATTTCACAAATTTTATTGTGTTATTTGAAATATGAATAAGTTTTGCCCAAATTATCTAATATGTTAAAATTTATATCACTTATTATCTATCTATCTATCTACTCTTATTAAACGAGCAAAAATTGTATATTTATTTATATATATATATTTATATATTTGTATCTTGGTTCTATTTTGAAAACGACTCTACCGATTTTGATGAAATTCACGAGTTAGGGGGTTTTTGGGGTGACAATTCGATCTGTCACGGTCTCATCTTCGACAAAATTGTTTTTGATGGGTTTTTTCGTAATCAAATTAATTATTCTCAGGTAGACAAATCCCATTCTTAGGGTTTTAAAAAAAGGTTTCCCTTTTCCTTTTGTGCTCAGGCAGACAATGGGTCGGGTAAATCCTTTATTCTCAAAGGCCGTGAAGAAGTATTGTGCTTGTGGTTTTAACATATTTTGTTCAACCTAAACGTTAGAAATATTAATAAACGTTTTATAATTGTTTTTATAAAGAATTTTATTTATTTAATAGAATAAAAAATAATCAAGAATTTATTTAAAAATATATTTCGCAATAATCAATTTTCTGAAAAAACAACACATTTTTTTTTTTGGCTTTTCGGCCTTTCTAGCCATAAGCCATTTAGGATACTAATTATTTTATTTAAATTTGTCTCTACCTCGGGGGTCAGATTTTAGCCGGATGCATCGAGTCGGATTCGAACTCGGGTCCTCTTGGTTAGCTGGCTGACATGCTACCGCCTAGCCTACCCGACCCCCCTTTTGATAGGTTTTGGACACATTTTGATAGGTTTTATTTATTAACAATTGGATGAATAAAAATGAATCATATGGTTGAATCAAAACAGGTGCAGGAGGTGGGGTGCAGTGGTGGGTGATCCGGGGGTAGGGCGAGGTTTCGGGGGTGGGGTCAAGCGGGGTGTGGGGGGGGGGGGGGGCTACAGTGGGCGAATACTATATATATTTATATTTTTTTTTAATTTGAAAACGGCTCTCAAATAAAAATCGACCTTTTTATCAGAATTTTAAATTAAAAATAATATTAAAATAAAGGTTTTAACTGAAAGAAGAAGTTACCGAGCATCGCTCGGTGCCTCCAGGTACTTCAATTTTAAGTTAAAAGCAATATTTCCTTTTACTTTTATCTAGTGAAATAATATTTATTCCAAGTGTTGTCTTTTGGCTGATTTGCTTGCTATTTGCTAAGGTAAGGTAGTGAATGTTAGTTACGTGTAGGTAGGTAGTCTGTTGTGTTGCTTGAGGTTGAACCAAGCCAAAGCGACTTTCACCTCCGCTTTTATAAAAGCCAGCAAGTAATAATAAGCAAGGCTCTCAAGGCTCAGCTTTGAAATGCCTCGGCCGGAAAAATCACATCGCAAGACAAGTCTCCAAATGGAAACGATTCGAATGGCGATTGCATTGGTTGGATCGACGCGAGACTTAGAACCAATTTCACAATCGAATTTCAATGTACAAGTTTATTTTCTTTAAGGAAATTGGTACCTATGTTTTGAGTATTTTGTTTAATCGCCTCATCCCTGATAACTTTACTAAATATTTCATGATTGTATTATAAAGGTAAAAAATAATTTTTAAGAAAAAAATAAAACCGACTTCAAAAAATTAAATGCAACAAATGAAATACACTAAAAGGTATAAAATAATTATTATCTTATTTAGTTACAACTAAACGACGAAATATTCACATGAAATTACTTTTTGAAGTCGGTGCCAAACATATACCTTTTATGAATCGCACTCGACGGATCTTACTTAGTACGTTTGGAAGGTATGCTCGCTTATAGGTATAGTTTGTTTGGTACCGACTTCAAAAAGTAATTTCATGTTAATATTTCGTCGTTTTGTTGTAACTAAATAAGATAATAATTATTTTATACCTTTTAGTGTATTTTATTTGTTGCATTTAATTTTTTGAAGTCGGTTTTATTTTTTCTTAAAAATTATTTTTATTTTTCTCTTTTTAGTGATGTTATTAATAGTGATCATATCATCAGAACTTGACCAAATTAATATGACACCATCCCTAAGATACCCCCTTTCCAATAAAAAAGGAATCATCGAAATCGGTTCATAAACAAAGAAGTTAGGCCTGAACAAACCTAACAAAAAAGTTCTAATACCTATGAAAAAAAATGGGACCAATCGGAAGGTAGACTGAACCCAATGCAAATTTTTTTTTCAAAATCGGTTCACAATTGGCGGAGATATGAGGTAACATAGACACAAAAAAAAAGAGAACCTCCTCCTTTTTTAAAGTCGGTTAAAAATTAGAGATAAAATTGAAAACCTTTTCAACAGTCGTCCTAGTAATAACTTAAGGTAGTTGTTTCACCATATGGGTTTTCTTAGTATTTTTCTGAAATTTAGACAGATTATTATTTAAATACTTCTGCATCGATTGGTGGCAAAACGAAATTTATGAACAATATAGTTCCGGAGATATTAAATTCTAAAGATAGAGTTTTTCAGACTCTTATACATTTCACCGAGGGGTGAACCGCGACATAAAATCGTGTACACCTACTTCCACTTCCAAGTACAAGACAATAGAACACAATAGATTATCTAATATTTAATGAATTCACAAAAGCCAATTCCATATAATTCCAAAGACGGTGTACATCTAATTCAATCGCAGTTTCACCCCTCGCATTGCGCTATACGGGATATCGGAAAGATAACATACATATTTAATTATAATTAAGAAACTCTTCTTACCATCGTTATAAAAAAACTAAACCAACATTAAACAATAACTAAAGAAGTTAGATATGGCTAGTGGTAGCGTGACAGCGAAATAACCGGGGACCCGGGTTCAAATCCGACTCCAGGCATCCAGCTAAAATCTGACCCCGGGGGTAGAGACAAATTTAAAGAAATATAACTAGTATCTAATTAGGCTTATCTAGAAAGGCCTTACCAAAAAAAAAAAAAAAAAAAACAATAACTAATAGATTTTTTAAGAAAATTTTAATTCATAGTTATAGGACAGTTTCTGAGATAATAATGAAGAAATAATTCAAAATGTATATTGAAAAATTTCATTGATAACAAGCTGGCAACAACGCATTTATTTAACTTAAAAAGTGGGTTAACTTTAGTACTTTTTTGACGTTTTTTCGCTTCAGCCATTGTCGCAACAGCTTTCAATCGCTTATTAAGAACTTTTTTTTTTAAATCTTCATTTATAATGTACTTTATCTGTCATTTCTATGATAAAATATAAACAAGCTCGGACATTGTTGCCAGATTTGTCAAACTAGCACGGAATTGGCTATTAGTGGTACATAAACAGCAAAAGGTCTTATGAATCCTTATTGTCTGTTCTACATACTCTAGCATTAACTTTTTGCTAGTATTCTCGCGAAACAACTACCTTAATATAAGATAAATTAAATTTCATAATTAATTTTATTATATAAATTATTTGTAGTAAACTATTAAGAGAACCCAAAATCTAATCAGTTCCCCGCAATGGAAATACAAACATTATTGCACCAGAACAAAATTTCTGTCTTTTTTTCTTGAATTATCGTCGGTATCGGAATCCGGACAGATAGGAGAAAAAAACATGGTTGAAAAATATTTTTCTCTACGTTTCAGATATTTTTAAACAAAATAATAATTATTAATTAATTCGACTGCCTCCGGGCGTACCGAGTAATAAATATATACCTACTCATAATTCAAATTTTGGAAAAATATGTAAATATTCATATTAGCCCGCGTGTTTGTAATAATATGATAATTTGAACTTGAAATTTCCAAAAAAAAAAATTATGAGATAACAATTTGAGTCATGAAAAATGTATTTAATGGTAATAAAAAAGTACTATTGCAGATTCGATGCTTTGGTGGTTGAGTAGTATACCAAAAAAGATCGTCTGAAATTACTTACCTAGATCCTCTAATATTAGATGAGAATCCATCATTATTTTTTATTTTAAGACAATTCCTCTATGTCTTTAACAAGGATTCAATAAATATAAATATAAAAAAAAATCCTTAAGTAAATATTTTACTTGATTTAATTTGATTTATTTTATTAGAAAGACGGACTGGTAAGCGAATTAAGTAGGTTATAATGAAAGGCAGTCCATAAATTATTTAAATTTTATTCACTTTCCGACGTTTCGGAGACTTTTTTGCTCTCCTTCTTCATGGTAATGAATAGTTATTGATGGGTGAGTATAACTCGATACCCTGAAGAAGGAGAGAAAAAGTCTCTGAAACGTCGGAAATTGAATAAAATTTAAATAATTTATGGACTGCCTTTCATTATAACCTACTTATTTTACTTTATTTTTGAATTTTTCTCAAAAAATTATCAAATGCTGATTCAGAAATACTATCTTTTTCACTTGAAAATTTTGTAACAAAGATTACTATATTTTTTCTTTAAATTACCCAACAATAATGTAATTACATTATATAGGAAAACTAACAACTTAATCTTGGGAAATTAAAAAACAACTACAAATGAGTTCTTATTCATTAGTCTTGGTATGAAAATATGGAGGATATTACATATTTAAATGAGATCGTTATAATGTGGGAAAAGATCCATATATTGGCTAACTTTTGATGCCAAATATTCTTAAGAGTTTATCACTTGGAATCCTAGTGAATATAGAGGGTAGAAACTTTAGGAAGTTAGAAGTATTTACTCTTTAGTGAGCTGTAATTTATTCTAATCGGATCCTGCCAATAGCATTTTAATCAGCACGCTCAGCGGTAATAAGCCGGCAGCACAATGCTTCCTGAGCCTAACATGTTGCTTAATTTTCGAGATCAATAGGATGAGTGCTTTCACTGTGCCATGTCTCCATACTTTTATCATTTATAAGGGGAGTGAATTAAATTAAAATGCGAGGTAGATATATATTTCTGTGAAATCTACCTTGCATTTTAATTTAATTCACTCTTATTTAAAATGTTTCACCTGGAACCGACACCTAACTCCTTAAAGATTAATTACACTGCTCGACAAAAATTAAACAAAAATTTGTCCCCGTTAATCTATCAATGGATTCCAGTAGAGTTTTGTTCCCGATTTATTGCAACACGTCAGAGTTTTGAGATATTATCGGTCAAAATGATGAAAAAGGCCATTTTGACCTATTTTCGAGTCCCATTAAATAATTATTAAACATCAATATTTTATTTAGATATGGTACTATAATGTTTTAAAATTATAAAATGTGGTGTTTTTTGAGGCTCTTGATCTGTTTTCAAAGTTTTCAAGAGCCTCAAAAAACACCACATTTTATAATCAATATTTTAAATTAAAATATTTTGTTGTAATAGAAAACAGGTTCCTCTTTAATTTTTAAATTACCACTTGTTTATTTTATTTTATTTATTTTTTAATTACACAAAGTATACAAACATAGGACCTTAGGTCCCACCTAGTGTTTATACATAATTTAGCAACAATATTTTACAATGTTGACAAAAGATTTCACAAATACACACATTTTGAAGGGGAAGAAGAGAAAAAAAAAGAGTAAAGAAAGATTAGAAGACAAAGGAAATAAGAGTAAGGAGTATCAGTTATTGGGATCCATAAAGAAAAGACCTGAGAGCACCAAGAGTCGGGTTTGCATGAAATTTGGATGGAAGTTCATTCCAAAGCCTTGCACCCGCCAATTTGAAGGAATGAAAGAAGTGTTTAGTTTTATAGTGCACTTGCACTAGCGTTGTCTTCCTGGTGGAGCGACCGACGACAAATAGATTTCTAAGTAAGACGGGCAAATGCTCAATTTATAGCTCAAATAGGATAAGAGTTTTAACTAAAAAACTAAGACTTATGTTTTTATCTATGTTTATTATCCTTTATAATCAAGTAGTTTTAGTGATGATTTGATTAAATATTAAGAACTATTTTATTCTTGTAGAAAACTCTTGGCATTATGAAGACAATGATATGAAATTATACAGTCAGTTTGGATTTCCTAAAACTCATTTGATGAACGAACTCATTGAACTAAAATACGACCCACAGCTCAAAGCTCATTTCTCATTTCATTGAACATGGTGAAAAGCAGGAACACATTGAATTTTGGAAAAATGTGCCTAGTAACCATAAAAGTTTACGAGACTGCGCACATTTTATTTTGACAATATTTCCCTTTATATATCTCTGTGAATAATTCCAAGATACAACTTCTCTAAAAAACACTTTATTTTAGCCCTGAAAACCTGATTAATTTTCAATTAACTGTAAAATTAGATTTTTAGTTGCTTAGTCAATAAATAGTTAGTCAATTGAGTTGGCAAATGAGTGACTTCACATGTTGCTATTGGCATACAAAATCTATGGGGTAATCGCGTTTTGACAGCTCATAAAAAGTGTATCAATTGATTGGTGGTGTCAACTACCCAATTCATAAGTGCGGCCAGCAGTGATACCGCACATTGTCTTATGTGGCCCTTGACCAGAAAAGTGTGACGACCACTGGCCTAGGAAGACAAATAGTAAATTTTATTTATTTATAACGAGACTATAGTTAGACACACTCTTTTATTGTCTCCTTCAATATATAAAAATTCTGCTACTCTCGGCAAAAACTTTCAATTTAAGACAAATAGTGTATGGTATTTCAATGCAATCTGATAAAATTGATAGCCCGTTGATATAAATTAGGAAGAGCGTCTGCCAGTTAATACCATAAATAAATAAATAAATATCAAAATTTTTATTTATGTGACATTCGAATTTCATCGATTTTGCTTTTATTTTCACAATAATTTAAAAATTTCAAGTTAGAGAATTAGATAATGGGAATATTAAAACTTATAATAAATTTAGTTGGTTCATGTCCATTTTAATAATAAATAAAAGATTCACGGGGTTTTGGACAATTTTTTATTAATGTTAAATATCAATTACTTATAATACATTTGTCATTATAATATTACAAACAATAAACTTTATTTTATTTTAAAAAAGAATTTGTATTTCGTATACAAGAGGATCGATCGATCACTTTTATTCCATCACTTTTTTTGCTGATTTAAATGAAATCATTTCTCAATCATCCGGGGAACAAAAACTTCATTATCTGTTTAAAATCAATCCTTTTATCAATATTGCTTATATTGCAATAAAATTTCCATTCAAAACAATTGATGGTCTAAAAAAAAGAGGAAGTTGTTAGTTATTCATTTTTTATTTCCTTTTAGTGAAATATTTTTTCGAAAGAACTATAGTACTTACCATTCAGTATCTCTTACCTCACTCAAGAAATTTGTATGAATTGGAATCGAAATTATGATTAATTTTTACTTTACCATAAACAGGTATTGTAATCGTGCATGAAAAAAGTGGTTTTGTTGCTTCTTTTTTTTCAAAATATCTAAAAAACGGCTGAAACTATCTTGATTAAAAAAATTGGGCGGAACCATGGCATTTCAGTCTACAAAAAAGCCCTAATAAGTGGACATTGAAAAAATTATATTTTTCGAGAAATTAATTATTTTGTCAAAATGTCTGTTAGTCTGTTATTCATTCTGTTAGTCTGTGCGTTACCAAATTTTGGTGGACGAGCTAGGTCAAAAACTAGTGTAAATATCAAAACCAAATTTCACACGTAGTTTTGATGCATTGAGATTAAGAGCTGATTAGATTTTGGTGCATATCGACCCAAAATTAAGGGGGGGTCAAAAATTAAAATTATAATATTTTCAAACTAAAAAAACAAGATTAATGAAATAGTTATACTATAAAATGAACCTATAATAACGAAAAAAAAATTCTGGGGCCAAAATTAAGGGGGGGGGGGGGTCAAAAAATAAAAATCTAGGCCATTTGAGCAAACTCAGCCACATTTTGTATACATCAATGGGTCCCTAGAAGTCCAATAATTCAAAAACTAACCGCCCAAAATGAGGGGAGGGGGGTGAAATTCTAGGCTCTTGTACCAAACTCAAACAAATTTTATATACATAATCGCAATGGGCCCCCAGTAGTCTAAAATGCAAAAACTAACCCCCTCCTTATGATTATAAATAATTTTATTAAATATTAATTATAAGAGAGGATCCGGGGTGTATGGTAAAGTCACGAGGATGGCCACATCAGAAGGTGCCAATTTTTTATTGCCTATAAACAAGTGAAAAATGTTTTTTATTTAAGCCTTTTAAAAGAAGTATAGAGCTTGGAGATATACATAGGTTTTCAACCGCCCCTGTAGGCTTACCCCGAAGTAAATATGCCACCAATCGGGAGTATTGTAATTCTGTTAACTTCTGAGTTCAAAAAAGTGGTTTATAGAAAATGTCTCAATGCGTAGGTATCAAAAGACAACAGAACCAATAATTATGGAATCTTAAATTTTGAATTAAATTGAAATTTTTTTTTGCGGGGAGTAACAAAATTTATATAAATTAAAGGAGACAATAAAAGAGTGTCTTCTGCTGGAAAAATAAATGTTTAAATTTATTTATAACTAATGTAATAGACTGATGAAGGAAGCAAAGACCTCGAAACGATATTCTGGTTATAAATAAATTGAAAAATTTATTTTTCCAGCAGAAAGACACACTATTTTATTGTCTCCTTTATTTAAATGTTGAGGTTTTGACTAAAATATAAGAAACTGACGAGGAATTCTTTTTCTAGAGTACTTTAATTTTACTTTTTTATTTTGTCAAAAACGAGTTTAGCAATTTTCATAAAAAAACAACTTGACTATAAAATCTACCAAAGAGTTTCCTTTAGATAAATACCAAAAAAATGTTGTTTTATTTCGAATAATTAATAATTTTGAAATTTTTTTATTTTATTTTCCTTTAGAAAAGAAATTAAGATTCCAAATCAAGCAAAATGTATTGAAAATTTGTACCTTGTTGGAGGACACGTTTTTTTGTTGACTTCTATATCTTAAAGTATTTAGTAGTAGCTTTATCTGTTCCGTTAGAATGATGGTTGTTTCGAATAATATGAAACCAATGAAAAAAATAACATTTCATTTTATCCTATTTAAATTAAGAACCCGCTTAAAGTACAACTTTATCCTGCTTAGTAAATTCCATTCTGATTCATTTTCTATATACATATATATATATATATATATATATATATATATATATATATATATATATATATATATATATACTATTATCATCATTGAATTTAAATGCAAATCAACTTTTCAATCCAAATAAAGACAGGTAACGTGAAGGTCTATTTAAATTCTAAAGACAAGATTTCATAACTGTTTTTCATTTAGTAAACATTTCTATTAAATAGTTATTTAGATAGAAGCCTATTCTCCTATAATACCAATCTTTGATTGTCAGCCTTTTCATTTCTTATTCTTCGCCTGATAAGAAAAAAACCCCATAGAATAATTAATTATGTATTAACAACTTACCGAGATTTGATCACTACTAGATCATAAGGCTCCGTTTAATAATTGATCTAAAATACCGTACTTAATGAGATTTAATTATGTAGATTATCAAGAAGAAGAACACTGTTTAATGAAAACTCATTTTAATTAATTTAGCGACGTTTCCTCCTTTAATTTGAACTTCCGAAACACCTCACACAGTTATCTATTCTCCATAGAATATTAAATTTCATCAAAATTGGTCAAGCCATTTTCAAGATATTTAGAAAAAATTAAAAAAGTACTGGAATAAAGTACTAATTAATTTTATTTATTTTCTTAGAAAGACGGACTGGTAAACGAAATAAGTAGGTTATAATGAAAGGCAGTCCATAAATTATTTAAATTTTATTCAATTTCCGACTTTTCGGAGACTTTTTTTCTTACCTTCTTCAGGGTATTGAATAGTTATTGATGGGTGAGTATAACTCGGTAACCAAGTACACTTATGGTATAATGTTGGAAAATATTGTGATATTCTTGCTATCACTGAAAGTAGAGACAAATGGGAACCGAGTTATACTCACTCAGAAGGAGAGAAAAAAAATCGGTTGTCTGTAAAGTCGGTTTACTGACGATAGTTGAACGTGACAACGTCATAAGAAAATACTGATGGAATGGTATTTTCTTATGACGTTGTCACGTTCAACTATCGTCAGTAAACTGACTTTACAGACAACCGATTTTTCATAAAATTCTTCGTTCAGAAAATCATTTTAAATTTACAAAATACTTGAATAAAATTTATTGTTTAAATTTCTACTCGACTGTTAAAATTTAATTTTTGATTTTATTATTTTATAATAATAAATTTTGTATTGACATTATTTCTATCAGCAAGTAAACTGAATAAAAGTTGTTGTTCAATTAGTTACTTAATTATTTTTGCAAATTTAATTGTAATTTGTTGTAAAAAAGTAATAATTTTGAATAATTTATTATAAGAATAAACTGTGATTAAATTATTGTTCATAAATCTCATCATTAAAATTTTTGTAACTGAGGCTTTTAAAAAGCCCGCCTCAATCTTTGTCGCTCGTTCCGCGCTCTCGATTGCACTTCAAGCCTTGAATGGAACGCCTCAGAGCGAGGTAACGCCGCATGAGTCATGTTTTTTCATGCGTGCAGCAGGCTCCATCGAATTATAAGACGTTGTCACGTCAAAAAATCTCCGAAACGTTGGAAATTGAATAAAATTTAAATAATTTATGGACTGTCTTTCATTATAACATACTTATTAAAGTACTAATGTTTGTGGGCCGATATGTACCAAAAACTAATCAGTGCTTCATTTATGTTAAAGTAGGTTTTCAATTTCATGTCACTCGATTGAACGGTGTCGAAAAAATCATCGACGAAAAAAAAGGCTAACATACGTACATCCATCCATCCATCTATGTACAAATGAGCATACATATAATAACTGCATACGCAATACAATTGATCTGAGCCTGAAGGAGACCAAATTAAAGAACGGAATGTCGATAAATTAATTAAAAAGAGTTTGTATTAAACACTGCCCTTCTTTCCGGAAACCTACATAACTACATTTAATATTACAATAAAATACATACTCATATAATTCTAGATTTCCGAAATTCCCGGTGGAAACATTTTACGCTCTTTTACAATTAGACCTTTAGCAAATATTCGGATATCTGATTCTTGAAAACAATCACAATTGAAGTGATCCAAACGTCTCGTTGTTGCAATTATAATATATAGTTCAAAAGGAAAAATAATTACACAAACCGTGTGAGTCAATTTAATATGATATTTTGAAAAATAGTAATACTGAGAAAGAGGGATGAGCAACAAGTCGCTCGGTCCCAAACGACAGATATAAAATTGCTCATCCTCGGATCAAATGCTGACAGCCAATCATTAAGTGCTCAATTCCAGAAAATTGTCAGCTTAACAAGTTTATTGTAGGTACACATATGGGCAACAGTTGATAGATAAAAACGGCATAATTTTTTATTTACGTTATGACACCTCTAATTTTATCCTGTACCCTCCGAGGGGTGAACCGTGACTTAATATCGTGTACACCTACTTCCACTTCCACTTTCATTTCCAAGTAGAAGACAATAGATGAAGGGGCATTATCTAATGAATTCCAAAATAATTCCAGATAATTTCAAAGACAGTGTACACCTAATTCCGATTGCGGTTCACCCTTCGGTACGCTCGATAGATGAAGCTTGCCGTGCGGGTTGCAGTATCGAATCGTATATTTTTTGCTATTCATTTTGGACTTTATTAATTTTTATGTAAAGCTATTTGTCTCTCTCTCTATCTGGATTCCTACACCCACAATAACACAAGAATCGTAGAAAGTTCTTTCTGGTGTCAAAATGCTTATATTACCAAAACAAATATTACCTATTATATTTTAAGCTTTCTACCTTTTTTGAACTTTCGGTTCAAAAAAATCAGAAATAACTCGAAGAGCTATTGAATGATTGTAGCTGAACTGAAATTTGAATTTGAATGAAACTGCATCTCAGTGGCAAGCTTCAACTTTTCAGCTCAAACTATTAAATGACAAAAAAACAAAATTTCCGAAAAGAGTAATGAATTACACGACATTTTTTCTGGAGAGAGACGGACTGGTAGAAATTTTAACTGAAAGAAATGGAGGAAGCCCAGAGGTAGTGAAGAAAGAAAAATTAACTCATATCCAAATAAGATGTAATTTATTGGTTTCTTTCCTCCTTTCCTTTCAAACCGACGTTTCGGAGGATTCTTCCCTCCTTCTTCAGGGACTACAAACCAATATTACAAAATTATAAAGGATCGGAATTGGTCATCATTCATTTCATCAACAATAATACAATTATAAATACAAGATTGCCTTGCTAAGTTTTTATAGTTATTATTAATTGTCTGGCTGTTTGTTTTGTACACTTATTTATAATTGTATTATTGTTGATGAAATGAATGATGACTAACCCCGATTTTTTATAATTTTGTAATATTGGTTTGTAGACCCTGAAGGAGGGAAGAATCCCCCGAAACGTCGGTTTGAAAGGAAAGGAGGAAGGAATCTAATAAATTACACCTTTTTTGAAAGATATTAATTTGCCGATGGTAATAGATTCAAATTTACTAGAAAATCATAAGATGATGTCATTCCCGAGGGGGTGAAAAATAACCCCTCTGACATATAATTAAAAATATTCCATTCAATCGGATTTAAAAGATGACATCATCTCATGATTTTCTAGTAAATTTGAATCTATTACCATCGGCAAATTAATATCTTTCATATTAAATTAGGAAAAGTCATTCCATTGAGATTCGAATTTTAAATCTCTTCAAAATTCGAAATACTCAACGACCTTTATTTAAATTATATGGCATGGCTATATGTTTAAATTTAGAATCACTATATCGCGAAGTTTTACAAATTAAGATAACAATTTTTGAGTAAAATATTTAACGCGTTTACATATGTCAGAGAGGTTCGCATCACACAGGTGAGCCAGATGGCCCGGATTGCTTTTACTGGCACTCGGGTTCGATTCCCGAGGGGGTGAACAACAACCCCTCTGACATATAATTAAAAATATTCCATTCCATCGGATTTAATAGATGACATCATCTTATGATTTTCTAGTAAATTACACCTTATTTGGTTATGTGTTGGTTTTCCTTTCTTCACTACCCCTGGGCTGCCTTTCATTACTTACAGTAATGAATATTGAAAAAGTTTTCACTTTTTGCTCCAATATAAAAATAGTATGCTTAAATTAAATTGATTGAAGTAGCAATATATCTTTGCTAGTCCAATGAAAGGATTGAGCTTTATGGTGGATACCTATGAGAAAAATGTATTATACAAAATTATTCCATTAACGTGGAGTGAATCACAGTATTCACAAATCCATATTTAAATTTTTTAATTTTGCAGGAAAAACTTAAAAACTCCCATCATGATCGACTACTAAAAATAGACTGGATTATACTGCATATTCATTAGTTTATTAATTTAAATAAGGAATAGCTTAGGGGAAATAATTGAGCCTTGAAAAACTCAGCATTAAATACAGAGGGAAAAGGATGACATTTTGTCAACCACAAACATGATACTATTGTTTGAAAGCTTACTTTCAAACCACTTGTAGATTGTAGAGAATCGGGGGAGGCTTTAGGTTAATTAGGCAAGATGATTTTTGTTCCAAACCTGCTGCCTTTGAAAAGCAACCGCAAATGTCTCTTTATTCTAGAGCTTTATTTCTTACTATACAATATAATATATATTATAATTTATTTTACTAAGAGAGTACAGTTCATTTTGGTCATACCCATATACTAGTATATACCCGTTATTTATATATTTTAATATATATAAAAAGAGAAGGTGATGTTTCATAATCAACGCACAACCTAAACCGCTTGACCTAGAAAGATTAAATTTGGAGTGTATATTCTTTCAACGATTTATGGGTGTGCTAAGAAGGGATTTTTTGAAATTCGAACCCTAAAGGGCCCCAAAATGTGTTTTCAGAGTTTTTCAAGATCTCTTAAACCAGAAAAGATATCTATATGGATTTAGTTTAGAAAGATGAAGCATTGAAATACAAAAAAACATATATGAGTATTTTGCTCTATTTGTCCCCAAAAGGGAGATATAGTCATTTTGGGGTAAATTTTTAAAGTCCTCTATCTCCTCGGGTTTTTAAGTTTTTGCATTCAAATTTGGTAGTATACGTTTATTAATGCTAAATCTCGGGAAGGTTTTTTATTTTTTTGAAATTTGACCCCTGAACTGAAAAATTAGTGATTTTTGATTTTGTGGTCTAAAACTCAAAAGGCTTCGTATCTTTCTTGCCCTTGAACCAAAATCAACCAAATTTTATATACATAATCTGTGGGCCACTAAAAGGCTAGAAATGCAAAAACTAACCACTCAAGGGGGGGGGGGGGGCAGAGTCAAAAAATTACTTGTATTCTAAATATTGTAAAAATTACTTTTTCATTTGTGATTTTAGATTTTTTTTTTTTATAGGCTGGATTCTAGATATTTTTCAGTTCTTAAGAAATATATCTGAATAGTAGGATAAATGCTTAAATAAGTAGGATATGGGCCGTTCAAATATTACGTAAACACCTTTAAGTGAGAGGAGTTCTGATGTTGTTTATTTTCGCTGATCAAAGCAGGTACCTACTGGAAAGAGGGGAGTTCTAAAAAATTCCTATTTAAGATTTTTATTTTTTTTTCATATTTGCCTACCAATCTATATATATAATTATTTTTTATTTCATTGTTAAACTGATGATGAGAGGAATACGAACCATTAGATAGGGATATACTTTGGCAGGGTGGATCTTTCTGAACCCTGGGCGCTAACTAAATAAGCGATTCACGAAAAACGAAAATCATAAATCCCAGCCCAAATGGTACAATCTGGAACTGAGGACCAACCACCCTGATAACAAGATACTGTTTAAGGGTTCTTGCTTGCGATAGAATAAGTCTTTTTCTTCTTTTTTTGTGTGCTAACATAATATCGTACTTGAACAGCCTCATACTTTAAATATTTTGGATAGGAAAGGAAAAAATTAATGATCTCATCTTTTAATAATGATAGGAGAAATGTTAACAGGACCTAAAGCTAAATCGATCCTTAATTTTTATAGATTTTAAAAATTTCTCTGGTCTTTAAAACTTTTGTCATCTAAGTTAATTAGATGCGAAGAAAGAGGTGAGTTTTGCTGTCTTTGCTGAGCTAGTGGAAAGAAAATAGGAAAAATTGAGATTTTTTAAATTATTACTTGCTCGAGAACTGACGAAAATTAGGACATAATTCTATAAATATAGATAAATGTAATTGTAATCGTCCAAGAAAAAAATAGATGTTTCTGCGTAATATTTTAGAAATATCTAAAAACGGTAAAAATAATTAATTATGATGATAAACAGTGAGTGGAATCATCCCTCTCATGAACAGCCTCAAGTGCGTTAATCAATTACTTTGGGAGAATCCATGACCTAATTGGTTTATGCACTTGAGGGCTACCCTCAAGGGATTGCAGTTTCGATCCTGTTCGGACCATCATTCCATTTTTGATTAAAAAATGATTCATAAGATAATGTAGATTTTACTATTTGTATTATTTAGGTAATAACTATTTGCTTAAGATTCTGAATGTATTTTTTCAATAACCAAATTGAAAACTTTGTAAAAAAAAAAAAAAAAAAAAAAAAATGACGAGAGGTTATCGTCTTCTGAATCTGAGGAGTTAAGAATAATTCTTTTTGATATGTCAGAAGGGTTGTATTCACCCCGAACACGAATGGTCTATAATAATAAATAAAACTTGAGCAAGATGCGAGGTAGGTTTCACAAAAAAGAAATAAAACAAAATTGAGTTTTGAATTCGATATATTTCGGTGGTGAGCCTATCATCAGAGAGTCAGTTTTATTTCTTTTTTGTAAAACCTTCCTCGCATCTTGCTCAAGTTTTATTATTATATTAAAATTTTTCACCTAGAACCAAAACCTAACTCCTTAAAAGTTACGAATGGTCTAAATCAGGGGTGTCCTACCTTTTTTCTTACACGGGGCACATTTGAAGAAACAAATTATCTGTGACCGCGGATAAAATATTATAATACTATTGATATTTGTTATTCAAAAAATATTGTTAATAATGTAGAAATAAGAACTTTATTATTTTTTTAGCTCATAGTGAGCTTCTAATTTTACTTTTTGTAAATTTTATACTTGAAAATAGCTTCTCGAATATGTAAATACATACCTACATACTTACAAAAAGTGAAATTATGTATTAGTATTTGTTTATATTTTTTCCTGGCTAGATAATTAATATAAAATTCTAATAAAGAGACAATATTCAATTTTTCTTTCAGATCGGTATCTAATTGTTGTTCTAGAACATTCATTCAGAAAGTTTGCAAGTAGAAAATTTATTTCTAATGAAAATGGAGTCGAAAATAGACCAAAATGATTATTATTTTTTCGAAAATCTTGAAATCTAGTTCCAGATTCAAAATTTAAAATTAGCACTTTTATTTTTCGAAAACTTCAAAGTAGATTTTCAGATTTCTTATTTTCGAGAAAAAAAATTACGGGCCAAATTGTTGTGTGTTTTCAAGTATCTACATATAAATTTCAATGTTTTAAGGAATTTTATGACTTTATATTGGGCCACGGTTTGGACAGCCCTGGCTTAAATCGAATGGGATTAAAGAAGGACATGAGGAATGATAATTTATTTTTTTAATTAATAATCCCTTACTATCCATTATCTATTGACATGTAAGAACGTGTAAAGATCTAAAAGACAAGTCCTGACAAGTTTTAGTCTAGGAGAAAAATGATCAATTAATTGTGATTGTTCTAGAAAATCCCAATTTCTTGTCCCTTTGTACTAGAATGATAACTATTAGACTTGTACAGTGTCGTGGCATATAAATTACTGAAATAATAAATATATAAAAAAATGAAAATATGAGAAGAATTTTTAAAATATTCGAAACTTCATTATTTTTTCATCTCATATATCGTTGAGCTTATAATTTTGCTTTTAGTGGATTTTATTCTTGAAAAAAGCTTCAAGTATTGTACAAATGTATATTGGGCTCGCAGGTCACGTATTGGACTGTCCTGGTCTAAATGCAGTCCGGGCATTTGGTATTAACCATAATAATTAGTAGTTGATAACCTCTCTTGCTTTTCTTTAAAAATATCAATTCTACTACTATCAGTAATTTGCATTTTATATTAAAAATTTGGTTTAGATATACAATATATATTTATTAAGTATATTAATTTTTAATTAATGAAAACTTATCCATTTTCCTTCAGACGATGATTAGAATAGTTCAAGTAAGCAATAGATTGTTTAGTTATGCCAAATAAGTTTTCAAATGAATGTTCAAATTTCTCGTATGACTTGGCAAGTGAAAGTTGTAGCCGTTGTTTCTAGCACAGTTGCCTTGATGTGGTTTCCATGGAGACAGTAGGTCCAGAGTTCAGTCATGCAGAATAATATCGCCCAGGCCCATCGCCATGCAGATAGTGAATATTAATTTGTTTGCTGAGCTTTGCTCGGTGCGCTTGACGTGCAAAGCATTGTATTGAATTTATTTGGACCTTATCAATAATCATTTTCAAGCATAATTTTTAGAGTTCAGTACACCGATCGTAAGGGACCCTATTATTGTCGCCACAATGTCTATCTGTCAGAGCTCGAAAGCTAGCTAATAATCCAGTCAAATTGTGTTTTTATCAGGAAAGTTTTGGGGGTAGTTCAGATTTTTTGCATATATGTTTTTTGGGGCGCATAATCTAAATCTGAGGTCTCCCACCAAAATTTCGTGACTCAACATGAAAATGGAAAAAAAGGTGAAAATTTCCATTTTTTTGCTTATAAATCGAAAACTATCAACTTTTCGTACACAACATTCCTATTTAAAATGAAAGTTCATAAAATTTCCTACAAATTTCATGGTTTAGGTTTTTTCTCCGAACAACTGTCCTAGCTCAAACGCTTGTTGAAAATGGGCCTATTTTTTCGACAAATCCCAAAAACTCTCATTTTTTTGATATTTTCCCATTTTGACCATAAAGGAGCACATTTTTGACAAAGACCACTCTATAAACTAGATCAAATTTGCAACAATTCAAACAAACTTTCATGTTAATTGGTTAAATGGTAATCCGGGGCGCAATGAAGTTGAAGTTTTGAATAACTGCAATTTTTGCGAAAAATCGCAATTTTTCCTTCATAAAATGAAAACCACTCATCTTAGAAACTTGATTCCTATCTCATTCTCTAGGAAATTTTTTTGACTTGAACGTTTACTTGTACAACTTTTTTGTTAAAATTATTAGATCTATAGATATCCAGCATTTCCCATGACAGGAAATGATCTATTTTTTCAAAAAATCGCAGTTTTACCTTCATAAAATGAAAACCACTCATCTTAGAAACTTGATTCCTGTCTCATTCTCTAGGACAGTGTTTCTCAAACTTTTTCGAATGTGGAAACCTTTTCTGTTTGGATGGTAAGCGTGGAACCCGACAATCTTGTGATTCGAGTTAAAGCGTTGTTATGGGAATGGGATTCACACAACTAATCCAAAACTGCACCTTCCTTTTGAACGCTAGAATTTTTTCACCTGTTGTGAATTTTTTTGCGGAACCCTTGGCAAGTTTTCATGGAACCCCAGGGTTCCGCGGAGCACACTTTGAGAAACACTGCTCTACGGAAATTTTATTGACTTGGATCACTTTTTTGATCAAATTCTTAAATTTATAGATATCCAGCATTTTCCATGACACTTCTGAGGATTCGGATCACATCTTGTCATGGAAAATGCTGGATATCTATAAATCTATAATCTATAAATCGTATTTTAAATGGAGTCAAAAATAAAAAATATTTCATCATAGAATGTGAAGTATTCCTGTAAAGATCTATTTATGTAGAATTACGTTCAATTTTTTTAGAAAATGTTTTACGATTTAAAATAAGAGCTCTGAATTGGCCCTTTTCATGTGATTTTTGTACCAGCTCTTTCAATCAAATTCTTGAATTAAGATAATTAAAAAATTCTTCAAATTCACTCAGCTATTCCTTATCAAGGACAAATAAGAATGAATTTGATTTCTCAAGTATTTTGGAAGATAGAATCGTTTATCTATAAAAAACCACTGTGACATGGGCCAAGACCCAAAAGCACGGTCGCTGTTGGGAAACATTCTAGTCAGAATCTTTTTTTTTTAATATTTCTATAATTTTTTCCAAATATTAAATAATAATAATTATAATATTAATTCAGAATTTTACCGAGAGTGGCATTTAAAAAATTCAGCTAAAATCTTTTAAACTACACTTTGTAAATATGAATCTATTAATCATCATCAATATATATAAGTATATATTATATAGATTAAGGTACGGAACCCTGGTATGGGAGCCCGGCTCACACTTTTCCAGATTATTTCTTTCTCTCTGAATTGAGGTACCTAACGATAAAGCAAGAAAAGAGGTCATAGAAGTTTGTCCTGGTGCCAAAATTGTTAAAAAGAAAAAATTCAAACACGGACATCTGCATAGTTTTTCAGATGGGAGGGGGCAATACTTTTAGGGATGGTTCTCTTTGCACTCTTATCATAAAAAAAAAATGTTAAATTTTGAAAATTGTCTTTTATTCAATTTAATTATTAATTGATCCTCTTTATTTTTAATCAAATTAATTTTTAATTATATTTTTAAATTTTTATATGAATGTACTTATATGTGGGAAATGAGGAAACATCTTTTTGCTAAGCAATTCAATGGGATTCTTGTTATGTATGCTAATTCCAAAACTCATCTAAAACTCATTTTAATTTTCATTAAATTTCTCTCCTTTTCAAATTCAATCTTGAAGGTTTAATTTTACTAAAGTCAAAAGATTTTCCTAGAACTTCATCAAATAGTAATTTGTTCTCATCGTATTATAAATCTTGAATGTTGTAGATGAAAGGTAAAATTAATTAGAGTAAACTAATGACTTTTTCACATTTAGTTTTCGCTGTACTTGGCTATTTCGAGTTTGATTATAATATATTTCGTTATAAAAACACTTTAATTTGAATAGTCCAAAATAGTAAGTGCCCAGTAATCAGGAAACATGATGAATTAGAGAGAAAATAATACTTTCCTAAATATATAAAAGAAAGTTAAATTTCATTCGGAATTTCAAACACTGCTTTGCATTTTAATTAATCTTAATTTATGCAATTGTTAGCGAAGAATAATTAGTTCACTAGTGAAATCGGTTGAGCAAAAACAATTAAATCAAAGTTCAATTTTAAGCCTAAAAAAGCCCACCTCTCCCATTTGTACTTACTAGGGGATTATATTTTCCTGTAAAAGACATATGGAACATCTTTCTCTTAGCACCGGACAAAACTATTCCATTTATGAGAAATATGCTTATTTGGAAATATTTTTCCCTCTCAGGGGTTTAAGGATTTGATTTGCAGGTTTACAAAGCTATTAAATGATTCAAATGTATGTTTCAATTTAAAATTGAAATTAAAGTAAAGTGAAAACTTTTTCAAGTCTCGGAATGCTTTTTTATATCTATATAATATATAATGAATTGACCTTAAAATCTCAATAAAATTATTGGTTTTTGCATTTTTGAACTGTAAGTTTTAAAGTTAGAGAGTCCAAAATCTCACCAGTTCTTCACATTGAAAATACAAACATTTTAGCACAAGAACGAATTTTATTTGATTCTCTATTCCTATTAGTTATTATTAGAGACCGGATTGCTATGCAATTGCATATTTTGTTCGCCGACACATACGACCCAGGAGATCAATTATCTATCTGAATCATGCATCTAGGATACTGTGGCTTAAATTTTATACTGCATATTTTTGCATATTTGAGTAATATTGCATAAAATTGCACATTTGAAGGATTTTTTTATCAAATATTGCACATTTCGTGCCAAATACAGATGTTTTAAAAGTAACTTTTCGGCGAAAGAATGAAAAAAAAGACGAAATAAAACAGGAGGATACTTGGAAACATAAATTATTCACAATTACAATCAAATTTTATTTATTTTTTAGATCATTTGTTAATTATTTCTTTCATTATTTTTTTTAACGGCCTTCGGGATATATAACCCATTTTGGACATTGAATGTTCGTGTGTGTGTGTGTGTGTGTGTGTTGAAGTGTTTAGTGTAAGGATCAGATTAGTATAGCCGGTCAAATATTTGCATTATTTTATTAGTTTATTATTTGTACGAAAAGCTTGTTAATATATGGTAAATAAATAAAAGCAATACAATACAATCGAATCTGTTAAATAAAACTACCTCCCCGTATTTTTTCGTTCACATTTTTGAAACATAATTATATTCATTTTATTCAAGTGTATCTATTATTGCTTTGAGTTTAAAGATTTTTTAATAAAATTATATCAAATGTAACGAGAAATTTGTGAAATTTTTTACTCAATAAAAGTAGATATTTGACACTTGGTTGTCAATAGCTTACTTTATCATTTTATTTCTCTCATAGCACTCCTTCAAATATATAGTCATTTGTCTTCAATTTTAATTTTTCAGTGCAAAAAATTTTTTCCATCTTTTTATTGAATATATTTGCATATTTCAACGCATTCCGCATATTACTTGCATATTTCAAGTATTTTTAATTGCATGATTTATGTCATATTTTGGCACTTTTTACTGCATAAAAATCAGTCTCTATTTATTATTATAGGTATCGTAATCCTGACAGACACACTAACCATAGAGAGTCAGAAAGAAATCATGGTTAAAATTAATTTTCTTTCGTGATTTACCATAGATATTTTTAAACACAATGAGATAAAACATTTTTTGGAGTGAATTCAATAATAGGCGGGCCGCCTGGCAGGCGAGCTTCCTGCTACTCAGGAGTACCGATTGAAAGCATTTTGACGACAACCAATTAATATTGGTTTAGCACAAGAAAATATTTTTTTGTACCTATCTCAACCCCTAACGTAGAATCAAAAGTCAAACATAAATTCCATCCTATAGTATTTTTCTCTAGTTTAAGCTTTGGCTACTATATATCAGTGGCGGTTGGGGACTTTTCAGCCGGGGAAGCTGTCCAAAAAGTAACCTTCGTTTGTTGAAAGTTTATTTTAATCTTTGCTTTTTTTTGCAAATTTCATCGTAAAAATATATTTTAGGAGCTTCGCCCCAAACGGATACTGCTTTGTGTAAGTGAGGGTAGGAGTCAGAAATTAAATCTTGTGACTTAAACTCCACACTCCTTGAGATGGAAATCGACTATTTTCCAATGAATCAACCTGTCTATAAAAAAATCTTAAATTTCTCTAATTCTATTGCTAGAAGCTATGACTCTTAGTTATTTCCGATCTTATATATTGAGTTTTTAGAAATGGATTCAGCCCATGTTTCTCGATCCTGTATTAATTGAATTACTTTTTTATTATTATTACTATTTTAATAGTTCCGCAAGCGAGAACAATTTTATTATTGGCTAAAACTCGTTTGGACTCTGTCTTTGACCTGCTTGAACTGGAAGATATACTGTAGACAGAGAATTGAAACCTTCTATCGGCACCCTTTTCGAAAAATCATTCATTTTAATTGCCCATTGAAAGTATGCAACAATTTTATTTCATTTCGAAGAACAATATACTTTTTCAAACACAAAAACATGTTTTTCTAGCGAAATGTTTGAAATAACGGATAATAATTTGAAAATTTCAAGAGTCCTCCTGAAATTTTGAGTCAACCTTATATATTTATGAAGAAATACTCTAAATGTTGAGGGATGCGCTGCATCCATTGACCGCCATATATATATAACATCTAGGTACACATTTTGTACTATTATCTAGTATGAATTTTGTTTTGTTTGTTTTTAGGTAACTTCTATTCAACAATACTACTTACTCTCTTGTTATACATTATAAAGAAGATGAGGTACGTTATAAAATCAAATCAAAAAATATTTATTTCTGTTAAATTGTATTGCACAGCACATCAAAAATTAGATTGCCGAAAATTTCTTATATTTGTTTTCTATTTTTTTGTTGATGTTGGCAATTGAAACTAGTCTGTAACTGAATTTCAATTTTTATCTGATTATCTCTTATTCTTATAATCATTCATAAACTGAAATATATGTATTCCAAGTTTGTTTTACTTAGACATTAGATATTAAGGACGTCCCCAAATAAATCGATTTTCTTGCAATCATTTTAAAACTTTAAATACACATATTTATGTGTCCTTTATACGTAGAAATTTTTTTTACTAGTCCTCGAGGCACTAAATTTATAAATATTAACCATTGAGATTTGCATATTCAACACGCGAACCCTATTTCGATTGATGTTAAAGCGACTGTTTCATTAAATAACAATCGTAATTTTCTTGATAATATTTTGAAAAACAGAGAATCATTAACTGAAGAAATAACAAATATTTTCCTGTTAAAATAATAATTGTATCAAGCGGAATTTGTTTTGTATAAAAAATGTTAAAATTTAGGTACTTTTGATGGTTTTCATTTTTTCTCTCATGGCATGGCAAGTGAGAGATGGCGACCTGACAACGTTGCACTAAAATCACTCAATTTTTCCATATGTAAAAAAACTTCTGCAGCTGGTGCATTTGAGTTTTTTTAGCTAATTCTCTCAACCTAACTATACTGTTCTCATTTGGAATTTCGCATTGAGCTTTTTCATGAAGTGTTTTTTTTTAATTCTTTGTCTTTTAGCGTCGGTAAGAATACAATGTTGCCAGATCCGAGAAACAACGCAGTGAATATATTTTTCCCTTTCTACGCATGTTAGAGTATGGGAAAGAGCGAAGTGCATCTGAGCTATATTAGGGAACGTCCTTAAGGTCCATTTTTTATTTCTTCCTCTTCTTTTCACGATTTTTGCACGAAAATTATTAGAAAAAAAGAGGTGTATGCGAGATCATGGAAGTTGATCAATCCTTGTAGTTTGTGTCAGTTATACAATCTGAAAATGTTTAAATTGAGCTAAATCTATCATTATTCTTTTATAAAATCAGCTACATTAACATGTTACTTGAAGAAACTGAAATCCGACAAATCTCAAGGATGTCTTATAAATTTCTTTGTAACTGTATTGAGTAAGAGCTACACGCCTATTTAGGTAGAGAGAGGTAATGCCTTTGAC
This sequence comes from Forficula auricularia, assembly GCA_024734495.1. Classification (NCBI taxonomy): domain Eukaryota; kingdom Metazoa; phylum Arthropoda; class Insecta; order Dermaptera; family Forficulidae; genus Forficula; species Forficula auricularia. Next base: position 1,934,485 of record JALMQS010000058.1, read on the forward strand.
ATTGGGCACGCGAATTTCTCTACTATATCCGGAATTTTCAGATCCCTATCTCTTATTTATTTATTTTTTTGTTTTTACAAAATAAGATATTATTCCTATGATATTGAATCTACGGCTAGATGAGTAGATATAATTTATAGTATTTTTTCTTTTTTAATAAGGGTTTCCTTGACAAAATAAGTAAAAACCAAATGAAGGAAAGGAAAGTTTCTTGCACAATAAAGATCAAGTTCGCTTAATTAGGAGCCGGAAACATCTGTTTTTATATTATTTACATATCTATGAAATGATATTTGTACATAGTGAATATTATTAGGTATGTTCATTGCGAATTCATTTTTGGGGAGTTTAATTTTATTTCAATATCCATTATACGAGATATTTATATTTTATACTAGCTGCAAGGCCCGCTTTCGGCGGACCTCTTGCTAGCCAGGGGGCACGCCCTGGACCCCCAGCCTCGAACCCCACCCCCACCCACCACACCCCCGAAACCCACCCAGCACTCCCACCCCCAGCACCATGCCCAACCCCCGCCCCCACCCCACCACCCCAACACTCCATTCCGCACCCTAACCCACTAATCCCCCTCGCCCCAACTCCCGCCCCCAAACCCCTCCAGCACCCCCACCCCCGCACCATGCACCCGTTCCCAACCCCCGCCTCCACAACACCACCCGCACACCACCAACCCTGCGCACCACACCCCCGCCTAGCTCCCTGGACTCCACCCCGCTGCACCCCCACCCTACTCCGCCTCACTCCTCACCCCACCCCCATTCCACCCTCCGCACCCAGTTTTTGCATTTCTAGCCTTCTAGTGACCCACAGATTATGTATACAAAATTTGGTTGAGTTTGGCCCAAGAGAAAGAATTTCCATTTTTTGACCCCCCCCCCTCCCCATTTTGGGTGGTTAGTTTTTGCATTTCTAGCTCTCTAGAGGCCCAGAGATTATGTATACAAAATTTGGTTGAGTTTGTTCCAAGGGCAAGAATTTACATTTTTTCACCCTCCCCCCTTTTTGGGAGGTTTTTTGGGAAATTTTTTAAACAAAAGTTGTCAGAAATCACATCCCCTACAACTTTGTTTATCATAAAATTTGCTGTAGGGTTAATAGTTTAGGAGTTATTTTATAATTTTGATTCGTGCGCCCCCCAAACCCCCTTCTGGGGTCAAAATATCAAAACCTTATATAGCTAAAAACGTAAGTTAGAAGACATCTGATCTAAATATGAAATTTCATAATAATCCCTTCAGCCGTTTTTACGTGAATCGTGAGCAACTTTTCGCGGAACCCACGGAAACAGACAGACAGACATACAGACAGAGAAGAATTTTGTTGAGGTGTTTTCGTTCATAACTTTGCTTGAAACGTGTGCAACCAAAATTTGGCGTGATTTGGAGCAATGTACAGACAAAACCTTAATTTTATATATATAGATTTTTAACCGACTTCAAAAAAAGGAGGAGGTTCTCTATTCGATTGAATTTTTTTTTTTTTTTTTTTTTTTTTTGTGCCTATGTTACCTCATATCTCCGCCAATTGTCAACCGATTTTGAAAATTTTTTTTGCATTGGGTCCAGTCTAGCTTCCGATTGGTCCCATTTTTTTTTCGATTTTTTTTTCATAGGTATTAGACCTTTTTTATTAGGTTTGTTTAGGTTTGTTTAGACCTAACCTCTTTGTTTATGAACCGATTTCGATGGTTCTTTTTTTATCCGAAAGGGGGTGTCTTAGGGATGGTGTCATATTAATTTGGTCAAGTTCTGATGATATAATCACTATTAATAACATCACTAAAAGAGAGAAAAATAAAAAATTTTTAAGAAAAAATAAAAACCGACTTCAAAAATATGACAGCAAATATAAAAATACACTAAAAGGTATAAAATAATTATTATCTTATTTAGTTACAACTAAACGACGAAATATTAACATGAAATTACTTTTTGGAAGTTGTGCCAAACATACCTTTTATGAATCGCACTCGACGGATCTACTTAGTACGTTTGGCGGGTACGCTCGCTTATAGGTATAGTTTGTTTGGCACCGACTTTAAAAAGTAATTTCGTGTTAATATTTCGTCGTTTAGTTGTAACTAAATAAGATAATAATTATTTTATACCTTTTAGTGTATTTTTATATTTGTTGCACTTAATTTTTGAAGTCGGTTTATTTTTTTCTTAAAAATTATTATTTCAACTGTGGATCTTATTTTAATGGTGTATTTGTAATACTATATATAGTAAACACTTTTCCAGGTGTACAATTCAGATTTGTTTGGGATAAGATAGGATATAATATTGCGATAAATATAGGGACTGCTCAAACTCGGTTTCTGATATAGTTTCTTCTTGTTTTTCAAGTCCAATCAGCGCTCTGCATGTACATAGGCCAAATCGGAAAATAAAAATAATTAATAACTTTTAAGAAAAGATCTAAGAGAACTAAGCGAAATCCAGGATATAGTGGAATGGATCGATGTGAGAAAGAGAGGATGGGGGGAACATGTGGAACGAATGACGGATGACCGCCTTGCAAAAATCGTGAAGGAAAATCGCCCACGTGGCACACGGAGCAGAGGGCGGCCGAAAAAAAGATGGAAAGATGTCGCAGCAAGAAACTAACGTCTTTATTCTTTTTTTTCTTATTGGAAGAACAGGCGAAAGCCTATAGAGAAGATGAAGAAGAAGAAGAAGAAGAAGAAGAAGAAGAAGAAGAAGAACTTTTAAGGAGTTCGGTGTTGGTTCTAGGTGAAACATTTTAATATAATAATAAAACTTGAGCAAGATGCGAGGTAGGTTTCACAAAAAAGAAATAAAACAAAATAGAGTTTTGAATTCGATATATTTCGGGGGTGAGCCCATCATCAGGAGTCAAAAATCAAGTCCAAAATCCTAAATAAAAAAAAAAAAATAAAAATTAAAATATAATAATAATATATTTAAAATTAACATTAACATAACATAAATATATATCTAATACCTCCAAAAAATAATTAAAAGTCTATATAAAATTTTTCTAAAGTAGTTGTTTCGCGACAATACTAGTTTTTAGTGTAAAAGTTAATGCTAGAGTATATAGAACAGACAATAAGGATTCATAATTCATAAGACCAAAACTTTTTGCTGTTTATGTACCACTACTAGCCAATCCCGTGCTCGGTTGAGAATTTTGGCAACACTGTCCGAGCTTGTATATATTTTATCTTAGAAATATCAAATAAAATGCATTATAAAGGAAGATTTATAAAACAAAAAGTTCTTAATAAGCAATTGAAAGCTGTTGCGACAATGGTTGAAGCGAAAAAACGTCAAAAAATTACTAAAGTTAGCACACTTTTTATGTTAAATACATGTGTTGTTGCCAGCTTGTTTTTAGTGTAAATTTTTCATTATAGATATTTCATTATTTATTCATTATTATCTCAGAAACTGTGTTGTAACTATGAATTAAAATTTTCTTAAAAAATGTATTGGTTATTGTTTAATGTTGGTTTAGTTTTTTATAACAACGGTAAGAAGAGTTTCTTAATTATAATTAAACATGTATGCAAACTTTCCGATATCCCGTATAGTGCAATGTATAAGAGTCTGAAAAAGTCTATCTTTGGAATTTAATATTTCCGGAACTATATTGTTCATAAATTTTGTTTTGCCACCAATCGATGCAGCAGTATTTAAATAATAATCTTTCTAAGTTTCAAATAAATCTTAAGAAAACCCATATAGTGAAACAACTACATTAAGCTTAATAGAAATGTCTCTGGAGTGTGATTTTTTAAGGGGATAAACTTTTTGGAGTTTATATATAAAAACCATCTACTGCTAAAGAAGTTTCACATCCCCCGTGATGTGGATGAGGCTCCCACATATTTTTTTTATTATCTAATTTAAAAAGAATTCTACATGTTATTGGCAATATTCCATGTCCCCTTTACAAGAATTATTCAATATTTATTATCTTTATAAATAAATGCATAAATGGTGTGTATTTCCGCATTTTTCCCTTCGCTTAGAATATAATCTAAGTTAAAATATTTTATTTACCTCTTCGTTATTTATTGATTTATTGAAAATGAGGACAAGACCAAATGAAATGAAGGTATTTTTCTATATAGAATGCCCCTTTTTTAAAATTGCATAATGTAAAATAATCTATGTTTATAGTCACTATCACTTAATGAACATACCGAGTCTTGGAAAAAGTTTTCCTTTTTCACTCCAATGATTAATGTTTTATTTTCGCTCTCACTTTTTATTTTTAATGTTTTTAATTTTTTATTTTCTTAAAATCCTTTTTTTTTTTTTCAAAAACTAAATGCAAATAAATAGTTTTTTTTTTTTTTACTTAGGGAAAGTGGTGTAGGTTTTAGGTGAAACATGATATTAATTAATAAAGTAAAGGGAATGTAGTTTCACAGTGAATGAAATAAAACTCAAAGAGGTTTATACAAACTCAATATATTTCGGATTATTAGTCTATCATCAGGAGTTTACAGATTACAAACTGCTTGTAATCTGTAAACTCCTGATGATGGACTAATAATCCGAAATATATTGAGTTTGTATAAACCTCTTTGAGTTTTATTTCATTCACTGTGAAACTAATCCCTTTACTTTATTAATTAGTTTTTTACTAGCTTTTATGAACTTACGGGGTAAGTTAAATTTATATGATGTTCATAATTCACTTCATATGTATATTTTTCTAAACTTATACCTATCTATATACATAAAAAAATGTTTATCTCTACTTTTAAATCAAGTTGTATTATATTATGTAAGAGTATATTCTAGTATAGTAGTAATAGAGGGTGTCCTTGCATCTTCTTCCACCTTTGTTATTTCTAGAAGCAAATCCGGTAGATCAAGTTTGTCACTTATGTTTTAGCGAACGAGGCGTTTAAATTATGTTTGAAGGGTTTCAAGTGAAACTCTCATTTCCCTAAAGGGAATATTCATTTAAGATATGTGGCTTTTCTGTACGAAAATAAATTGTGAGAAATTTAAATAATACTTCACAATTAAAACGCAATTTCATTCATAATATTTAGCTTTATAGACATTTCAAATAAATTATTATTATTCCACATTAACATGGAAGGAAATCACATGGTATGCATAATTGCTTGCTAAAAAATACTATATCAATAGAAAATAGCATAATGATATAATTTAATAGAAATGAAAGCAAATAATAGTTTATTTATTTTTTATTTTAAATTTCTTACTTTCATTTATGGTTAATTTGTAAAAAAAGTTTTCTATTTTCATGTAATAAAAATAATAAAAAAAATTTTTATAAAGAGAAACCAATGAGGTTGTCCTCTTCTTGATTCAAATAAACATATACCTCTCGGCAAAACAAAATCTTTTCAATTAAATATTTGATGCATTTTTGAATCTTAAGGGGGTTCGGGACTGTTTATCATTTTTATAAGAACATTCTCAAATTTTTACCATCGAATCATTGATATATGAAATATTTATTCCCGAAATTTGAAGTTGATCGTCTGTCCCATTACCGAGAAATAAATGATTGAAAATTGTCCGTTTCACATGGAAGTAAATGGACCGAACTTTTAAAAGGACTATAACTTCTATACAAATTATACCATTTTCAACAAATTTATACATATCAATAATTCAACTTTTATTAATCGAATGATACATTTTTCAATAGATTTGACAGTTTAATTAATTAGTTATTCATAAATGTAAAAATAAAAAGTTATTTGCAGCCAACAGAATATAACAAAAGCACTAGTGTAGAATTCCAACTCTATTTTTTGAAATCGTTTTTGTGTTAAATAAATGTTTTTATAATGAGAAAAATTTATCTCAATATTCTTTTTATTAATATTATCAAAACAAGATTTTATTCGAAAATAACCTCATTATTAACAATTTTTTTTAATTAAAAAATTTAGTAGGCAGAACGTTGTCACTCTGCAAAAATAGAAAAGATTTTTTTCGAAGATCAACCAGATAGATAAGCTTTCCCGAACTCCCTTAAGTTCTGAAATTCGTTTGTCAAAATTTAATCAGTACCTACTTAGTTTTGGAAATACAAAAATTTTGCCAGTGGAATAAATTGACTACTTTTCTTTTTGAGTTATTTTGAGTATAACTCCACACACAGAGAAAAAAAAATATTTTCTCAAGAAAACAAGAGATTATTAACTACTGAATTCAAGGTGTTGGGATGATTTTTATTATATGTCAGAAGAGTTTATTTCTCCAGCTTCGTGAATGCCAAAATGCTTTCTAGCAAGTCAAATGGCCTGGATAGTATTTTGGCACTCGGGTTCAATTCCTGAGTGGGTGAACTCTTCTGACAAATAATAAGAATCTTTCCACTAACACCTCACATTCAGTAGTTAATAATTTCTTGTGTTTTCTTAACAAATCTTAACTCTGCTATCAGCAATTTGAACTTTTATATTAAAATGATTTTTCGCGATGTTTCAGACATTTCCAAACACAAAGCAAAAAAAATCAAGTGAATAACATAATTTCGATATTTCAGCCCTAGTAATAATAATATATTGCTATTTGTTAGCATTATAAGATACTAAAAAATATATAATATACCAGTTCAATGAACTTGCATTTAACACCTTAACCTTTAAAGCATACACTTCAGTAATATGTGTGGGGGACTTGCTATTCAATAAGAACAAGATACCTGCATATATATGGGTATCAAACATAAAAATGTTTAAACTTGATAAAATCTATAGGTACATAAATATCGAAAACACACCTTTTTCTATAATTCGATAACTGTTCTAAGTCGTTCTTTTATATGACGATAATAATATTGAAATGAGATAACTAATGGAATCCCTTGACTGTCCACATAAATTATATTAGAAGCAATTTGATGGAAAAACTCTAACTGCTACGATCCCTGTGAATTTTGATGATTTGGAAATTTTTTGATTGTTAACGATTTGGGATAAAAAGTTGAAACTTGACCTAAAGGTGCAGCTTATTAATACAAATGTTTATGCAAAATTGCAGCTCATTTTAACTCCAATTCGATTTTTTTCTGATTTTCTGTATTTTTTCACTTGAAGTTCACAAGCTAGAAAGACCAAAATTTAATCAGTTTACGTTTTTACTTTGCCATACAGGGTATAGTCAATCGTGGATGAAAAAAGTGGTTTTTTGCTTCTTTTTTTTTTGATATATCTCAAAAAAGGCTGAAACTATTTTGATAAAAAAAAAATTGGGCGAAACCATGGCATTTCGGTCTACAAAAAAGCTCCAATAAGTGAACATCGAAAAAATTATATTTTTCGAGATAATAACTGTTTTGTCAAAATGTCTGTCAGTCTGTTATTTTGTTAGTCTGTGCCTTACCAAATTTTGTGGACGAGCTAGCTCAAAAACTAATGTGAATGTCAAAACCAAATTTCACACTTAGTTTTGGTGCATTGAGATATCGAGTTGATAAGATTTTGGTGCATATCGACCCAAAATTAAGGGGGGGGGGGATTAAAATTTAAAATTATAATATTTTCCAAACTAAAAAAAAACTAGAAAAATGAAATATACTATAAAATGAACCTAAAATAACGAAAATATTTGTTTTTCTAGGGGTCAAAAAATAAAAATCTAGGCCATTTGAGCAAACTCAACCAAATTTTGTATACATAATCAGTGGGCTCCTAGAACACTAAAAATTCAAAAACAAACCCCACCCCCCAAATGGGGGACGATGGGTCAAAAAATTAAAATCTAGGCCTTTGTACCAAACTCAACCAGAAGTGTATGGTAAAGTCAAGTAGATGGCCACATCAGAACTTGTCAATTTATTTAGAAATACAAAGAATTAGGTACTAGAAATAGATGCATTTTCTCCGCGTTTTAGACATTTCCAAGCATGATAAAGAAAAAAATCGAATTTCAGCTTATTACTATTACCATTCAAAATTTCCTCTTTTAATAGTTTAGTTTTTCTTCGGACTTTCTGAATTTTTCATCTGAAAGCTGGGAAGTTCAAAATCAAATATTTTTTCTTATACAGATATTTTTGACACTAAAACCAACTTTTTACAAGTTTAGTTTCTCGAGTTATCGTATCCACAAAATAAATAGAAATCACTAGGTATGGTCAGCGAGCGAAACTCGACTGGCGACCGGATTTTCAGTTAATTTCAATCCATCGCTTGCAAAGCGTAATACTGATTAATTTCAATAATATTACCATTCCTGTATTTTCTTGTTCTATCTTAAGCCGAAACTTAACTTGAAAGACATGTATTCAACGGGTAACATTAAGCACACAATTCGATTTCAAATTATATAGAGTTATAAGGGTCTATATATTCGCCTTTAGATTTAGACTTCACCAATCAATTCCAGTGGGATCCAATACTCTCATCTCCTACATTCAAAGAAATCAAAGAGTTCTTATTTCGTGTCCAGACAGACCTCTAGTCTAGATCAAAGAATTGAAATAGAATTTTGCTAAAGAAATTTTTCTCGTGGACTAGATTTTTTTGTGAGAAAATCAATTACTCGTTACGCTTGTGCTTTGGCGAAGTTCTCTATATGAAACCATGGCGGGCGAGCCAGATTTATATTTCGTATAATGTATTTTTTTGAATGTTCCGTCTATAAGGCTTTCTTGTATACCAAAACACCATAAACCGCTCAATTTTTAATCAAAATAGTTTGAGCCGTTTTTGAGATATTTCGAAAAAAACCCACTTTTTTCACAGGATCTCATGAATTAACCATATACCATAAACATGCCCCCTCACATATTACAATAAATTAAAATATAAATCAAATTTATAATATTTTCAAGTACCTAACTATGCAAAATTTATTCGAAATTCGACAAAAGATTCAAATTTTTAAAAACCAGCCAAAATCTTTTTAATCTCAATATAAAATTTCCGTTTTGATACGTTCATCGGTTTTGACGTAGAGCGAAAACAAAATTTGGCACACAGAGGCATTCATCCACTCACTAACAGACAATAATTAATATCTTTTAAAATATAAATTTTTCGATGTTCACTATACAAGGGTTGTAGGTTGAAACGCCAAGAATTGGCTCTATTTTTTTATCAAAATAATGTCAGCCGTTTTCGAAATAATTCGAAAATACAAGCAAAAAAAAAAACAACAACAGTTTTCATGCACAATTACAACAATATTTCACCGTACTCAGAAGGGTAAAGTAAGAAATTGAGTGGAATTTGATGAGGCAGTACAAAATTTAAAAAAGAGAGATAATTTTAAACTATCTTTTTTATTCAAAAACCTACGTTTCGGAGGCTTATTCCATTCTTCTTCAGGATTTTGAATGGTTAGAGAAAATCCACGAAGAAGGAGGGAACAAGCTTCCGAAACGTCAGTTTTTGAATAAAAAAGATAGTTTAAAATTATCTCTCTTTTTGGAATTTTGGACTGCCTCATCAAAATCCACTCAATTCACTTATCAGCCCGTCTCCAAAAACTACTTCAATATTAAAGTCAACAATATTTTGAGTGAATTCAAAACACCGGGAGGCAGACCAAAATCGAGTAATTTCAATTATTGAATTTTTATTTAGACCATGTTAGGTTTAATTCCATATTCCAATAACCTCTAAATTCAATTCATCCTTTTATAAAAAAAATCGAGATTGGTTTAAAAAGAAATCAGTTTTGAAAAGATACTTTCTATTCATTCATCTGCAACTGTATTTGTTAGATAAAGAACAATTTCAGCCTTCAATTCATCTATTAAAAAAAAATCCGTCTGAATATTGAATATTTCATTCAAATTCATTTGAAAAGAGGAAAGTTATTCAAAAAATTGGTTTATTATTTTTAACAAAAAAATGATCTCTTAACCCATATTGCCTAAAGAATCTTACTTTGGTAATATTTTAATCTTCTTATTATCAATCTCAATTATTCAATTAAAGCTATCAAATGTGAATTATGAATTAATTTTCCATTGCTTTTTATCAAAATAATTTTTTACTTTTTGTTTCAATGTTTATTATTATAGGTATTATTTTTATTTTTATTTGATAGCTTTAAAATTACTCTCTCGCATAACTTTCTCATTATAATACATTCGCGTAGTTAATAAGGTTAGTAAAATCATAAAAGAACAAGTGCGTGATTCAGTTCTGTAGTATATTAACCTGAATTTAATTCCGAAATATATATTTCTAGGGATAACTAAAAATATGTTTCTTGTCATTTTATTTTTAGGGTTCCATTCAAAAGTAAAACTCGATTCTATTAGTCTCTCTACAATGTCTGTCTGTCTGTCTATGCGTCTGTCAGAGAATTAATTGTAACTTGTAAACTAAATAAGATGAAAACTTGAAATTTAGAAGCAGCATGTATTCATTTTAATAAGATCAAAAATCGTATTAAAACTTGAAACTACTGATTATTTTTGAGAGGGTCTAATTTTTATACTTAAAATTATACCTAAAATTTGTTTCCGGATACCAAGAGCGAAACATTCCTTCCCGCCAATTTAATTTTCATCGACTTTTTGTGAACAAAAATTTTGTCGATCTCAAGACTAGGTGAAATGAAAGAAATCAGTAATCAGCAGTAGAATCGAGTTTCATTTCACGAATTATCGTTTCTTTTCATATTGTTTTTTGAACAATTTTTCCTACTTAAGTTTTCGAATAAGATCAATGAATATATTTTTTTAATCTGTATAATTTGATCTGGCAATGAAGCCAGTATTACAGCGAGCCAATTGGAGCCTTGAAATTAACCGGTGACCATTGATTTTCTTAAAATTTTTAAAATTTGTATCCGGGTTCCAGGAGCAAACAGGAGTATACTTTTCTTCCCGCCAATTTAGTTTTCATCGAATTTTTGTGAACATAAATTTTGTCGATCTCAAGAATAGGTGAAAAATATAAAATATTTATTTGTCATAGGTGTGAAATATCTCTGGAAATATCTTTATAAGCAGAATTAGATTATATACGTAATTTTTTAAATTTATCTAACTTTAAAAAAGGCGGTATGTAAGAGCACCAATGGCCATGTTTCGATGATTTTTATTTCTGTCGGCTTGACTTAAAATTTTTAAACATTTCAAAATTCCCTGATTTTCCCCTTATCACCACAAACCCGAAGGGATTTGATATTTCAACTATTTTGAATATTATAATGTACATAACCCTTGGTATGCGAGCCTGACTCGCTTTTGACCGGCTTATTTAGTTAGGGAACGTCTTCAAAATATTTAAAAATTTACAACAAAATGCATATTACAAGTCTAGACGTTATTTTTATATATATCTTTTATAATGATCTCCAATTTTTGATTGACACCATATTTCAACTTGTCAATATTATTATCTCACAATAAGGCAAAGAACCGAAATTGCTCCTAAAGCTTACTTTTTTTTTAATTACAATTTTAATCAATGATTTATTTATATCAGTGAAAAAGTTTTGGCTGAACCTTTGAATTTATATTTTTAGTATCAATATTTAACTGATAATCTACTCAACCACAAATTATTCGAATTATTGTGATTTTAATTGTTATCTTCTTGTGATATTACTTCGTTATTGAGCCATCTTGGTCTTTTTTGTAAAAGTCCTTCAAGAAACAGGGTAACGAGAACATCGCTCGATTCTATATCGCAATTTCTATAATAAATTACTATAATAGTAGTAGTAGTATTCGGGATGACGAATTTGTTTCAATCCTTTTCTAAATTGACCACAAAGGAGTGGTTTAGAATAGCAAGTTTCGCGCAAATAAGAATTTGAGCGGAATAATTTAATCTATTTGATATAGAAAAAAGTAAAACTGTATAGGCCAAGGGACCAGGACAGCTAACCAAGGCCAATTTTCTAATAAATAATTTTCTTAATTGTGAATTAATTAAAAATTATTTATTTATTTTTTATTTCATTAAAACATAAAGTAAAATTAAATTAAATACACCATAATAGTAATTCATATATACATTTTTTGAATCTTTGCTAATATAGTATAGAAAAGATTCTTGAATGTTGAATGTCCTTTGAGTAATAATGTCATGGTTAGATTTAATTAATATCCGGAATCATTTCAAAATTAAACATGTAGGCTCTAGGTGATTAATATAATTTTTTGTATAAAAATTGATTATTTATTGGGGAAATGGATTAACAAAATAATATCAAGTTGAGTCTAAAATTATTTTATTAATTCAAATTAGATTAAAAAGTAAAACTTAATGTTTACGAAATAAGGTAAATTAGGTATACGAAAGACCATGAGAAATTTTAACAATTTCTTTTGTTATTTTCTCAAAGCCTTGTGAACAAATGATAGTGAAAACTTTTATTTTTGCTAGGTAAAAATTTATCATCATATTTTAAACTAATAAAGTGTATCTTACTTGCAATAAATGGACATTATATTTATCATTATCATTAGTAACTTGGTGATAGAAATTTTGTTTTACAAAAAAAAAAATTCAAACACTTTCTATTAACACTTTTTGAGACTTGCTTACTGGGTCACTCAATAAAAATAAAATTTGTTGCTTATGATCATATATTTTCCTGATTTTTTATCATGAGTTCCCTATAGGTAGACAGTCACAAAACACTACTTGAAAAAAAAATTTATATGTCACAGTTTTTTTTTGGCAGACATTTTTAAAATGATGGTTGGGCATATTTTAATAAAAAACGTGGTTTGCGGAAAGTTTAATTGCCAAGCTATTTTTAAAGATAGCAGAATAATTCAAAAACCAGTGTGTTCAGCATGAAATGAACTTCAGGTATACATTATTTTAAATTTTCTATCATCCAACAGAGTCAGTCAAACTCTTTCTGTAAAAACTCGGAAAAATGTATCAATCATTACTTTTTAAGACCATAAAATTTTATGAAAGAAAAGAGACTTACTAATAATAAGTTATTTCTGTCTTGTATACTTATATAACTGCCTGCAGTATAAGTTGTAGTCCTGAACTCGTTTTTTAGAGCTTTTTAAAAATGGCCGAAAGCCTTTTAATGTCAATTTTCTCAGGTCAATATCTGAAAAGGGACTGAATGAAAAAAAAGTTAAAATTTTACAGAATGTTCTTTATACAAATAGGAATATCTCACAAAAAATTATGATTGATATTCAAATACATTTAGAGTTATAGAGCAGTGAATTTCAGTAAAAACGCTACCCTTCTAGGCTCATGCAGTGCCAAGTTAGCAAACAAGGGCTTAAGGTATAAGAATGGAGTACTCCATTCTTATACCTTAAATTATTTATACTTGAAAGTTAGTTTCCAAGAGAAGAACAGAATAATTAGATAAACTTAACTAGCTATCAATCTTATTATAAATGCGTAGCCCCAAAAGCTAATTCACAAATCAAAGTACTCTAAGTACCACAAACAAATTACTTTTCACTTATAAAATCTCTTACTTTTTCATTTAAATATCCAGTCAAACAATGACAATTTTTGACGATCTAACAAAACAATAAAGAGTGATAGCATTTTCAAGACCCCATACGCTGAAGGGCTAGAGCCGCCCTAAACTATTACTGGACTATAAAATAAATAAATTTAATAATTTAATAAGTTTAAAATTGTATATGCCTTTATCATGACGTCTATAAATCCCAATAAAACCATTCAAATAATATTTTCTTCTTTTTTGAACGATAAGTTCTGAAAACAAAATCAAATCTGTTCTAACAAGATTTTTCGAGGGTTGCCGAGAAGGCAGGCCAAGCCAAGTAATTTTCTTTTTATTTCCATTAGTATACAATAAATAGAAATATTTTTTTATAGAAATCGAGTAAAGAATATCTTGTTTTTTCTTCACCTAAAGAAAGATCGAAGATTATAATTTCATATCAGTCCAGTATACCATAAATATTTCGAATGGATCTTTATGTATGAATTTTAGTCATAATTCTTTTGGGGAAAAAAATGAATGTAATTTGACTGACTTTTATACTTTCTTTTCTAAAGAAGTAAATTCAATTTTAACTTAAATTCTATTAAATATCCATCTGAAATAATAATATCAGATTGAAGATGATGGCGTGATTTTCATAATGTATAGTCTTAAATAAATCTCAACATCCATGTATGTACCAACAAAAAATTTCCTTCACAATTTTCTATAATCATATCGAATTAAAAAACAAACAAAAAAATTACCGATTTTGAGTCATTTCTACGGAATATAACATAGACTAATGATTGCAAATGGTCCTAATGGATTCCAACTACCTCAATTTCTGGTGAAAATTCCTAGTTTTGGGTCGAATGTAACACTTTATTAGGTTAGTGAAAGTATAAAAGAAGAAATCAAAGAAAAGAATGAAAAGATCGTGTGATGAACTAATTGTTGGAATCCAATCTGTGCTATTGAGACATCTCCATTTAAGACATATAAGTTCATTTACTCGGCACACTCTGCGAGCGTAGCCCTCGGGCATCTGGAGTTTTGAATTCATTCGCTTATTCGTGATCCATAATGTCTAAAATATAGAGAAAAAGCATGTTTTTTCTACATGTCTTCCTGGATTTTGCTAACTAACTATTCTAGCTAATTAGCTGAAATTTGTATTAATTAATTGAAATTGTGTACCAAGTTTTTTCAGCTTGCTAGCTGACAAAAATTCCAAATTACCAGAGAGCTTACCTGATCTTGAAATAGTTTTTATTTTTCCACCAATTTAACCTCAGACATTATAATTTTTGCACGTTTATCAGTAATTTTGGCTCGGCGTGTTCTCTTCTGCTACGTAACATCCTTTTGGAAATGATCCAGTAGAGGTAGCCATTGTTCCTTAGATGATTAAACATTTTTTTCAAACCCAATATTATAATTAGCAATTTACTCGAATATTTTTGGTTAACACATTTAAAAATGTCTGAAACGTGGAGATTTAAGCATGATTTTTTTCTGAATGTATGTTTGTTTGTTTGTGTGCCTAGAGTATAGATTCTATTGTAGATACTCGAAATAACTCGAGAATCGAAGGACTTTTAAATATTGGTACTTGTGAAAAAATGTTTATACTATTTCCAGATCTAAGAATTAATTACATTTTTGGCTTTCTAGTTTCAGAAATTATAATTCAAAAACGCAGAAAAAATCATTCGAATTGTTTGGAAGCTTTTGATCGGTTGTAGCTATAGAGCTGAAATTTGGCACATAGGTTTGTAATAATCAAATGTATCTCTATGCCAAGCTACTAACTCACATTGTTTGCCCATGAAATTTGCAGAAATGGCACAGAGTTTGAATAATTTTTCCATTTTTTTCGACAATTTGGCTTAATCCTAAAATTGAATGAAAGTCAAGAGAAATTTCTCGAAATTTCCGTGGAATACATTTTGAATAGTGAGACGATAGGTGATAGGCTGTTGCTTTAAAGGGTGAACATTTGTAGAACTGTCCAGCCGAGGCCAGTCAAATGCCAAGGACGCCGGCGACATTCCTCAGCATTCTCGCAAAGAGAAACGCCGGAAAAAAGCTCTACAAGGGGTCCTTTACTTTTTAAAGGGTAACGATCCAGAACTAGGTATTTATTTGATGTCTTTCGCTTTTAATTTATTCAAGCATTATTGCTTTGTACTAAACGCAATTAGAAACTTTCTTTTATTTATTTGATCGCCCAAACCTGTAGCCAGGAAATTTTGAAGACACAATCAAATTGGCACCATAACAAACTAACAAACTACCTACAATCATTCGTATTTTTTTTGTTATCGTTGATATTGAAATCTAGGTAGACATATACAGACAGAAAAATATATTTCTTGAAGCCGTCATGCATTGCCTGTCTCCCGATCGAACCTAGTAAAGATCATACAGTAAATGATGCCTCGTAATAATTGAGTTTCGATTTTTAAGGGGAGCAATGAGAGGCATTCCCTCTTTGTTCCTCCCCGAACTAGGCCTATGATAAAGATTTTTGAAGTCTATTATCTCAATGTATCTATTTAAATTAATTTTCTTATCTTAATTCTTTCTAATGGTTCTGTGAACGTTCAGTTGAGTTTTTGCACATGCGGGTTGCTGGCCCTACATACAACCTCCAACCCGGAGGTCCAGGGTATCTCTCTTTGTCTGGCTTATTATTCTCGGCCCGTCCGGCTTGGGAGGCCCTACCAGTAGCTACATGGCCCGAGGAATCATTTAAGCACGCAAGCCCCACCACCACCACTACAAGGTGAAGATACCGTCGTCTATTTAAAAGATTAAGAAGATCTTAATTCTTACATTTTTATATTAGGAAGGTTCGTGGAGCCTGCCGCCAGCCCTAGTAGTGAATTCAGGCAATTTTTTTTTTTTATTTGGTCATTCATTGTGTTAAATATCTGAAACGTGAAGAAAATTCATTTTCATCAATGATTTTTTTCTGTCTGTGTGACTGAATTCCGATATCCACGATGACTCAAGAACAAATAAAAATAATTTTTAAGAAAAATAAAACCGACTTCAAAAAATTAAATGCAACAAATAAAATACACTAAAAGGTATAAAATAATTATTATCTTATTTAGTTACAACTAAACTACGAAATATTAACATGAAATTACTTTTTGAAGTCGGTGCCAAACATATACCTTTTATGAATCGTACTCGACGGATTAGTACCTTTGGAGGGTATGCTCGCTTATAGGTATAGTTTGTTTGGTACCGACTTCAAAAAGTAATTTCATGTTAATATTTCTTCGTTTAGTTGTAACTAAATAAGATAATAATTATTTTATACCTTTTAGTGTATTTTATTTGTTGCATTTAATTTTTTGAAGTCGGTTTTATTTTTTCTTAAAAATTATTTTTATTTTTCTCTTTTTAGTGATGTTATTAATAGTGATCATATCATTAGAACTTGACCAAATTAATATGACACCATCCCTAAGATACCCCCTTTCCAATAAAAAAATAATCATCGAAATCGGTTCATAAACAAAGAAATTAGGCCTGAACAAATCTAACAAAAACGTTCTAATACCAATAAAAAAGGACCAATCGGAAGCTAGACTGAACCCAATGCAATTTTTTTTTCAAAATCGGTTCACAATTGGCGGAGATATAAGGTAACATAGACAAAAAAAAAAAAAAAAAAAAAATCAGTCGAATAGAGAACCTCCTCCTTTTTTGAAGTCGATTAAAAAGTCTTAGAAAGTTTTTTCTGGTGCCAAAATGTTTTTATTTCCAATAACTGATTAGATTTCGGGCTCTCTAGCTTTAGAACTTCCATTTCGAAAATGCAGAAGAAAATACAATTTTTTTCAAGATAATTAATATATTTCTAATATTTTATTATACATAATATTTAGGTATACTACTTACTAACTCACGAGTGTACAGAGTCATGAAATTTTTGTAACTTTTTCCTCCATTTATAATAATTCGATTTATCATAGCATCATAGGTAATATTGGTTTTCTTGTATAATTTTAGTTATTTCAAATTAGGCACTTGGCATGTTGAAAATACGAGCTTTCATAATACATATAATTTTGTAAATAAGTTTTTTGAATTTTATTTTGATTTAACTCGAAAGCAGGTTCTTATGAGACTATCGACTATCAACAAAATACTCTTATATAACATTCCTTTCACATTCACAACAGTACCTACCAATTTCTCTTTAATAGATATTTTAAAATTCTGGAGAGGTGCTAAAATTCTGATCATTTTAATAAAAGATGGCTGGTTCGCTAAAAAAAATATATAAATTAGAAAAATGACGAGAGTGCCCTCTACTTATTCCGTGTTTTGTATAATTTATATACATATTTGTTTCGAAATACAGCCATTGGTCCGGTTTGCTCTTTGACTCTTCTCGAGGAGACCACTACAACCTTTGTGATATACCCGAGGGGTGAACCGCGACCTAAAATCGTGTACACCTACTTCCACTTTCATTTTCAAGTAGAAGACAATAGAATACAATAGATTATCTAATGAATTCCAAAATAATTCCAAAGACTGTGTACACCTAATTCCAATGGCGGTTCACCCCTCGGATATACCTATACTAAAAATTATTCATAACAAATGATATTAAGTAGAGGACACTCTCGTAATTTTATTTCTAATAAAACCGAGCTCCACTATTATCGGCGAAATTAATTTTTTAATTAAAAAAAAAAGTTTCATTTTTCCTACATAATTTAATGACTTCGCTCTAGCTTTTTGATCTTTTGACCTGTCGTATAAACGTTTCTACATTTAACCTTTTTAGGTTTCTGTAAAAGTTCTATTAGTTTCGCTTTCATGTCTTACTGTCTGTCTGTCACGGCAATGAAGTTCGTAGCATAAATAAGATAAGGGGGTCAAAGCTAAAGTGAGAGCGAAAATTAAATATATTTTTTTTTATACTCGAGTACGGGATATTCATTAAAAAGAACTCATTAATTATATAATGAGAATTTTTGTACCTCTTATATTAAAAAAAATAAAACTCTCAACTTTTTATGAAAAAATTCCCAAGAATTTGTTTTTGAAAATATTGTAGGTATTACTAGTAAGATATTAGAATTAAATGAAATTGTAAACCATATTTCATACTAGCACTTTCGAAGATTTACATTTATATATAGTATAAACTAGATGCTTTTTTTGGGAGGGGGGGTGGCTTCCCGCTGAATTCACATTTCGTAATTCGGACTTTGTGAATATGCTAGTTAAATTATACTTTTATTATATGATCAAAAAAAATTCTTAGACCTTGTCTCTGAGCCTATAAAAATTAGGATAAAAATATGTTCGGAAAATCACGAGGATGTCTCTCTTCTACTAACTCCGAGTTGTTATGTATAATTTTTATATGTCAGAAAGAGTGTAATCACACCCTTGGGAATTGAACCCAAGTGCCAAAAAGCACTTCACACACCATGTGCTGTTAGCATTTTTTAGGCCTTCTCACTCTCAGTCGTGCTGCTCCAATTGGGATTGGTTGGGAGGGCTTAAAAGGGTTACCACCCTCTATCTTCGCTAGAAATCCTAAGGCTATATATTATAATCTTTAAGAATATATTACATTACCAGTATAGGCAGCTGGCCATTTTAATTCCACTATATTCTACTGAGAATAATTTTACTTATTTTAGGAATTCTTTATAGTTATAGTTGTATTAATTTATGAAGGGGTTACAATAAGAGGCGTGCAGCTTTTATTAATTTATTTATTTATTTATGAACTCCCGTTAACGTTTCGGCTATTGGTTGTACCCATCTTCAGAGCGGGAGTTTGTCAATATTTGTATAAGAATTTTTTTTTGATTACACCAGTCATCAGATAAAACTATATACAAGAAATATACAAATGATATATATACAAAACTATATACAGGGTGTTCGCCAAAAGGCCAAAAAATGTAATATTTTTAAGACTATTATTGTTTTTTCCGGGATTTCATTTTAAACGGAAAAAGACAAAAATAGTCTTAAAAGTATTACATCTTTTGGCCTTTGGCGAACGCCCTGTATATAGTTTTGTATATATCAAATGTATAGTATTTCTTGTATATAGTTTTATCTGATGACTGGTGTATCCAAAATTTTTTTTATATAAATATTGACAAATTCCCGTTCTGAAGATGGCTACAACCAATAGACGAAACTTTAGCGGGAGTTCATAAATAAAAAATAAATAAATAAAATTGGCACGTCCCTTATTTTAACACCTTCATAAATTGATAATATAACTGTCCGAAATATATTGAGTATATAGTATATATTAATGTTGTTTTTTTTTTAGTAAAATCTCACTCAGAATTTCTAAATATTCTTTAAAAACAAAAAACAATATGAATCAATCAATTTGTAATATTTTATATTATAATTCTACATTTCGCTGGTTTTTTTTAATGATTTATTTTTATAAAATTACTTTCTATCTCACAATCTAAAAAGTATCCTTAAAAAGAATTAAAAGAATACAAAAAACGTAATCAATCATCCGATGTCTTAAGATTTCTTATTAATCCTAGGTGTCCTTTATTTTATTTTTTTTATAAATATTCATGTTATTAATAAATTAAAAACCAAAACAAAGCTTTATTGATAAATGACAGATTATATTTAACTAAATTTATTACTTTTGAAGAAGGCTTGAACATTTGTCATCTTTTAACAATTTTTTTCCCTCAATCCGACTAAAGCGTTCAGTTTTATCTTATACTCCCTGGAATAAAAGGATAAAGGATGCCAATAAATCTTCTATGCTTTTATACAATCTCATTATAGTCATAATTTAATATAGTATTTGTTGAAATGTTTTTTGTCTCTGAACATAGGTATTCTAAAAATTTAATGAAGACCATTTTTTCTCAGATTTGAAAAATTAATTCAAATATTAAAAAAAAAATATTATCTTGTGTGGATAATGTATTTGGCCCTTACAAGTATACAACTAAAATTCTACATATTACCAACCAGAATAAATGTGTATAGCAGTGGCGGTTGGTGACTTTTCAACCAGGGGGTGCTGTCCAAAAAAGTACACTTCATTTTTTGAAATTTTATTTTAATCTTTGATCGAATACTGCATCATTTTCGTTATTTTTCAAATTTAACATTAGATTTTTTAAAAACATATTTTGTGTCCTTCGCCCTAAACGGATACTGCTTTGTATGAGTGAGAGTAGGAGTCAGAAATTAAATCTTATGACTTAAACTCTACACTCCTTGAGATATAAAAAAATCTCCTAATTCTATTGCTATAAGCAAGCTATAAATTGTCTATAACACTCTTAGTTATTTCCGATCTTATATATTGAGAGTTCTTACAAATGGATTAGTCCAAAGATTCTCGAATCATCTTTATTTATTCCTTTTTTGTATTTTTTATATTTTAATAGTTTCTCAGCGAGAACAATTTTTATTCGACTAAAACTCGTCTGGACTTGTCTTTGACATGCTTGAACTTGAAGATATACCAGTCAGGGACTTGAAACCTTCTATCCGCACTCTTTTCGGAAAAATCATTCATTCTAATTGCCCCTTGAAACTATGCAACAATTTTATTTCATTTCGAGAACCAACATAATTTTCAAAACAAAAAAAAAAATGTTTTTTAAAGAAATATTTGAAAAATAACAAATAATAATTTGAAAATTTTAAGATCCTCCCGAAACTTTAAAGTCGACCTTTTATGTTTATGAATATACTCTAAATGTTTGAAATTTTAGGGATGCACCGCATCCATGGACCGCACGCCACTGGTGTACAGCTATATTCCAAAAGGTTCAAACCGAAGGGTGAACCGCGATTGGAATTAGGTGTACACCGTCTTTGGAATTATTTGGAATTACTTTGAAATTCATTAGAAATCTATTGTCATTTATTGTCTTATACTTGGAAATGAAAGAGGAAGTAGGTGTACACGATTTTAGGTCGCGGTTCACCCCTCAGTTCAAACTATCTACCCTTCATCCGCAAGCTGTGAATTTTAACCGCTTGGTTAGAGTTAAATGAATAAAAATTCGTTAAAAAGCCGTATAGATAATAATATCATGTTTTATTTAAGATATGTCAAACATTCTTATGTCTTTTAAATGTACGATATTTTAGTATTTTTTTAGACTTCACAAAAAATTTAAACCCTCACCAAATTAATCATTGATTTCTGGTCTCTACCTTATTTAGCTGTGTGTTACATCGAAATTCTAAAATATAAAAAAATAAATGTGATAAATCAAAATTTGAATATTTTATTTTTTTTATACTTTTTCCCAATTTTACTAACGTGGCTTCAAGTTTTCCACAACTGAATAATATAACTTCTCCCTTGCGAAATGTCATTTCTCTAACTCACTATGATGTTAAGTCTTTGATAAGAAATACTTACCTATTTACTTTTATTTATTTTTATTTTTTTATTAATTTTGAGAAGGTATTTGTGAACTTTCAATTCCCCTCTTTTGATTACGTCTAATATTACCGTGTTGTTTATTGATTGATTTTTTCCCTCTTTATATTTCTCGATGCGACTTCCTAATTAAAACTCAATTCATGTTTTAACAAATTTTAGAAAATTGGATTAATTTTCTAACTATACATTCTCATCATGAAAATATCAAAATCGATCGCCATTATTCTTGAAATACAAAACAACGGATATCACGCCGAAACGAAAAATAATAATATTGAAAGGACGATTGAACACACAATACAACTAAATAAATAAAAAAATAAGCATCTTGATTGAATTTATATATATTGAATGGTTTTATTTTTAATGTAAATAGATGAGTTTTCGCGACTTCGCAAACAAAATTTAATATCCGGTTTTTATTAAAAAAAAAAAATAATAATAATAATAATATATTTTTTTATCCCCTTACAATTTATAAATATAAAAACCTTGATATGTTTATTTATCTAGTTTTAGAGAAAACAAAATCTTTTATTTTTACCTTTAATTTCTTCCTGCTTTATTAATAAATCTCTCCAATTATTATTTCATTTTATTTGATAAATTAATAGTATACCAATTAGGGTGCTCTTTATTTTGGATATTTTCGAATATTTACTCGGACAGGGGCACATATAGTTCGAAATAAATAAAAAAAATATCCCCCAAGTTTCAAGTCTCTATCTCAATTTTAACCTAGTGCTACACAACGATTAAGTTTCCCATCTAAATAACATGGGATTTTTGGTATTGAACGATCAATTTTTTATTCGGGCCAAAGTAATAGTTCAAAAAATTTGAAACTCTTTAGACTTTATCCTTATAATAGTCGCTATCCTTCAGAACTTTTACAGATTTTTAGCTATTACAATTTTGGAGTTACATCTAGATAAAATACTGCTATATCTTTGTATTAGTAAGTTATAGACTCCAAAATTATAATAGCTAAAAATCTGTTAAAATTCTGAGGGATAGCTACTATTACTAAGGATAAAGTATACAAAGTTCCAAATTTTTTGAAACATTACTTTGGCCGGAATAAAATTGATCGTTCAATGCCAAAAACCTCATGTTATTTAGATAGAAAACTTAATCGCTGTGTAGCAAGCACTAGGTTAAAATTGAGATAGAAACTTAAAACATGGGGGATATTTTTTATTTATTTCGAGCCATATGTCAGCGAAAATATTCGAAAATATCCAAAATAAGGAGCACCCTAATACCAATATTAGCTGGTAACCAGGAGTTTTAGCAATTCCTCCTTTGTAAATTTGATTATGATTTCTCAATCTCAATCTATGACCCTACAAGTATAGCGTAGTGATTGCTACGTTCATATAGTTTTCATAAGTAGCCATTTAATAGTAATATTTATACTAAGGTGGAAACGTCAATGATTTCTTGACTAGTCCTGTGAGTTTGGTCGATTCATCAATTTCCTTCGATGGGTATAGGTACCAGTACCTATACACACTATTTTTTCATCCTTCACTTAAAAAATTAAATAATGATTAGAACGTGGTGTATTGTCTAAATTTCTAAAATAAATAAATACAAATAAATATAAATAAAAATACAATCATGTAGTTATTTCCGAAAATTTGTCACTTCTTCTTTTGCAGATTTGAATCCTCTCCTCGCATTTTAAAGGCTTACAAATATCATTCTCTCCAAACCAATTTTTGAATTTTCCAAAATCAATTTCTTTTTTCCATAATGCCAAAGTACACTTTCTGTATCCATATTATGAAATATTATAAATCGCAATTAATTAAAACTATCATGCTCGGCCTGTCTGAAATCGTTCTAATACTGAAGGCTTTTGATATACCTAATTTAGATAATTTCCTCAAAATCGATTAACGAGCTCTTGAGAAAATCCCCTCCATGTAATTACTAAGCTTTGATCTATTCAAAAGCAAGACTGGAATTTCAATCAAGATGAATATATTATGACTTTAATGTTGAAAAGACCTATCATTTTCAAATATTCTCATTTAAATTGGTTTCTTTGTCTACGTTATATGTCTGGAGAGAATCTTGTAATTGCGTTTTTAAACAATATTCTTGAAATTTTTCTAAAAGATATAAGTAGGTATACAAAATGTAATCTATACCAGGGTATGAATGGAGAAAAATAGTTTAAACTTGTAAAAATATAATTTAAACATTAACAAGAAATGAGGAAGTCTATTTATTAATCAACGTTTTCTGGGAGTTTTGAAAATGGGTAATTTTATAGATTTCGATGTGCTCTTTTCGAATTTCAACTTTTCCACCTCGTATCTTTGCCGTTCGCGCCGCAATATTGGAAAAATTGCGCCTAAAAGCAGTTTTTTGACAATTTCTCCTTTCCGACTCCTTTCACGATGAAAACATTTATATACAAAATTAAGCTAGAGAAAATTTCCTACAATTTATGTAAAACCCTTTTTTTTCGTAAAATCAATAGTTTTGGCGTACGAGCGCCTCAAATATATCTACACCAATCCGTGATATTTAATTTTAACTGATTACATTTGTGAATTATAAAAAATCGCAGTTTTTCCTTCATAAAATGTAAACCACTCATCCTAAAAATTTGATTCTTAACACATTTTCTAGGAAACTTTGTTGACTTGAACGTTTACTTGGGCCGCTTTTTTGATAAAACTCTTAGATTTATAGATATCCAGCATTTTCAATGACGCTTTTGAGGATTCGGATATCTATAAATTTAGGAGTTTGATCAAAAAAGCGGTCCAAGTAAACGTTCAAGAAAATAAAATTCCCTAGAAAATGAGATAGAAATCAAGTATCTAGGATGAGTGGTTTTCATTTTATGAAGGAAAAACTGCGATTTTTGAAACAATGGATCATTTCCTGTCATGGAAAATGGTGAATATTTATAAATCTAAGAGTTTTAACAAAAAAGTGGTCCAAGTAAACGTTCAAGTCAACAAAATTTCCTAGAAAATGTGATAAGAATCAAGTTTCTAGGATGAATGGTTTTTATTTTATGGAGGAAAAACTGCGATTTTTTATAATTCACAAATGTAATCAGTTGAAATTAAATGTCACGGGTTGGCGTAGATGTATAATGGTTTGCAGCGCTCGTACGCCAAAACTATTGATTTTACGAAAAAAAAGGTCATTACATAAATTGTAGGAAATTTTCTCTAGTTTCATTTTGTATATAAATGTTTTTATCGTGAAATGAGTCGGAAAGGAGATATTGTCAAAAAACTGCTTTTAGGCGCCATTTTTCCAATATGGCGGCGCGAACGGCAAAGATACGAGGTGGCAAAGTTTGAAATTCGGAAAGAGCACATCGAAATCTATAAAATTACCCATTTTCAAAACTCCCAGAAAACTTTCCAGGTAACCTCTTTTTTTAGAACCAAATACTATAATCACTATAAGGGCTTTTTTTATTTAAAATGCTCTAAAAAGTAGAAAATTATTTTTTCTTCAGTGCTCAAAAATCTCTATTCTCAACATCGAATATACAGTCCTAAAGAGTGGTTTGACGCAACCACCCGCCTCCACTCAACCCTATCCGATGCCAACTCTTATAATAATAAATATAAAAGTGTGGGCGCTTTGTACTTGAAATTTAATTAAAATAAGTTCCCACGCTTTTAATTTAGTCATGTGAGAATGACAATTTTCTGGATATTGAAAAAAAGAAATATCTTCGATTTTAATTTATTTTAAGCATGTTTTTTAAAAAGTTGTTTGTATTATATTTTAATTATAATCTGAGAAGTGACAGATATTAATTTTCGTTAAAGTAAATGACACTCAAGTTTTTTTCTCGATATTTTGAAATCAGGTGTTAGTTTTTTTCTTTCATTTTTATTGGTTTCTTTTCACATTAGATAAAGAGTTGAGAGCTTTATGAATTTTCTACAAATGAGCTAATTAACTATGTTGACCGTAATAATAATAAAAAATCCCATAAATAAAGTGACTCTCATCATTTCTATCATCCATGACATATAGGTTAGTGATGAAATGAATGCATTAGGCTGGGATCCGTCAAGCCACTGGTGTAGAAATAACGTTCGCCCTTACTCATAATCCAGGTGTGGTCGACCTTGAGTTAACGGTCCTGGTTCTGGTCCAGGTTGCCAACTCACTTTTACTTACACGCCATTCTTTAAGTTCCTCAACTAGCTTATTAAAAGCTGGCCAATTTGTTTATACATTCTTTTATTTAACTTATATTTCTCTGTTTGACTGGATTTGAAATTTTGCATACAATAAAATATTTAATTAATGTCAGAAATTAATTATACCTATATATAATTTAAACTTTAATAAATATCATGTAAACATTAACATGAAATTTCTCGGAATATTATATAACTCAAAGAGTAACTTCTCGTCGTTTATTTAATCTCCCCCATAGCTTTAAATGCTAAGTCGAATATAACAATCAAATTTAGACATACTTCTACAAAATTCTAACCTGACATTATCTATTTGTTATGAAAAAATAATATTTAATTCTCTATTTAAGGTAGTTGTTTCACCATATGGGTTTACTTAGGATTTTTTTGAAATTTAGACAGATTATTATTTAAATACTTCTGCATCGATTGGTGGCAAAACGAAATTTATGAACAATATAGTTCCGGAGATATTAAATTTCAAAGATAGAGTTTTTTCGACTCTTATACATTGCACTATACGGGATATCGGAAAGTTTACATACATTTTTTATTATAATTAAGAAAATCTTCTTACCATTGTTATAAAAAACTAAACCAACATTAAACAATAACTAATACATTTTTAAGAAAAATTTTAATTCATAGTTACAACACAGTTTCTGAGATAATAATTAATAAATAATGAAAAATGTATAATGAAAAATTTACACTAAAAACAAACTGGGAACAGCGCATGTATTTAACCTAAAAAGTCTGTTAACTTTAGTACGTTTTTGACGTTATCACAAGCTTGAGTTGTTTGCCATAAAATAATTTAGTCTTTTTGATTTTAAGTCGATTCTTCCACGTTTTCAGTAGAGGTTGCCATTAATAGTCAAAACATCAAAAATGGATTGCAATAAGGTTATTCCTCTAGTATTAGATAATAATGGATCGTTATTTTTGATTTTAAGCCGATTCCTCCATGTCTTCAGCAATGGTTACCAATAATAATCGAAGGGTCAAAAATCTAATGTAGAATTGTTATTCCTCAAGTATTAGATGAGAATCGATCGCTATTTTTTGATTTTAAGACGATTCCTCCATGTCTTCACCAATGGTTACCAATAAAAACCGAAACGTCAAAAATCGAATGTAGAATGGTTATTCCTCGACTTTTAAATAAGAATCGATCATTATTTTTGAATTAAAGTCAACATGAACTGCAAATAGCAAGTGATATCTGATTAATAATAAAGGAATAAACATATTAATATTTCAAATGAATTTGGATAAAGTTTAGCAACGATCCGTTGCAGTTTATTTCAAATGAGTTTGGAAATTTTTCGGGTTCCTAAGAAAAATTTATTTTCTACCTTGTTACCTTAAAAAAATTAAAATCGGCCCTCAAATTTTCGTCATTTAACAATTTGTTATAGCTGGAAAGCTGACATTTGTCAGAAAGGTGCAGTTTATAATACAAAGTTTTCTGCCAAATTTCAGCTCATTAAAGACATCGTTTCAATAGCCCCTAGCTAATAATAGTACTCCCTAAATAATAATTTGATTTTTATTTTGTTTTTGTTTTATTTTTCAACTCTAAAGCTAAAAAAATCAAGCAGTCCTTCGTTTTGGAAATATTTGGTAAAAAGAAAACCCTCACAAGAGACTTCGTTATTTGCCTCTTCATTTCTATCACTAATGAAACAATTCTGAAAGTTAAAATGTGTCTTTTAGTTTTTTAATTTTGTCTCTAGCCTAGATTTTATGTTAATTAAGCAAGTTCTTATCTGTATTAAAATCTAACAACAAATCAAATAAATTTATTTAAATGTATAGATATAAAATGTATATTTCTCTAAAGTAGATATAAATTAACTAACTTTAATCTTATACACTTCAAATAATGCAAATGGCTTATAGTTTATAATTTAAAAGGATATTTACAAAGTAGCCATACTTAAAAATAAGTGACAATGACAGAAAACCCAAAAATTAATAAATTCTCTAAAAATTGAATTTTATTACACTTCCAAAAATGTTTGAAAAATAAATTTTCTCCCAACTTGTAACTGAATAATTTATTATTTAGCCATTAATTATTATATTAATTCATCTCATATTAATTACTCATATTCTTCTTTTCTGTTCATTAATATTTAATATACATTAATTTATTGATTTCCGAAGTGGCTTATTTATTTGCTGAAGCTGCCTTGCAAAGTGGATACTCAGCTTTATATTATTTTTTCCAATTCAGCTTCTGTTTAAATAAATAAGATTGTAATACTTTATTTTTTTTATCCTTCAAATTTGAAAATAATCGATTGCTTAAATAATAGCCGTACTAACTCTACCTTCACTATACTTAAGAACAATACGAAAGAATAAAAAAAAATAAGAGGAAGTTTTTCAAGGCCGATCAAAGGATTAAATCGTTAGATACAAGTTACCAATTTATCCCAAAAGTTTCAACTAGAGAATCCTCAATCGCTTTCGTTTCTCTTTTAATTAAGTGTGTTCGGAAAATGAAAGTGAATCTCTCTTTTCATCACTTGAACCTTAAGGCTTAAGAGTAAATCCTTGAAAAAAAGTCGTTAAATCCAGAACCAGGAGACGGAAACTTTAGAAAAATGAGATTACGATATTGAATTAAATCTATATTTTCAACCAATCAATTACGAATGCATTGAGTGTCCTCTTATTCTTGACATTTTTTCAACTTAATATTAGATTCATTTAAATTGAAATCTGTTGAATTTTTTTATATTTTATTTTTAATGATAGTAAAATGCAAGAAATAACACACAGCTATAAATCAGGATTAGAGTATAAATATTGAAGGAGACAATAAAAGAGTGTGTCTTCTGCTGGAATTATAAATTTTATTTATTTATAACGAGACTATAGTTTCGAGGGCTTTGCCCTCTTCATCAGTCTATTACAATGGATTCACAGGAATTAATTTATGAATGAAAGGTTAAAATCTTTCATGTGGTTAGGTAAAGAAATTATACAGGGTGGGCAAGTTAAGAATTGAAATTTATACTTGTTTTATTATTTTGGCTGTAGGTGGCGTTCGTGAAGTTTATATTTTAGCGGCTATTTTTAAAATAAAGCTTTCGGGAATTTTTATTTTCCGATTTAAGAATTTTTTGGTGAATTATTGTATGATTTTAAAATTTCTAACGATTCGAAAATACTAATTTTTAAGGGATCTAATTCTGATCTAATTAATTTAATATTTGATCAATCTGGAAAAGAATGTTTCTCGGAGATTAAATGGTCTGCAAATGCACTATGCCCCGAACCCCCTTTAAAGACTCTTTTGTGTTCCGAAATGCGTGTGTTTAAATTTCGTTCTGTTTTTCCTATATAGGTCGAATCACATTCTCCACATGTTATGGAATAGACACCTTTTTTGTCCATTTTTTGATTCAATATATAAAAATTCTGCTACTCTCGGCAAAAACTTTCATTTTAAGAGTATAAATAGGTGATGAAGTTAAAGATTTTGGAGGAGGAATACAGGATAGTTGTAGAGCCTGGTCCTGAAGAATTCTCTTTGACACCCTGGATGCGATTGAGAAACGAGCTTGAGATTAGATTGTTGACTTCCTTAACTCGCTGGCCCATCGATGAAGATTCTCCGCTCGTTTTAATTTTTAACCGACTTCAAAAAAGAGGAGGTTATCAATTCGACTGAATTTTTTGTGTGTCTATGTTACCTGATTTCTTCGCCAATTATGAACCGATTTTGATGATTTTTTTGCATTGGGTTCATTATAGTTTTCTATTGGTACCATATAAATTTCATTGGTATTGGATGTTATGTATGTTCGCGCATAACTTCTTTGTTTATTAACTGATTTTAATGATTCTTTCTGCGTTTGGATCAGTATAGCCTTAAGGTGTGAGGATACCTAACTATTTATTTATTTTATGTATGTTCAGAGAGAACTTTTTGCCACGTTGGCCGATTTCGATGATTCTTTTTTTATTGGAAAGGGGTTACCTTAGGGGTGGTCCCATATTAATTTGGTCAAGTTCTGATGACATTATCAATGGAGAAATAACGTAAATCTCCAATTCTTATGAGCAAATAATCGAAATTATAATAAATAAAATCTTTTATATATATTTAAAAAAAACAATCTTAAAACGTTCATTTAAACCCCACAAACGTTTCGAGAGAATTTCTATATTTATGAATTGAATTTTTTTATAATTTTCTGATTCATTCGCCCGACGCTTTCTCTTACGAGATGCATACAAAATATACTAAAAAGAGAAAAATAATTTTTATAAAAAAAATAAATTAAAAACGACTTTAAAAAAATTAAATGCAACAAATAAAATAATAAGAACTCAAAAATCAAATAAAATAATTATCTAATTTAGTTACAACTAAACGAAGAGGCGACTGTGAGTCAGTGGGTAGAGTGTTGGCCCGCAGACTCGAAGATCGCTGGTTCGAGACCGAGTCTCGGCAGATAGATATTTGCAGTCGCCTCCTCTTGGAAAGTAATGGCAACCTGCCAAGAGTATAATTGCCTAGTAACCTCTCCAAATTAGCCGTTCGGAACCGGCGTTAAAAAGTAGGTCCCGTATATCTGTGTAAAACAACTAAACACACTCAGCACAGGTATATGTGGAGAGGAGCCTACACCCGTTTCGGGTATGGCACTCGAAGAAGAAGAAACGACGAAATTTTTACATGAAATCACTTTTTGAAGTCGGTGCTAAACAAACTATATAAGTGAGCTTACCCGCCAAACGTACAAGTAAGATCCGTCGAGTGCGATTCATAAAATGTATGTTTGGCACCGACTTCAAAAAGTGATTTCATGTAAAAATTTCATCGTTTAGTTGTAACTAAATTAGATAATTATTTTCTACCTTTTAGTGATTTTTTAGTTCTTATTATTTATTTGTTGCATTTAATTTTTTTGAAGTCGGTTTTATTTTATTTTTATATAGATAAAATCAACAATTAATCCCCAAAGCTTGCTTTGTCCCTAGGTTGCTATTCTCTAACTCCCAATATTCCTTTGCAGTCGAACTGGAGAAGTGTTGAATTTTTGTCTTTATGACAAAATAAAAGAACTTTTCAGATTTGAATGAAAACCTTGCTTTTGCATCTAGAACCGATAATTTTAGACCACGTTTGAAATTTAGTTTCTCTGAAATTTGATTAACGTCTACAGTTACACAGACAGTGTACATTTAATAGTATTGATCCTGTAATTAGTAACTAAAACATAAGAGTATATATTAGCTAACTTCTGTATGAACTGGATTCCCGTGATAAGTTCACACATACCATGTTTCTAGTGAATTAATTACCCATTCCAAAACAAATTCCGCTTCATGGTGCTTAACTGTGGCCTTTTTATTGAAGCTTTTGCTTTCAATATGACTGAAATGTAATTTATTCAATAGAAAATCTCATTGAAATATTTTTCCCCTTGCGTACTCTCAGCCATATTGCATCGGCTGCCCTATTGAGTTGCATATCCTACAGGCGCTACAAATTGTAGCAAAAATCTTTATATTTCTATCGAATTTTTTGATACTAATTAGTTTTAAATATTATATTTTATTTATTCATAATTGAGGCCTTCAAAGCCAAATCAAGACAAAAAATTATAAAATTGACTTAAACAAAATTAAAGATCATTTATTGCCTTTATCCGCTTCTCAGAGCATACTAAACGTTTATTATTACCCTTATTATTTTTTTTTTATAATTACCATTGAAAGTAGTCTTCTTATTTGAGCTATATGCTTATCATCTGAGAGCTTACCACGAAAATAGAGAAAAATGTTAAGTTTTGCTAGCTTGCTTTAATTTGAATGAGAAAAAATTCGTGAAAAAATTTGAATTTGAAATTTGTATATATATTTCAGCATCCCCTGAGTTTAAAAGAGTGGTTTTTATTAAGTATGTGAGTATGTATTATTATTTAACCATCAGAGCCGTTAACCGATAATTAACAAAAAAAATTTTTTACAAAATTTTGGCTAAACAGTATGAAACTTAAAATAGTTATTTTTAAAATTATTTTTTATAAGAGTATTTTATTTCGAGTTAAGTAATGTAAATCTCGAAATAAACAATCATTTTTACTACATTTGTCATTCTTTTTGAAAACCTAATCTCCTGTTTTCAATCGTTTGATCCTTTTTTGAGAAATTTAAAAAAGTACTTTAAAAAACGATGGAATCCAACAATGGCTGAATATCGATTACAGATTTTTTGTATAGAATGAAAGCCGCATCCGCCTTCTATATATGACATTTTGAGATCATCGGATGTAAGGCAATAAATAAAAGATGCTCAGGACAATGAAATGAATTTCTAGCTGGGCTGATGAAGATTTTACAATAAATCAAAAGCTTCGCATTGTCCTGAGCCTCTTTTATGAATCGCCTCATCCTTGATAACCTTTAAAATACAGATTTATGTAAAATATACTACAATTGATTATTGAAAACCGGGTTAATAAATCATCAATGCACTCTGTATTGAAAATTTGTCACTTTTGGGATAGACTGTGATTTCTTCTGCGTTTTCACTTTTCCCTAATTTTTAAACCTCCCATTTATCAAACCCTTATTCAACAAATACTTTCAACTCTAATCCAGCACTAGGGATGACAAAGATATATCGATTATTTTTTTATATCGATATATTTCCAAAATATATCGATATATAAGTATCGACATACTCTTTGCGATATATATCGAAATTTTTTTTCACTTGCAAATACCAAAAAACTGCTGCAATTTTTCAATTACAAAATTTTATACGAAATTTTTATTTCACAACATCACAACTATTAAAAAATACTTTGACTAGGTACTCTAAACTCAAAAAATATATTCTACTATTTCTTTCAGATTCGATCTGGGAAAACTGGCACATTTTTTGTGTGTTTCTGTGCTCGGTGTATCCAGTTAAACGAATAGATAATAGATCTTTTTATTGTTTCTCGCAGTCGTAGGTTGCAAATACTCGAATAATCATGTCTCCAAAATCATTAATTTCGAAGTTTTTTACCAAAACATCCCAAAAAATTAATTAATTAACAAATAAATACAAATATATCGATATATTTGCTGTGATATATTTAGGTATGTGTCGATATATAAGTTATAGCTAATTTCGATATATCGAAATATCGATAAATTAAAATAATTTGCCGTCCCTATCCAGTACTAAAATATTTTTTTCCTCTTCTCGATTCAAATCAATTCTGGATTATACGTGTTGCATTCTTTTGGATTCCTTTCATTAAAAAAATATGATTTTAAAAATTTCAAAATGCTCTTTTATGGATTTTTCTATAGAGATTATTTAGATAAATGTCTATTCTTTATATATTTCAATATATTTTGATTAATGTTCAAATATTGATTTATTATTTTTTTAAATTGTTCTCTTTGTAATTATTTTATCAAAGGTATTTCATTAATTTGTTTTTATATAAATTTCATTTGCACTCGACTGTTTAAAATATTTGTAATTGAATTTTATTTGAACGAATATAACATATCGTATAATTCATATTTCCTAATTTTTCATGACAATAAACATAAATAAATATAAAAATATTCACTTATTATCTTTTCACATGTTATTTAATATCCTCAGTTGACATGAATTCACAGTGGATTCTCTCAAATATTTTCAATTTATTTTTTGCTTTATCTTGTTTAGAAACTTCTGAAACATGCACTAAAATTAAACATGATTGGTTTTTCCTTCTACCATTACCTGTGCCTTTCTGGATTGTGATATCGAAGTTTGTTTTATTGGTCCAGTCAAATTGTGTTTTTATCAGGAAAGTTTTGGGGTAGTTCTGATTTTTTGCATATATATGTTTTTTGGGGCGCTAAATCCAAATCTGAGGTCTCTCACCAAAATTTCGTGACGCAACATTGTAGAAAATGCAAAAAAAGGTGAAAATTTCCATTTTTTGGCGGTTTTTCTCTAACTCGAAAACTATCAACTTCCTATTTGAAATAAAATTTCATAGAAATTTCATAATTCAGGTTTTTTCTACGAACAACCGTTCAGGCTCAAGCACAAAATCCAAGTTTTCTCGCTATTTTCCCATTTTGGCCAAGAGAGAGCAGGTTTTCGACAAAAACCACTCTATACATTTTTAAACTAGATTAAATTTGCTACAATTCAAACAAAGTTTCATCTTAATTGGTAAAATAGTAATCCGTGCCGCAATGAGGTTGTAGTTTTGAAAAACTTTAGAAAAATGGGAATGATTATAAAGAAAGTGGAATAAAAAGTGAAATTTCAAGACTCGGTATGCTGATTACAGTTTTGGTGAAAAATATAAAATACACCTGTTCGATTGTTTATTAATTTTTACTATGGAAACGGATTAAAATCTCAAAAAATTATTCAAAAAATATTTGTCGAATTATTTTGGATTTTTCAACCAGAAGATCTGAAGCTAGAAAATCCAAAATTTAATCGGGTTTTCTGGATTGGAATACAAAAATTTTAACAAAAAACCGAACTTTATACCATTTTTCTTTCTGTTATCGTGGGTATTTGTATCTAAACAACACAGGCATAAAAATCACGGTTGAAAATGAATTTTCTCAACGTTCCAGATATTTTTTAATATAATATATAAAAAAATTGAAAATTCTTTCGTTGATTCAACTCTAGGCTTATAAGGCAGGCAGGCTTCGTCTAACCTACTGGGTATATCGAGTAAAGGAAAAAACTGAAACAAGTACACTATTTACACATTTTTACATTTCTTGACATTTAATTAATTTATTAATTCTTCTTTTCATAGAGAAAAACAAACAGGTTGTCCTCTGCTTGATGCAAATAAACATACACACATATATATAAAATATATATCGTCGCTGATCTTACAAAACCTCGTAAGTCCAATTTTTGGTCAAATGCTTATTAGACGTTTATACCGACCAACTTTTCACGGCGCATCTGACTATTGAAACCTTATTATTCTATACGAATTTAATTTCACTCTAGGGACAAATAATAAATATTGCATTGTATTTGTATGTATTGTTATTTAAAACGGGTTTTTCTTATTTTCTGTCAAACAATGAATTTAGGACACGAGATTTTGTAATATCAGCGACAATATATGTGTGTATGTTCATTTGCATCAAGCAGAGGACAACCTCTTTGTTTTCTCTATGAATCAACAACTCTGCTATTCACGGCAAAATAAAAACTTTTCAATTAATTCTTTTTTTCTTTAACTATAACTTCTTTGAAAGAATCAAATAAAAATATCAACATAAAATTTAAAAAGAAAAACACGTGGTATAAAATTAATGAAAAATAATTAAATTACATTCATTTAGTCCGATGGAAACTCGAGCCTTGAAACTCAAAAAAAATATTTAATTTAATAACAACGGTGTTTACCAAATCACTTTTCAATTCAATAAGGCCAATTGGTGAATCGTGAAATGGGAAAAAGATTATCAACAGAACAACAGATCGATTCGGTTTAACATTTAGAAAATAAGAAAAATATTTAAAAATAGACCCTCTTATATTAAAAATACACTAAAAAGTAGACAAAATATTTTTTTTTACTACTTGAAATATGTTCATAATCACATGAGTAATAATAAAAGTCATAAAGAGAAACAGATGTTGTCCTCTGCTTAATGCAAATAAACATACACACATATATATTAAAAATATATGTAAATTTATATATAAATATTATTTGTTTGTTTGAGACTATAGCTCTGAAGACTTAGCCTTCATCATAAGTCTTTAATTATAAATATTATTTTTCATGGGTCCAGTATCGCTTGGATATTGAAATTTGTTTTGCCTTACTTAGCCGAAAGCCAGTTAGAAGTTTCGGCTAAGTAAAGAGCAAAAATTTTCAATATCCAAGCGATACTGTCCCCATGAAAAATAATATTTATAATTAAAAAAGACTGATGATGAAGACCAAGCCTTCGAAACTTTTGAAGTGATGAGCAAAGCAAGACCAAGACCAAGACTGCAAGACCAAGCTCATCACTAATTAATATAGGCAGAGGGTGTGTTTGTAAAGTCTTCTATAGGGTGTTTAGAGAGTCCTGATCACTTTTAAGAAAATTATTATTATTATTTTGATTTTGAGAATTAATATTAGTGATGAGCAAAGCAAGACCAAAACCAAGACTCCAAGACCAAGACCAATTCTGCTAAACATACATATTCTAAACATACACTTATTTATGATATATATGTGTGTATGTTTATTTGCATCAAGCAGAGGACATCCTCTTTGTTTCTTTTTGTGAATCAACAACTCTGCTACTCTCGGCAAAATAAAAACTTTTCAAATAATAAAAGTTTTAACGCTTTTAACTTTAGAACTCACGTTTTTTTAATCATATAAGAATGGATTACATTAGACTTTGGTTGGGAAACAGCAGCGCTTATATAATCTGAATCTTATAGGTTTAGAAAATAGTCTTTGAATTAAATCTTGTAAGCGTGATATTTCTTGTTAATGTCTATATTATATAGTATTACATTTTACTCTATTGATTTCTGAATTTGATGAAATGTATTATCATTTCAAATATGTATGTTTGCAATATTTCAATAAAATCTGCTCGTTTAGAAGCAGATCAAAATTCCAATATTAGATTCTATTCATATTTAGATAGAGAAATCAAGTTAAATAAAAGCATGTAATCGACTGATCATGTTCTCAAAACTGGACATTTAATCAATTTCTCAATAACTAAATTAATTCAGGGCCAACTTTTATAAAAAAAAATAATTAATGAATCTATTGAAATGAAAAAACACTCATTAAAAGTCAAAAGGACTCGAGGACATCACTTTGAAAATGTTTCGTAAATATTTTTTGCCAATAGAGCTCAAATAACCTAGTTTACTTTCTTAGCATTTCAAAAATTATTGTCAAATGTAAGAGATTGAATGACTCTGTGTAGAATCAGTAGAATGAGAGCTCTAGAGCCATATGGAATCAAGAGATCGATGACTTCAATGATTTTACCGATATTTTTTAACATTTGAAAATAATTTTCTAATTTCACCATGAATCGTCAAACATCAAATAAACATCCAGTCCTCTATAGTATATGTAGAGACGACCAGTAAAAGCAAATGAAGAAATAATTAAATAAATAAATAAATCTTTATTACTCAACCTGCTTAGAGGCACAAGTCCTCGGTGGCTAGATCAATAAAACATCAAACAAATCAAATACAAAAAATTAACTATTAACAAACAAGAAAAAAAATAGAAATGTATTCTCATTAACAAATAACAAGATCATAGATTTCCATCAAAAGATAAAACGTAATTTAAACAATTCCGCACAAAACCCGATACCAGGAGCAAACGACGCATTAGCCATCCTGATATTTTCCATAAGTTGTTAAGGAAACCAGGTCAACACCTTAACAAGGATGATATGACCTCTCTCTACCTCAGGTAATCTCTGCTTGTGAGAACTAAATAAAATTTTGCACAACTCTAGGACATTAGAACTTGACAAAATTTATAATTGATTTAATCATAGGGTGCAGGGGGACTATAATCCCAAGTGTTAACAGACAGGCTGTTTCACAAATCAATGCCAGATCCTAAAAATGAATGTAAACCGATATTTTTCAAGAATCTTGGCTTACGAATCTTTTTTCTATGATCAGCTCTACCTAAATAACTTGGTTCCTGAAAAAATCCTTAAAATATGCAGTTTTATGCAATATTCTTCAAATATGCAAATTTATGCAGTATAGAATTTAACCCACAGTATCCTAGATACATGATTAGGATAGATAATCGATCCCCTGGGTCGTATGTGGCGGCAAACAAAATATGCAAATGCATATGAATCCGGTCTCTACTCATAACCTAAATATATTACAAGCTTGAAATTTACAAAATAAATTTAATCATTTTCGCTAAAATCAAAAATCGTATTAAAATTTAAATAGTATGATTATTTTGTGGGGTCAATTTCAAATTCACCCATTCTTTTCTTATCAACGACAAATAAGAACGAATTGGATATCTCAAGTATTTTTATAGATATAAGGTATGGAATCCACAACCGGTATCAGGGCCGGATTTAAGCATAGGGATGAAAACATATAAACATAAACACATAAAATAAAATACGATTTAAGTTGTTAATTTTTTATTAGAAGGTTATACAATAATCATGTGACTCTCATACTAGACTTTTTTCCAAAACCAGAGCAATTTATTTAGTAACTGAATTTTAAAATAATAGTTTTGAAAGCCGTTTCCCTGTCAAACGGTTTTTTTGTTGCGTTATTGTTGCTCCAGCCTTAGAAAAAACTCAGAAAATCGTATAGAAAAATATCGATGCATCGATGGTTTGTAATAATGAACATCGATGTTTTTAATAAAGATGAGAGTAAATAAATATTATGCTTGATGGATAAGTCCACGGTGGTTGTAAAAATAAGATTATAGAGGTTTTATTATTTTACATTTATTTGTTAGGTTTAACAAATAAATGTAAAATAATAAAACCTCTATAGTCTTATTTTTTACAACCACCGTGGACTGCTTTCATCAACATCCAATTGCATATTTATACCAGTCCGTCTCCTAAAGAAAATTTATCAAATAAATATTATATTTAATATTGATTTACTATGAGTTAAGGATACTAGGTCACTTATTTCACATTAAAATTAAAAAATTAAAAGATATAAAATTTTTTCTTTTTCAATAGCTATATATCATATCTCTTCAGGAAGTACAGAAAGTAACTAAGTAACTAGTTACTTTCTGTACTTCCTGAAGATGGGTTGATAGCCCGAAATATATATATTGAAAAAGAAAAAAATTTATATCTTTTAATTTTTTAATTTTAATTTGAAATGAGTGACCTAGTATCCTTAACTCATAGTAAATCAATATTAAATATAATATTTATTTACTCTCATCTTTATTAAAGATGTTTCACCTTGCACCAACACCACAATCTCTACTAATTATCGATGTTTTACTACTGAAACATCGATGTATCGTTTGCATCCCTAAGGCTGCAGCCTATGGGTCTGCACCACACTTTTTTTAAATATATTTAAGAAGGTTTCAATAAAGAGTCATCCACGTTTGTTTTTAATAGGATAATTGCTGAAATGCGTTTTTTAGGTTAATTATAAAAAAATATTTTCTCCCGTAAGGCCCGCGTCACAGGTTCAGCCTAGGGGCCCATAGATCCTAAATCCGGCCCTTCTCGGTATGCACTTGGCCGAGTTATTAATCTCTTCCTAATTTTTACACTTTCAGCAGAAAAATATATAGAGCGAGTGTCGTATAATTAATTTATTGTAAATACAAAAAAAAAAGGGTGAAATATGAGTCGGGATTAATCCTGGCTCTGTCAGTCACCCGCTCTGAATTTTAATTTATTTGTTCTGAAGCTGAAAATGTCGGTGTTTACCATCGATGTTTTTCTATACGATGTTTTTTACATCGAAGCGAACGACTTTTTTCAAAGGCTGGGGCAACAATAATTCAACAACGAAACCGTTTGACAGAGAAACGGCTTTCAAAACTATTATTTTTACTTTACCATACAGTCATGGTCAAGAATTGTAATCGTGCATGAAAAAAGTGTTTTTTCCTTCTTTTTTTTCGAAATATCTCAAAAAAGGCTGAAACTATTTTGATTAAAAAAATTGAGCAAAACCATGCCATTTGAGTAAACTCAACCAAATTTTGTATACATAATCAGTGGACCTCTAGAAGTCTAAAAATGCAAAAACCAACTGCCCAAAATAAGGGGGGGCGGGTAGGGTCAAAAAATGAAAATCTAGGCTCTTGTACCAAACTCAAGCAAATTTTGTATACATAATCAGTGGACCCCCAAAAGTCCAGAAATGCAAAAACCAACCGCCCAAAATGGGGGGGGGAGTGTAGGGTCAAAAATGATAATCTAGGCTCTTGTATCTAACTCAAACAAATTTTGGGACTCCAGAAGTCTAAAAATGCAAAAACTAAGCGCCCAAAATGGGGGTGGGGGGGTCAAAAAATGAAAATCTTGGCCATTTACCAAACTCAACCAAATTTTGTATACATAGGCCCAGAGTAATCTAAAAATGCAAAAACTCCCTCTCCTACATGATTATAAATAATTTTATTAAATATTAAATATAAGTGCGAGGCCAGGTTGTATAGTAAAGTCAAGTGGATGGCCACATCAGAACACGTCAACTTATTTTTAAATTCAGTTACTAAATAAATTGCTCTGGTTTTGGAAAAAAGTCTATTTTAAGAGTCACATGATTATTGTATAATCTTCTAATAAAAAATTAACAACTTAAATCGTATTTTATTTTATACCAATACAAAACTATTGATGAAACGATACATCGATGTTTACTAGGCGATGTATCGATACGTCGATGTTTTTTTAAGATGTTTGCATCCCTACCCGCTCTTTGGAGGCCCAATAAACAAAATATACTATACTCGATTCCGAGTATTGTCCATTAAAGTATCCTGTTTAAAATAATTTTCCCATTTGCCTGGGGAAATGTTCCCTGAGATGTTTTACCATTGTCTTCTTCTATATTTAGTTTAATTTTTGACACCCAGGTAAAAATATTTCTGAATTTGATCTCGAGTCAACACAATTAATAACAGCGTCTTCACTACCTCCCAATTCAAGATTTCATAATTATTCCTTCAACGCTCTAGCAGGAAACTTGTAACACACGCACACACATACAGGAAGGCGTTTTCTTAAAAACACTTGTATGGATTCAGGTGACTTTGAAACGTAAATCTGTAAAATTCTTTGAAAACAAGATTTTCATTATATCCCACATAGAAACGTTCGTTTGATAATGCAAATAAATGGAGCAAACAAACTTGTGTGACATAAGTTGAAATTTTTCGAATAAAAGTTGGATCAAACAAAGTAACAGAGAGAAGACAAGGGTTCTGGAAAGGTAATAAAGAATTTTGGGGTGCTGCCAAAAATTGGTTTGGCGTATGAGCCAACCAGCGTGCATACAAGTGAAGCGCGTGTCATGTATCGATTGACCAAAAGCAACCAGCAAGGCGCTCTGATCTGGGCTCTCCACGCGGATTTGCCTATTTACCCATATTCTATTATCTCCCACCCGAAAGCATCCCAATTAGATGACATTCTAATCTACCAGATTATAATTCTAATTATTAAGCCTGAGTTATATTCTATATAAGTATTTATCGAGTACTAGCTTGTTGGGCGGTCGGAGTAGAATTCTCTCAAAAATGATCTTTTTTTTTTATTACATAATTGAAATGTAACTTTTTAAGAAATTTTTATTTATTTCTCTCTTCTTCTTTAAGTGCCATATCCGGTCTCCCTTACGTTCGGCTCCTCTCCACATACACCTGTACTGAGTGTATTTAGCTGTTTTACACAGATATATGGGACCTACTTTTTAACGCCGGTTCCGAACGGCTAGTTTGGAGAGGTTACTAGGCAATTATACTCTTGGTAGGTTGCCATTGTTTTCCAAGAGGAGGCGACTGCAAATATCTGCCGAGACTCAGTCTCGAACCAGGGTGCTTCAGGCCAATGGACACTCTAACCACTGACCCATAGTAGCCTCATTTTCTCTCTAAAAATATTAAATTAAAATGCAGAATTCAGTGTCAACAATAATTTAAACAAGATAGCTCAAGGATTGCCCTTCTAGGAATCAATAAAAAAGAATTAGAGGACGCCTTGAATGGAATTAACCAAATCCTAATAGAAGAAATCAAAATGAAAATAAACAAGAATAAAACCAAGGTCCTAGTATGTACAAAAAAAGAACAAACGAGACAGGATTGCATCAAAATTAACCAAGAAAACCTAGAAGGAGTTAAGGAATTCCGCTACCTAGGAAGTAAAATAACATGGGATGGGAGGAGCGAAAACGAAATTAAATCAAGAATTGCCCAAGCAAAAATGGGGTTTAATTCAAAACAAAAACTACTATGCTCCTCCTCAATCAGCTTAGAAAACAGGAAGTTGCTATTGAAGACTTATGTATGGAGCATAGCCATGTACGGGTGTGAAACCTTGACAATTAGAAAAGCGGAGAGAAAGAGATTAGAGGCTTTCGAAATGTGGTGCTACAGAAGAATGATGAATATCAAATGGATGGATAAAATTACAAATGAAGAAGTTCTTGGAAGAATAGGAGAAAAAAGAACCTTGTGGAAGAGTCTGAAGAAGAGAAGAGGTCAGATGATGGGGCACACACTGAGACATGGGGGACTGCTTAGCGATATCTTGGAGGAGGAGGTGGGAAAGAAAAAGGGAAAGGGGAAGACCCAGATTAGAATATTTCAACCAAATAATTGGGGATATGGGATGCCAGACATTTAGAGAGGTCAAACAGCTGGCGGGGGACAGAGTCGAGTGGAGACGGATTGTTGCATCAAACCAGTCTTAGGACTGTATACTCAATGATGATGATGATGATGAGCTCAAGGATAGGTCGTAACAGTTCGTTCTGTGCCAAAATAGCTTTATTTCTAAAGGCACTACATATTTCGCTGCGACTGTCCATTGACTACTGTTTTCACATAAAACAGTGGTTCCCAAACTTTTCTCACTCAGCGACCAAGAAAAATAATCGAATTATTAATGAAGCTATTGAAGCTTTTATTTTGGTGATTAATTTGATTAAAATTGGAATTTTTAGTGAAATCATACATAATTAATTATAATTATTTATTGAACAAGAACAAATTATACAATACAACTACGACGTTTCGATCGACTTAAGTATGAGCACCCACTTATAGTTAACCTAAAATCGGACTGGGTGCTCATACTTGAGAACGATCGCAGAATAAGTCGATCGAAACGTCATAGTTGAATTGTATAATTTGTTTTTGTTCAATAAATTATTATAAGTGCCTGGAGCACCAAGCGATGCTCGGTAACTTTCTGCCTCTAAATAGCTTAAGCTTCAAATTTCAAGGATCTGCGACTTTCCGAAGACTATACCCAATATATAGTCATTTTGTCTTCAATTTTAATTTTTTAGTGCACAAAAAAGTTCATTTAACTATCTTTAACTTCATATTTTTGCATATTTTAACGTATACTGCATATTACTTGCATATTTCAGCATTTTTAACTGCATAAAAATCCGATCTCTACTTATGAGCTACAATTCTCTACAGACGGACAAACAAAGAGTCATTATATCGACACTAATAGAGTTATATTTTGCTTTTAAACGGAAGCTGTGGTTGTCAAATCTTCACTTATAGGTAATAAATAAAATATGCCGTGAAAATGATATTTTCCGACTTATCTTGGATAAGAGGAGTAATTTAATCGTTTTTGTTGTCTAATACTTTTGTTCTCTATATATCAATCTATCATCGTTCGAAAGATTTCGAGCTATGTCCCAACTTATTTGCCTCTTTTTCATTTCTATTGTCTAATACTTTTGTTCTCTAATATCAATCTATCATTTTTCTCAGCTTCAAACTTTCCACTCACAATGATCGACAAGTTCCTCTTGTAAAAATAAAAAAAAATTTTTCCCAACTCTAAGATCGCTCAAGGGCTGCTGTTAAGCTGATTGACTTGATAAAGATATTGCTCGTTCATCTTTTAAATTCAATTTCAATTAATTTTCACTGATAAAGTTTCCAGAAACACAATTAACCCTTAATAAGTATTTTCATATTACTTGAAAAATTCTAGTCAGCTTAAAAAGAAATTGAAGGAAAAAGTAAAAACTTTCTTAAGATTCGGTACGCTCTCCAACTTTACATTTGTTGTGGGTGGGCTGAGTTATCACAGTCAGCTAAAATGATAGAACTCAAACTTATAAATTTAACTAAATTAAACTATTCAAACTTACATTTTGATTTATTTAACTTTGCTTAATTTAGATAATATATAAATAATCATAACTAAAATATTGAACGAACATGAATTTAGGTCATTTATCAAAGATTTTAATAGATATGTTTATATTGCATATAGGAGGATCTTTTCCCCTCGGGAGTCGAACCCAAGCACTAGTAAGCTTCGAAACTAGATTAGCCTTTTTTTACTTTTTTAAATGTTAGTTTAAGCAGCAAAAAAAAAAGGAAATATTTATATATATTTACAATAATAGGTCCCCTAACATTTGGGATCTTGGGTTATTATATATTTTTTTTTGAATCTACATTGTCAGGATGACATTCGAGTTCATTAATTATATTTATTTTATACGTACATTATGTTTTTTATAGTTTCTTTTGGGGAAAAAAGTATATGTGAGACTTCTTTGGCAAGGAAAAAGCTGAGAAACCTTGTCAGACCCTTGAGACCATCATCTC
The DNA here is from genome assembly GCA_024734495.1 of Forficula auricularia. Classification (NCBI taxonomy): domain Eukaryota; kingdom Metazoa; phylum Arthropoda; class Insecta; order Dermaptera; family Forficulidae; genus Forficula; species Forficula auricularia. The sequence goes on from JALMQS010000058.1 coordinate 1,978,889, forward strand.
CAAACTTGCAACATATAACGAAAGCCAAGTATTTTCACTCCATTCAAACAGATTGGAAAAGTACAAATTACTGCTTAAATGAAATAAAGATTCAGCTTCGGACAGGCAGGGGCAATTTTTTGTAAAGAAATGAGTATCAATTTGAGAAAGAAAGATTGAATTTTTTCTCAAAATCAACATGTGATATACACATAATCAGTCTGATTAGTTGCCCGGAAAGCTTACTAGTGCTTGGGTTCGACTCCCGGGGGGTCAAGACCCTCCTACATGCAATATAAACATATCTATTGAAATCTTTGATAAATGACCTCAAATTTATGTTCATAAAATTAATTCACTATATATCACAAGTTGATTTTAAGAAAAATTCAATCTTTCTTTTTCAAATAAATAATCATTTCTTTACATAAAATATTGAATTTTAAAATAAATAAATCCATTTCTTTAATATTTATATTAAACCTAGAACCACCTGTTTGTTGAGTTATGCTTATATCATGAGAACCTCTTAAATATCTCAATAAAATCCATTCACTAAAGGTGGGTTGGATTCTATACCGAGGGTTCCGTACTTTATAACTTCCAAAATATTTGAGATAGCAAGTTCGTTCTTTTTGTCGTTGATAAAAAGAGAATGAGGAAACTTGTTGATTTTTTTCTTAATTTTAAGTTAAGCCATTTCCGAACGCTGACAGATATAAAATGACCACTTTGTGGCTCTCTCACCCTCATTTTAAAGCGAAATAAATTTAAAAAAATTAAGCCTAATTCTTCTTAGAAGAAGTCTACGGGAATATCTTCCACATCATTATATTATAACCCAATATTTTTTTATTTCACAAAAAATTTGATTCCCTGAATAATCTAATTTTTAACTTCTGGGCAAATGAGTTCATATAACTTGCCCAGAAGTTAAAAATTATTTTTATTTTTCTCTTTTTTAGTGATGTTATTAATAGTGACTTAAGATAATTCCTTGTATGCATCTCGTAAGAGACAGATTCGGGTGAAGGAATCAGAAAATGATATTAAACCAATTTTTTTACATTAATTAATGTATACATTGTATTTTAGCTTCGAATCCGGAGATTACTTCTCCACCATCGACTGTCCTTGATCATCTTTGTAGTCCTTGTTTTTAATAAGAGGAAAAACTAATTAAATAAAAAACTCTTTTCCGATAATTATTCAAATTCCATATTGTCTATCTCTCCTCAGAAAATGATAAATTTTATTAAACCAATTATTTTACATTAATTAATGTATACATTGTATCTTTTGCTTCGATTCCGGAGATAACTTCTCCACCATCGAGTGTCCTTGATCATCTTTAGTCCTTGTTTTTAGTAAGAGGAAAAATCTAATTTGATAAAAAAACCTCTTTTCCGATAATTATTTCAATTCCATTATTCCCCAATCAAGTCGATTGGTATTTCCTATCCCCTCTCTCTCCCTCATCCATCAGAAAATGATAATAAAATTTAATTCATAAATATAGAAATTCTCTCGAAACGTTTGCGGGTTTTAAATGAACTGTTTTAAGATTTTTTTTATAAAAGATTTTATTTATTTTAATTTCGATTATTTGCTCATAAGAATTGGAGATTTACGTTATTTCGTCATTGATCATATCATCAGAACTTTACCAAATTAATATGGGACCACCCATAAGGTACCCCCTTTCCAATAAAAAAAGAATCATCGAAATTGGTCCACGTGGCAAAAAGTTCTCGCTGAACATACATAAAATAAATAAATAAATAGTTAGAAATCTTGACTATCTTGGAGCTATAATGATCCAAAAGCAGAAAGAATCATTAAAATCGATTCATAAACAAAGAAATTATGTGCGAACAAACATAACAAAAAAGGTCCAATACCAATGAAATTTATATTTTTACCAATCGGAAACTAGACTGATCCCAATGCAAAAAAAATCACCGAAATCGGTTCACAAACGAAGAAATCTAGTAACATAGTCACAAAAAATAATTCAGTCGAATTGAGAACCTCCTCCTTTTTTGAAGTCGTCTAAAAAAAATGAATTTTCGATAAATACTAAAATTTAAAAAATAAATATCGTTTGACTAGTCGTTATATATTATACTTACTTATGATGACCTAATTGATTTTCTTGGAATTATAAATGACTAAAAAGTCTCTTACTGGAGATTCTATTATAAAAACTTAAATTTTTCAATATTAGTGAAACTAAAATAAAATCCTATAAAAAAAATGAGTTTAATTAATATTCCCATGGTTATGGTATGTAAATATCGTGTTTGACGGAGTGATGTTGAAAAACTGATTTTCGGCTGCTCCATTAAATCTTAATAGAATAAAAATATAACAAATTTTGTCTAATTAAATGCGTAATTTCAAGTGAACGTTCACTTAACACGCTCAAGCGTATTACCGGCAAAGGCTCTTATCGATACATACTGTTTAATAGAGAAATCAAATTTGAATTTTAAACATGAATAAATAATCATTTCTATCAAATTACATTTTCTGTACAAATTTACTTAATATTTTTATTCATTTAAAGAGAAAATCTAATAACATTAATTTCCTTTTATGTAATACGTATTTAGTAGATTTCTTTTCTCTTACGATTAATAATATCTTCATATTAAACATTCTTTTGTACTGATTTCCTTCCTCTTTTCAGCATTCTTTCTAAGTAATACCTATACATTAAAAAATAATCAAGTAATTTGATCATCAATCCAAATTTCACAAAAATTGAATTTTTTTATATACTATATTATAGTATATTTTTTAGAGGATTGAGTATATTAACTGGCAGTGGCGAAGTTCACTTGCAACCCCTGCCAAAACCTCCCCCAAACACATCTATTTAAAAATATTAAACTTGTATTTAAGGTAGTTCTTTCACAAATGCAAAAATTCAAGAAGTCTTCGAAACTTGGAATATAAGTCATTAAACGCATAATAAGCACACTGTTAAAATTTGAAGACGATTTACCACACCAAACATAAAATAATTGCTATTAAAAATGAAATTTTTTACATATGGTAAATTGGGAAAAGGTGGGAAAATGATCATTTATTAACCGACTTCAAAAAAGGAGGAGGTTCTCTATTCGATTGAATTTTTTTTTTTTTTTTTTTTTTTTTTTTGTGCCTATGTTACCTCATATCTCCGCCAATTGTCAACCGATTTTGAAAATTTTTTTTGCATTGGGTCCAGTCTAGCTTCCGATTGGTCCCATTTTTTTTTCGATTTTTTTTCATAGGTATTAGACCTTTTTTATTAGGTTTGTTTAGACCTAACCTCTTTGTTTATGAACCGATTTCGATGGTTCTTTTTTTATCCGAAAGGGGTGTCTTAGGGATGGTGTCATATTAATTTGGTCAAGTTCTGACGATATAATCACTATTAATAACATCACTAAAAAGAGAAAAATAAAAATTTTTAAGAAAAAAATAAAAACCGACTTCAAAAAATTAAATGCAACAAATATAAAAATACACTAAAAGGTATAAAATAATTATTATCTTATTTAGTTACAACTAAACGACGAAATATTAACACGAAATTACTTTTTGAAGTTGGTGCCAAATAAACATATAACTTTTATGAATCGCACTCGACGGATCTTACTTAGTACGTTTGGCGGGTACGCTCGCTTATAGGTATAGTTTGTTTGGCACCGACTTTAAAAAGTAATTTCGTGTTAATATTTCGTCGTTTAGTTGTAACTAAATAAGATAATATTAATATATTTGTTCGTTTTATTACATAAAATTTTTTATTTTTATTTTTCATTGAAGGACTTTCACCATCTTGATGAAAAACTAATATTTGTTAGAATAATATATTCGGAGTAACTTAAAAAAAATTGAAATTATTTACCTCGTAGTTTTGATAAAAATAAAAAACAAAAATAATTGAAGCGATTATTTTTAGTGGAGGGGATATAATATCAATGGCTTGGAAACAATCCATTCTTTAAGAGGGTATAGTAGTGTAAAAAGTACAGTCACGTTGAAAAAAACATAACCTAAAATTTTAGCACCGTTCATATTTATAGAGTGGTTACGAGGCTAAAACTTTTTGTGTGGATTGTCGCGAAAGAACCTCCTTAAATGAGAATTTTATATAAAAATGAAAAAATATAATTTCGTTAAAATATTTTAAAAAAACAAATCTTTTTTTACCCCATTCGTCAAAAGAGAAAATTTTCCAAAGCTCTTTAATAAAATTCAAAAAACTTGTTTTTAATTTATTATTTGTTTAAATTCATAATTAGAAGTGATAATTTCTATTTTTTGAACGTTCAGTCTTGGAGTACTTTACTTAAACATCTTTTTAAATAAGTTCCTACCTCCCTGCAAAATTTTGGCTTTCTGGGCGTAAAATTCATTTATTATAATTTTCAATGATTTAAAAATACTCATTTTTTCAAAATTTGAAAAACTCATGTGTTTCTATTACGTTCTAATTTTTTAACTCTTTGCCATTGGCTATGCACTGGCCAATCAGATCGTCTGGATCATACAAACATATATACATACATACATGCTGCACCATTTTATATATATACTAGCTGACGACCGGGCCTTCGGCCGCGTCCTGCAACTGGCGAGGAGCGTCTCGTTCATACCAATTTAATAGTTGAAATTTAAAATCTTACTGTAAGTATCAGAAAGAATGTGCTGAATGAAATTGATTCAAAAATAAGGAAGAATAAGGAAAGATTTATTTAACACATTGCCTAAGCACGATCACTATCTGACCAATCAGAATCGTTCTAATAATTTAACGCTTTGGCATTGGCTATGCACTGGCCAATCAGATCGTTTCCACATACATATATATCCACATACTTTTTCTATTTTATATATATAGATAGATAGATATATATATATATGTTAACATTTAAATGAAAGCGAAAGTTGAAACTTTTATCAGGTCACTGCCCTATTTTGGTGCAGTTGGGACCAGACTCGTTTTGATAGTGAATATATATAGATAGATACATAGTATGACTAATTGACTATATAATTTTCTTTCAATGACCTTAAAATTTTACGATAAAGATACGTTATTTCGTAGATGGTCTTAAGCGTATATCAGAGGTTTATCAAGCGTTTTTGGCATTAGGGTTCGTTTTCCGCGGCATCCCCTCTGACATACAATCAAACTGAATTAATAAGATCGTTTATACCTTTGCAAATTCCTATTTTAAATTAAAATATAAAACTTTTGAATTATTTTTCAAAAAAATATACTTTTGATTAATCCAGCTAGAATTAATCAAGACATTTAATTTGCCAAAACTAAAAATGGGTCAGCAGAGAGGACATGAAACGCAATTATTCGGATAGAAACTTTTTATTAGGTAATTATTTTTTTTTAATACGTTAAAATTTTTCAAATTATCTGAGAATTAAACATTTAAATTAAAATTAAACACACTATTTGTTAAAGAATTACTCTCATTTGGTGGCTTTTGTATAAAAAGACAATGCCTTTTTACCCAGAAACGTGAAACCACGCGTTAGAGAAAAAGCTTCGCGAGTATTAGTAAACTAATTTAGCCTTATTTCAGAAGAAATCTTTTTTACTGAAAAGGGATTGTGTCTGCTGCTCAAAATAGATTAGATCCTAAGAAGAAAAAAACGAATAAAAGTCTGAAAGCTTAAGGCAAGAGTTTCAAAAAGAAGAACATAATGAAAGTTGATATAAAAGAGATTGAGATTTCTATAGTAATAGAAGCCTTGAGAAGAAATCATAATCAATAGGTCTGGTTTTAATCTCGCAATAGTTTAAAAAAAATTATATTTGATTGTTTAGAAAAGCAAAATAAAATTAAAAAATCTTTATTATAGTTTATTTTGCCATGGTAGTAGAATTAGATATTATAGAAAATCTAGAGTGTGTCTTCTAGTGAATTCGAGTCCTTATGGATAATTTTTATTACATGTCAGAAGAGTCTCATTCATTTTTTGTGAATTTTTTATGTGGCTAATTTAAGGGATAGACTGGTTCTACTTCGATGGACAGCTATTTGCCATTTGGGTTAAATTCCTAATGGGATGGTACAACGCTGCGGATATGTAATAAAAATTATCAATTATCGGGATTTTCTCAAGAAAGCTTTTTAGTATCATCGCAGAAAATTATATTTTTTTTAAATACGGCATGTGTTATTCACTCGATACCTTATATGAGAGAAGTATAAAGTTTTAAATTCGCTCAAAAATGTTAAATTTGTAGGGTTCCTTACAAATGAAAAAAAACGGGATCTTATTCATGGCCTCCACAAAGTGTAGGGTGGGTCCAAGTGATCCCTCAGATTTTGGGTCCCTAGTCCTAAAATGGTAGTAATGATCAAAATATAGTTTTTATTGAAGGAGGTACTAAAAGAGCGTGTCTTCTGTTGGAAAAATATATTTTTTTATTTATAACGAGACTATAGTTTCGATTACTTCAATTCCTGTGAATCAATTATAATAGACTGATGAAGAGGGCAAAGCCCTCGAAATTATAGTCTCGTTATAAATAAATTAAAAATTTATTTTTCCAGCAGAAGACACACTCTTTTATTGTCTCCTTCAATTTATAAAAATTCTACTACTCTCGGCAAAAAGAAATTTTCAATGTAGTTTTTATGTTAAGCGCCTGATGATGCAACCTGAAGGGCAGAGAGTTTTATCGAATGCATACCCTACCTCTACCAGGCGACGTTGAATCAATGCACAAAAATCAATTTTTTTCTTTCTGAAAATTTTTATTCTCTGCACAGAAATTATTTCTCTAAAAAAATAACCGCCTGAAAATTTCACCTCGAAATATAAATTTTTAAAGGAAATTCAAAATTTTCTGAAGATTTTTGCCTTTTATGCTGTAAATTGAAATTTAAAAAAAAAAAACAATCCTTAATATTTAAAAGGTCGTTAAAAAACGTCAAATATGAACCTCTAAAAAATTTTCAAAAATTTTTAGCAAGCTTTAAAAATTTATATTTTGAGTTGAAATTTTTTCAGGTGGTTATTTTTTTTATATAGAAGAGAAATAATTTCGGAATAAAATTTTCAGAAAAAAAAATTGATTTTTGTGCATTTTTTTAGATTTTCTCAATTCTTCATCGACCTCTAAAAAAAGTTATTCAAGGGCCTATTTTAAAAATTGAACACTACTTGCTGGTTAACTTCAATAATATAGAAATAGATTAAAACTAAATAGACAGAGATGGAAAAGCAGCAGCAGTAAGAGCTAGACCGGCGTAGAGGTGGCCTGAGGACTGGGAATCCATTAAAAATTAATTTAATTGCTATAAAATTATTAGTTTTTGAAAAAACTGCTGAAAATTTTTTTGCCGTCCATTAAGTATCTTATACAGGGTGGGCCATAAAGATCTGCCACATTTTGAAGAGGTATAAAAAATGAAAAAATTTAACTAGAAACAAGCTGAATATATTTTGGAAAAGAACATAAAATAATTTTTTTTAAATGTATTTAAAAAATTATATCAGAGAAAAAAAAGGGGGGGGGGGGGGGGTTAAAACGAAAATTCTAACCCTTTCGGCCAAACTCAACCAAATTTTGTATACTTATTCTGTGGACCCCCAGAAGACTAGAAATGTAAAAACTAACCACCCAAAATAAGGGGAGGATCAAAAATGAAAATTCTAGCCCTTTCGACCAAACTCAACCAAATTTTGTTTACCTACATAGTTTGGTCGAAAGGGCTAGAATGTTCATTTTTGACCCTCACCCCCATTTTGGCTGGTTAGTTTTTTGCATTTCTAGCATTTTGGGGTCCACAGAATATGTACACAAAATTTGGTTGAGTTTGCTCGAAAGGGCTAGAATTTTCATTTTTAACCCCCCCCCTTTTTTTTGTCTGATATAATGTTTAAAACACATTAAAAAAAATATTTTATGTTCTTTTCAAAAATATATTCAGTTTTTTTCTAGTTAAATTTTTTCATTTTTATACCTCTTCAAAATGTGGTAAATCTTTATGCCCCACCCTGTATTATAGAGTTATATTCTTTTAATTATATTGTAAATAATATCCCACCCAAAACATTCTGTGAAAAAAGATAGTTCGAAAAATCGTGAATGTGCAGCCCATTGTCCCCACAAGGGGATCCAAGTGCGCCTCTGAATCCGGGCCCGAGCCCCGCAAGCGCCCGAGGCCGGTCATGCCATTTTTTTAAGGGGGGTATTTTAGAAAAAAAGGGCATACGGTGACCAACTTTCCACTTCATAAAAAAAAACATACTTATTCCATAATAAAAGGCCCAAAATTTCATCTGGGGGCCATGATTAGCGTCCGTCCGTCCCAGGGAGCGCCTGTAAGATTAGAACTTAGGCGAGGAAATTCTTCCCTGAAGCGGAGCCAAGAGGAAGCTAGACCAAAGAGCAAAGAGTATAACTAGACATTAGACCGCCATCTTATTACATATTACAACCAAAAATGTTATCATAAGAGAAATATCACTTTAATAAGAGCTAATACTTTCATTTAAACACGTTTTTCTTTAATATAAAATACAATATATGTTCCTATGACTATTTTGTGTATATTCATCTTATTTTAATGTGAAATAATTTTAAATTTTTAACTCTTAAGTGTAAAATTGGTTTGACATTTGTTTTGAGGTTAACAGACTATTATTTTATTTGTTTTCTTCATAAACAGGTATTTTTTAAACAAATTATTTATTTCTAGTAAAACATATGCAATGAACTAATATTTTTAAAGTGAATTTTTTTCAAGCTTATATAAAAAAGCAAAATTTTATAATGGCTTGTTCATCTTATGGTTGTACAAATAGTAAAAGCAAAAGACAAAAATTTACAAATAGTACTTCAACCAAAAGCAAAAGACAAAAACTTGATCAAACTACTAGGAAAATCTCCTTCCATAGGTATTTACAGTATATTTTAAATATCATAGGAATATAAGATTGAAGTAGTTATTGGAGACTGACTGATAAGTTAAATTGAATGGATTTTGATGAGGCAGTCCAAAATTCAAAAAAGAGAGAAAATTTAAACTATCTTTTTATTTTAAAACCGACGTTTCGGATGCTTATTCTTCCTTCTTCGGGGTTTTGAAACGTCGGTTTTTGAATAGAAAAGATAGTTTAAATTATCTCTTTTTTGAATTTTGGACTGTCCCATCAAAATTCACTCATAGGAATATGATTTTATTTAATTAACTAGCTGCAAGGCCCGCCTTCGGTGGGTCTCTTGCTAGCCAAGGGGCTTCGCCCCCTGGACCCCCCGTCACTTGAACACTCCCTCCCCTTCATCTCCAACCACTCTCCATCCCACCGACCCTCACCCCAACCCCGGAACTTCTCCCCCGCCTCTGAACATCCTCCAACCCAGTAAACCTACCCCCTGGACCCCAGTCCTCACTGGAGAGCTTATTCCTTACTTCTTCAGGGTTTTGAAAAGTCGGTTTTTGAATAGAATAGATAGTTTAAATTAACTTTCTTTTTTTGAATTTTGGACTGCCTCATCAAAATTCACTCATAGGAATATGATTTTATTTAAATAACTAGCTGCAAGGCCTTCCTTCGGTTGGCCTCTTGCTAGCCAAGGGGTTAGCCCCCTGGACCCCCGTCACTTGAACACTCCATCTTCAACCACTCTCCACCCAGTAAACGTTCAAGTCAATAAAGTTTTCTAGAGAATGAGACAGGAATCAAGCTTCTAGGATGAGTGGTTTTCATTTTATGAAGGAAAAACTGCGATTTTTTGAAAAAATTGCAGTTTTTCAAAACTTCAACCTCATTGCTGCACGGATTACCATTTATCCAATTAAGATGAAACTTTGTTTAAATTGTAGCAAATTTAATCTAGTTTAAAAATATATAGAGTGGTCTTTGTCGAAAACGTGCTCCTTCATGGTCAAAATCGGAAAATATCGAAAAAAGTGCGAGTTTTTGGGTGGTCCTGGGGGGCTGCCGAGGTCGAAAACTTGGATTTTGAAAAAAACTAAATAATGAAATTTGTAGGAAATTTAATTTAATTTAATTTCCAAATAAAAATTATTTACGAAAAGTTGATAGTTTCCGAGTTATAATCGAAAAACCGCCAAAAGAATTGAAATTTTCACCTTTTTTTTCATTTTCTATGTTGCGTCTGAAATTTTGAAGGGAGGCCTCAGATTTGGATTCAGCGCCCCAAAAAAACATATATATGCAAAAAATCAGAACTACCCCAAAACTTTCATGATAAAAACACAATTTGAGTGGACTATTTTATTTTAATGTTGATTTGCTATTTATGTAATAAGCATAGGGACAAAAGAATTTCCGAAATTTCTCTCAATGAAATTCTTTAATAATTTAAATTTTTTATTAATTTTTTATTATAATCTAACTCGATGAATATTTTTTTAAATTTTCAATAAGGTAAGCTCAAATTTATGCTTACAAGTTGAATTAATTAAACAAAATGGCATGACAAATATTTATTCAATTAATAAATTCTCCCTTTTATCCATTTTATGAGAATGTATATTATATATACATATATAGCCAAATATGATATTATTTTCATCTCATAAAAGTTTATTTTAATTAAAATGATTTTAATTAAAGTGACTATTATTTGAAATTAATAAAGCCCTTAAGTCAT